>CM033035.1:14710563-15196184 GCA_019207045.1 Branchiostoma floridae x Branchiostoma belcheri
TTAAGAAATTATTGATTGCCCTAATAAGATGACATTTTCCCACGACTGGAAAATAATGCCCCTCTCCCTCCAAGTTTAATGAGTTTATACCGGTCTGAGTTGATGAACATGGTGTCGCCAGTGAAACAAAAGTGACGAGACAGTTCACCTTGGGGACTTGTTAGTGATTGTACACGGTTATTGTTCATGTACAACAGGAGGGCAGTACTGATGACTGGTACAGTCTTTATCATGGTGAAGGCGACGTCATTGTGTTTGTTTAGGTTCCCTTTCCCACTAGACGGTTAGCGCTGAACGAGCAAACAGCTAGCCTCCTACTAGTAGACTTCGTGCGGGGCTCGCTTCCATATTATTGGGGGGAGGGGGGGCATTGTAGAAACATAGGCGATTTTCAACGTTGGCTAACTCCCTTCCTCGGCAAACTCCCTTTCCAGCTAACAAAATTGGATTTGCTGACCCTTAGTTTCATAGTTTGAATATGATGCAAGATAAACAAGCCAGTGAGATTGAATGAATGCTTTAACTTGAGGTAACTTGATGTGAAAGTGTAATTTAAAAGCCAACAAAACGTATACAAAACGTAAACCAGTGATTCTTTAACCTCCTTGCGTAAACGAAACCCTACATCCTCTATGAAATTCGTAGAGCGATATTTAAATTTTTTGGTTGCTATGCGCTCTGGTGGAATGTAGGTATCATTATCTGTCACTGGGTTTTCAACTCAATATGGATGATAATTTTTCATGAGTAGTAGCGCTAGCTTGTAGTCCATTCGTGAACAAAATTCCATCACTTGGTTGGTATCGCTCATTCAAGAAAGCCTATAGCTACTTGACCAATTAGTCACCAACCGACTCAGAGTCCAACTAGCTCTACGTGGTCAACTCTCCAAGCAGCGGTTGTTAGGGGAAATTGTGACTTTCTAATCCTTATCGCATACCACGTTTTTGTGAAAAAAAGGAGTCAAAGGTAAGTACTGCTCCTAAACAAAGAAAGCAATGGAATTAAAATTCAGAATCGCATAGTAACTTTACGACAATTCTAGATTTGCTGTACACCGTTGGATGAAGAGAATAGCGATCTCAAGTTTACAGTCCCGCCCATACGCCCCCTATCGGTGCAGCACCACCTCTACAGTAACTGTCGCCAGTAGCACAAAAGGTGACCAGACTTCCCCACCCACGGGACGTACCCAACAATGGACCCCTGCCGACGGGAACCGGTAGTACATTGTGCACGAGAGAAGACCCCGCCCACGGGATATGTTCGTTATTGTTTCCCCACAAGAAGAATCTAGCGGGCAAGAAATCACATTGGACATGGTGGTTCATGAAGTGTACGTGTTGAATAGAGTTCGCCACACGAGTCCGGAAATATGTCTCAAGCACTTACAAAATGGACAAGAATTCTTATAAATATATTATATTTGTTAACCCGACATCTTTTAGATCTACCAGATGTTTTGTTTGCAAAATGGTAGAAGAAGTTCATTTGCAAGTTCATGCCCGAGGGCTAATTGCAAGTACATGGTACAAACGTAGGCGATATACAAGTGACAATGAACAGTTAGTTATAAAATGATGAATGATATGAAACCGTACATTAAACCGATTTTGTGCTAGAGAATTCAGCAAAGTGAACGTTTGTTCGTTCGTTTGTTTGTATTGCACAAAACGTTAACTGCCTCATGGCGTAACACACCAGGTTTGTACTGAACAGTACAAGCTGCATATCCGGACAGATTTATTTGATCCACTCACACCAAGAAGGATCCCTGTTCTTTTCAATAATTGCAGCTTTTACATGCTCGAGGTGTGGCTCCCCCTCAAAGAAATTAAGAGCAAAACTACTGCAAAAAGTTACAATTTTCCCCGTCCAAGCCCAAGTCCAAGCCAGAATACTCAGAAGAGGGACTGTTTCGATATCCTGTTCTACAACCGCAGGTTTCCTGAACTCTTCAAAGGAAGACATCAGAACGCTTTCCAAAACACATTCATCAACGGATATATACACTCGGACAGTGAACCTGGACATGTTTGTGTGACCCGCGAACAGTGAAGTCTGATCGCTATCTCAGCCTTCCCACGAGAAATTGGCCCATACCCTCATCTCAGCCTCCATTGCAGTCTTCGGAACGGGGCTTTTTTTTGGGGGGGGGGGGGGGGGGGAAGACGTTGGTTCGTGCTTTTCAACGTTGGCTATGTTCTCTTGTGTCGGGGTAGGGAGTTTGCTGTTGGGGGGGGGGGGGTGTTAGTTTACCGTGATAGCGAGTACCCCGTCCGAAGACTGCGCCAATTCGGCCACATGAGAGTCCGGGACGGGGCAAAGACTCGCTATCACGGCAAACTATCTTTCCCGGCACAAGAAGACATAGCCAATCGCGAACCGTGCAACGCAACGGAGGCTACATCTCAGCACACTGCGGGCCTTGTTCACTGCGGCACTAGTGCTGTTTTGTTATTTTCACGATTTCTAATAATTTGGATATTGTATAATACATAAAAGTATGACTTAGAAGACAACAAAACATACAAAGCGGAAGAATATTCGTTCTTTATCTCTGATTTTCGTTGAGTCATCTCAGTGCCGTACCGGTGCCCCAAGTGCAGTGAGAGAGTCCACCTTTAGTCTCCAGACTCCGGCCTGGCCGAATACTAGTAATAGTGGAATTTGGCCAAGTTAGGAAAAAATTATTAGGAGTTTATTGGCTAGGAGTGAACTGTTCGACCGCTAGCTGGATACACTGCAAAAAGATTGACTGAAAACCCATGGCAACTTATTTGTCCATAGTTGGCAAAATTCTTCTCTTTTTCAATCTAGCTGACACGTCTGCCTGGAGACTAGCACGCTGTACACTTCATCTACGCTGTCGCCAACACAACAAAGCCAACCAGACGTCCCCACCCAGGGGAATCTCATAAACAAAGGGCTTCCCTACCCCGCGGGAGTTACTGTGGGTATTTCTGAACAATACTTCCCCGCCCCGTCCAGCCTTCACGGCCATTGTTAACGGACAAAGCTCACGGTGTCGCCGATAAAGAGATTCCGGTTGACGCGAGTTCTAATCGTGTTTAAACGGGCCATGATGTTCGGGAGTAGGAAAATCTGAATCTGTATCATTGTAGCATGTTTATTTATGTGTGTTTTCAGTGTATAATTGCTAGACCTAGGCTAATGTGTTGGGAGTACGCAACGTAAAATCGAGGAGGTTAAAACTCCGTTCATCCGTCCATATATAACGTGTTAAATCAGCGTTTCCGGTTAGTTTTATTCGTCGTTTTTGCCTCAAGAAATGTATGTGTTGTCTCCATTTGGAAATAAAAGAACGAATTTTACTTATCAAAAGTTCTTGTCCGTGTTTCCGGCATAACGATATCGCTTGAGATCACATTTCGATTCTATGTCAAGATTGTTCAACATGACTGTAATAAGTTTCTACCAAAATTAACACGGAGTTGGCCAAAAAAGATAAATAAATTTGCCAGAGGATTAGGGCCAGGGATGGCAAGATGCTCGGAGTATTGTACCCTCTCTGGGCAGCGGAATTTTCAAATGCTAGGGCAAATTTTCAGTCTAGATCTATTTGCCATGTTTCTGCATTTTCTAAAGCCCCAAAAGAAGTTTCAAATGTTTCGTGTATGCATTTTCAGACAACGCATGAAAACGCAGAAAGTTGAAATTATACCTCAATACTACAATCCCCTCCTTGCTACAATAGGCCGTGTTTTCGCGTGAAATCTCAAATTTCTCCCATTTCTGCTAATAGATTTGTAAGTACCATTTTCGCCGCCCCCTTATTTGAGCGCATGGTTTGACATTCAATCGAAGTTTCTTTGCGGCCATTGTTTAAACCGAATGCAGTTCCTGTGTCAGACTCACTCCGGGGCGACCAAACGGTTCCAAATTACAGACCACGGCTCCGACTACGGGATACTAAAGAGTAAACTTCGCCAAATCATGGATTTCGAAGCGGAGATTAATGGGTGCGAGTTCGAAGCCCGACATTAGGCCACAGCAAGTTAATTTTATGGATGACATCCTATGCAGACTGCAAAAATAATGAGATAGCGCGAAAAAAAAAGACGGGTAAAAAAAACAAGATGGCTAAATTTTCAAAATGAACACCATAAACGTTGTAACAAAAATTGAAGTGACAGAACATGGTAGCACTGACAATGAACACTTTATTCCTGTATTCAAGACATGAACTTGTCTAGGAAAAGGGACACTAGTGTGGTACACTGGTATCACTTGCCAAGCTGGCAACTACATTCATGGCTTCCATATTGGTGTCACTTTTACAACTATCCAACAAGTTTCACTTCTGCAACTATACTAGTAGCCATGTCTACCTCCCCAGTGTCACTTCTTTAAGTACAATCTACAACACAGTACATTTTCCTATTTTGGTACTTTCGCGTCATGTTGACCATCTTCGAAGAAGAAAAAAAATTGATGAGCGCGCTGATGTCATCCATAAAATTTACTTGCTGTGGCCTTAGGACTATTACCGGGTGACGAGTGAGTGAGTGGCGGGGATGGGTGGAAGGTACGCCGAGGGTGTGTCTGGCAACCCCCGCTGGGTTAGAAGAGAACTTGTATGCGTTTCCCTGGATAGAAATGTTTGACATTCTGTTTGTCGGTGCCAACCCCTGCCAAGAGGACACAATAGCCGGTCTTTTCCCCGTCCCACGATCCGTGTCCAATCCACGAAAAACTAGTTTTTACAGAGAGGCTAGCCAGGAGTCGCACTAGGGGGGAAACGGCGAGGTCGGGGAAACGACTTGGGAGCCGTGACCCGCAAATAACGAATTAAATAGGCCCTGAATATGCCGACAAAGCACACCATATATGGACATGGCGTATTAAGACGTTTCGAACTGACAAGCTGTTGATGGACGAGTGCGCATGCTCGAACTTGTCTGCAAAGATATATAGTTACCATGGCAACGTACTGTTGACATCAAGTCTGAAAATTATGTTTTTATCTATCAACATGGGAAATTATTTCCCTTTGGTGCTTCCTTATTGACGTTTTGAAAAGTAGAAACTTTAGATAAACCAAACAAAATTGTCTCGCATAGACCAAGGACGTTATATTTATATATGAAGGCCCTTGTATAGACTGTTATTTCACAATAGATGCAAATGCTATTGTAGCCAATTTTACATAAACAAAAAGGCTAACGTGGTTTTCTTTATTTTCCATCAAAAGCGGGGAGATTGAGAATGGGGACACATTTTTTCAAATATTCTACTTGTATCCAGAGATCTTCACAGATCGCGTTGTTATACACAAGTACGGAAAATCCTATTTTACCTACTCTCCAAGCAGAGGTTAGGCTCCGGCTGTTTTTTAATGTTTTTTTAGTCGTTTTTATCGGGCTTTCTATTTTGTCATTTTTTTTCGCTGTGTTAGGTTTTGACACAGCAAGATATAATACAAAATAGAAAGCCCGATAAAAACGACTAAAAAAACGTTAAAAAACAGCCGGAGCCTAACCTCTGCTTGGAGAGTATATTTTACCCTTTCTCCATGAAACTGCAATTCTCTATGACTGACAAAGACTCAAATGGCCAAGTTAAATTGTACCTTTCCGTTACCTTACCTGACACTTAAGAAACTTTTGGAGGAGAAGGTCGGTTTAAAGGACTACAACTTGCTAGCCGCCTTGCTAGATAGAGATGCATGGTCAGACATTGTTAATGGCACCTCATATGAGGATAAACTGAACTGAACTGAACATAACATGCGCATAAAATCAAAACGGGAAACTGTTCATTAGCTCGTGTTCACGTGGTCTTTATCACCAGACTCAACTTTTACCATCACCATAACCTTGGAGTTAAACACAGACATTACACCTATATTGTAGGGTCTGTAGGTGTGTACCAGATGGTCATTTCCTCCCCAGACACGAAAGGTTTACACAATTCGTAAACTTCAAAACAAATGTCCCTCGCCCACGCATGGCGAGTGACTTTAAAGTAGAAACACCTCGAGAGACACAATTTTTAAAGGGACTTTTGGCCCCAAAATTGACAAGATTCTCGATATAAACCTTCATGTAAGTCATGTAAGTCACATGTACAGCCGCTTTTCAGTAAATTTGCATGATAAGTTGATGATATTTCTGATATCTGTGAATAATACAAAACCAGGCTGCAAAAAGGTCCGCTGAGTTTCTGAAACCATCTCAAACTAGACAATCTTGTTGAAAACAACAACATACTGAACACTTACGATTTGAAATATTCAGGGGGTCCTTCCTGCGATCAAAAGCAAAACAAATGCGGTCAAAACTCATGGAATGTATCAGAGCTATTAGAAAACAAGATGTCTGAACCAGTGCCATAACTGTTGGTACTACGTACATATACATACACACAGAACAGCGAAAAACCAAAGCCATATATATTACGGTTAGACACCTTTTGAAGGACCTGAATGTTACAGAATGTTAACATGTCACCAATACAGTCATCTGTCAATAATTGCTACGATAGTATCCTATCTAACTGACAGAGAGTACCATTATATCCGTATCCATAAACACAGGCAGTGTCCCTGGCGAGGCCACAAAATTATCACACCAAGGACGTCCTTGAGAAAGGTAAACCGTAGTTACAGTACACACAACACACAAAATAGCCTTCCACATAAAATCATTACACAAAGTGGTGCCAGAAAGAGTTCTCAACTCTGTATCACGTATAAATGAATTACCTTTCTGAACTGTTGAACTGTGGCGATGGAGAGAGGGACTATCGTAGTACACGTTGTTAGAAACAGCCAACATACACGCGGCGTGCTAATAGTACAGCTGTGTTCTACTCCTACGAACACACCTTCTATCGTGACAACCACAATCCTTTCTATCCTACGGTTGAAGCTAATTACCCGAAGATGATCCCCCTGTCTATTGACGGACAGATTCACCTGACCAGGTGGCGAGGCGGCACATCCCGTCGGCGAGTCCGTAATCACAATCTTTACGGTCAACAACTTGACCCCAACAACCCCGAACCTCTAGTTATGACACCGGCGGAATCCCTCGCACAGCCACTTACAGTGTGTCAATCTCGCACGATTGTATCACAGTGTTGAGCAGGACAAATTGTGGATTAAGGAAGTTGTAGAGGGGGATTTAAGAGATTTGTTCTTCATATTTATTGGAATTCCGAAACGGTAACAATGAAGAAAAATGGCTTCCTGTCACACGCTTGTGAATGCTAGTATTCAACAGACCACTTGTTCATTTGTTACAAATACAACATAGGTAATCATTTACTTTTATCCGCGGGGTAACCTATATCCGTCGTTCTTAAAACAGTGTAGTGTAATATTTTCATTACATTGCATTTTGAAACTACCGTCCGTCGACTTCATACTCCTATGTACTTGATACCCTGTTCTTAAAAACAACGGATATAGGTTACCCCGCGGATAAAGGTGAACTGGCAATAGATGTTTACCTGTCTTGTGATGTGCCGCAAGTAGACTAGTTCTCAAGGTGGCAGCGACGTTGACACGTCCGTATCTTCTTCCTTCTTGTTCTTGAGTAGTCTTTTCTTAGTTCTCGTAAACTTGAGTTCGGGAGAATCCTTGGCGACCTTGCCCTCTTCTCTGCGTTGCTTATTATGAGATACACCCCCGTGTCTTCGCGAGGAAGTCTGGAGGACTTTGCTTGGCTTCCGAGTGAGTCTGAAATTCAGAACAATAGACAACCTTGGACTTTGCAAACAAGAGGAAAAACAAACCACAATGTATACAGCGCGATTGTTTACGTTTACTTTTTCACGACAAAGGCTATTGAGATATTGAATAGTATTGACTGATAATTGCTTTTCAAGCATGTGATAATTGTTTGGCGACACCCTGTGAGAGCATAACAAAGCCTGTAAACTCTCTATTGATAGCTGGTCTTTTCACGTCGCTTGCCAACTATGTGTGAAAAGTTTATAGTCTTGTTAAACTTAATCGTTTGTCCATTAGGCGGGTTCTGCCTTGTTCCACTCCACCCCTTCCTTTGCACCGTAAGCAAACAAACTTCGTGCCGAAACGAGCGAGGAATTGTGAGGGACCCTGGTCTTGACAATGCTCTTTCACACGCATCAAATCTCCCGGTAAGCTTGGACAAGAACCGAACAAATTACTTAAACACCAGCCAAATCTACCCCGAACAAAGCCGGAGATAGATAGAGTATTCCGTATTTATTAGTGCTCAATTTTTGTGCCTTACGGGGACATTAGATTTAGTTTTTGTGTACGAAGAAAATCCATGGACATATTGTACTATTCTTTGTGAGCAGGTTCCTTTTTTTTAGCCGATCTACGAGTGATTTAAGACCAATCATGCGGTACGAGTTAGAGGAAAGACCTTTACAAGGCAAACCTATTCAGAGTTGTCAGTGTGTAAGCTTGTATATTGTGAGCGCTTCCTTATTGTATCGAACATGCTCCACCGGAAAAAAACCCTGCTGCGACAACGATTGTCTAGCTAACTCTTGTACACGTTTTACACGGAAATCCTTATACAATTTTGCTCTTTTGTGGGGAGTTTTTCAAGAGGATTTGTGAAAATTACAGCCGAAACGGAATCTGTTTTTTCTCGCCCCAGGCGGGAAGCAAATTCCCCGGGATTGTAGTTGTTTATACATGGTGTAATTGCCCGTACAGGTGCAGTCTTATTGTGCACCCCCCTCTAGTAACCATTGACAGGTACGGAGCAGGTAAGGGGCGGGTTGTCTCACTGCTCACCTGTGAGCATCAACCGTATAAAGTTTCACTCGACCGCTTTATGTTTGTTTCTCACCTGGAGTAGACCCGACATAACCGTCCCTGTCATTTTCAAGTCATAACAAGAAGTTCCTAGGTCATAAGAAGCAAAAAGGCGCGAGGCACGTCGCATAATCAAAGGAAAATTGTAGAGGAAGATCTTCCATTCAGAGTCTTATTGTCCACAGGTATTGAGTACTCTTCCCTGCTGAGGTGTTAAGAAATGAATTTGCAGCTGCACACCTGGATTTAAGTTGTGAATGGCACCCCTGTGGATTGTTATGCCAGTCTTGTCGTAATTGCAGAAGATACCGCGCGATTCACGCTGACTCTATTCATCGCTATACCAGAATCTTTACTCCAAATCCCAGCCAACGATTGTCTTGCTCGCGAAGATTGTTGCACTGGATTTAGTCACACACAGGATTTCTTTTACACGTTTCGTGTCGGATGCACTTGTAACGCTAGCTTGAAATCCATTATGCAACATTAGGTCAATATTAGAACATCATTGCACCATACAAATTGTGACGTTTCAAACCAGTGTACAGTATGTTGTTTTTACGATGTTTAGAACAGAATGATCTAGTCTCAGATGGTTTCAGAAGCTTAGCAGATACCTTGTGTGGCTTGGTTTTGCACTGTACAATTCACAAACACCAGAAATACGACATGATGATACAAATATCCTGAAAAGTTATATGTCATGTCATTCGCATGCAAAAAAACAATTCTGGGGAATATTTTCAATTTAGGGGCAAAAATGTTACATGATAAGCCTTTAAACTTGGGAAAAAAACACGGCTCACAAAAATCGGCAAGCGGACGAATACGAGAGATTACCAGATGTAAAGTGTGCTTCGCTCCGGCCTACCTTCTAGCCACATCTGGTATTTGTAACCTTGGGTAGGACACTGAACGTACCGTCACAAAAAAGACGATGGCGCCATGCTAGAAAGGTTAACAATTACGTTCAGAGATATAACCGATATCTGTTGCGTATTTTCAACATTATCAGATGACCTTAGAGTTTTCAGCTATTTTCCGAAAGTCATTGCATTGTACTACAGGCATGCATTGACTGACATTCGCCAGTGTATACGCGTCGAAATGGATATCTTTAGACTTTACTATACTGGAGATGCGATTTTCTTTTACTATCCAAGCAGAGGTTTGGCGCTGACTGTTTTTTTTTTCTTTTAGTGTGCTTTTAGGCATTTCTGTCGACGGACATGAAGAAAAAGTGACAAAATTGAAAGCCTGACAAAAACACCTAAAACAAGTCAAAAACGGTCGGAGCCGAACCTCTGCTTGGAGAGTATTTTTCTTTCAATTGGACCTGAGATAAAAAATGGTAGTCTCTAAGCAGACGTATCAGCTGGACGAAAATAGAACAATTTAGCCAAATAGGGACAAATAAGTTACTATGGGTTGTCAGTCAGTCTTTTACAGTGTATCCGCGGCCGAACAGTTCACTCCTAGGCCAATTAACTCCTACTACGTAGTACTAGACTTTTATTCCTAACTTGGCCAAATTCCCCTATTACTATTCGGCCAGGCGGGAGTCTGGTAGAGACTATAAAATGGGAGGAGTAGATAGAAATGGATGAGCAAATCTACCTGGATTAAAAACTGTTGTTTGTGCTGTTTGAAATATTTATAGGTGTTTAGTGTCTTGCGAACGGGGTCCCGCTGTGCCTAATACGAGCACCTGGGCATAAATGAAAAGAACTGAACAATTCTTCCGATGTAGTCTGTTTAGGATGACCTCATCTCATAAGGGACTACTCGGTAATGTAATCATTTGTAAGTAAATAATGGTTCTGTGTTCTTCTAAGCCATTGTTTGAGTTTTGAGATTTAAAACTGAAGACACCAAAACAACAGTGAGCATTCACAAACGTTCTCAAAACAGTGATGTTCAATTTGGGATCGAATACACTTATCATACTTACAAATGTTTACCCGAAAATTAATTCGTACATCGCTAACGTTATTGGAACAGGCAACTTAAAGAAAGCTTTTTCACGAATACGTGGAGGTTTAACGTAAATGTATTAGTTGAGAAGGTTAGAGAATAAATAGCACAAAGTATGCGTTGCAAGAATCAAGTGTTCAAAGACATTATATACTTGTATTGACTAGGAACGTTTGGGCAAAGTTGATTAAGCTTGGACAGAGTCATATCAATGAAATTACTATATCGCTCACTCTATAAAGTGCCACAGTTATGGTTCTTCTACTTCTATGTATCTGAAGCGCCACATTGCGAGGAAAACGAATTGTGAGCGGCGTGATTTCAACCAAGAATAATAACATATGACGTATCCACAGATACCATTGAAGACGAAACTAAACATATCTCCTGTATTTCTGTGTTCTCTAAAATAACCACTGGGGATTGTTATTACAGTCTCACGGTTTATGCCTACGTTACATTTCTAAATGGCTTAGGTCACGTTTCCAAACCGGGGCCCGGAATGTTTTAAGAAACGGAACATTAAAATGTATACATAGAAATATACACATATTATGCCCATGAATCTTATTTTGACATTTTGTGTATTATAATGTCTTTTATATCATTCTTTTCTCTCCCGAAAGCTGCCCGGACGGGTCCCGGTTTGGAAATGTGACCCAAGCCTAAACCGGGGCCCGGCCGTGCTGCTGTCGGGAGCGCGAAGGGTATGATATAAAAGACACCAAACTACACAAGACCTAAAGAGAATAGTCATGGGCCTTACTTGTGAATATTTGCACGTAAAAATTTCTATTTTTCCGACCGGGATCCGGTATCTCACTGCACTGCGGGGTTCGTTCGCTGCGGCAATGTTGCGTTATTTTCGCCGATTTTCATAGTACAGATATTGCGTGATATGTAAAAGTTTGACTCAGAAGACGACAAAGTACACAAAACGTAAGAAATTATCTCTGAAATTCGTTGAGTAGCTTTCGAATTCGAACCCCGCAGTGCCGCACCGGTGGCGCAGATGCAGTGAGATAGTACATGAAGAGTAGCCATTCTTGCTAGTGTTGTAGGAGAAGTATTTGACTCAGTGTAGAGAAGTATTTGACTCAGTGTAGAGAAGTATTTGACTCAGTGTAGAGAAGTATTTGACTCAGTGTAGAGAAGTATTTGACTCAGTGTAGAGAAGTATTTGACTCAGTGTAGAGAAGTATTTGACTCAGTGTAGAGAAGTATTTGACTCAGTGTAGAGAAGTATTTGGCTCCGCGCTCTGTGGCTGTGATATATAGCCTAAGGGTGACAGGCCCTGCTAACCGCCTAAAACACGATGGAAACGCAAACTATGCAGTAGGGGCACGCCACCTCGCACTAACATATGTTTACAACTTTTCCGTCTCAACGGTTTGGAAAAGAAGGTCTTTTAGTCTGCAACTCACCACCGGTAAAACACTATGTGACGTATACAACACACTACAAAATCTTACCCCTATTCTAAATATATTGCTTTCTTGGTAGCTTGGTTTATGGTATGCTTAAAGACTATCAGTCACATAATACAAAGTTAGAAATGGTTATTATAGCAAAATCTACAAACGATAGACGGCTTATATACAGGAAATTCTAGACGTAAACCTATCTACAAAAAATATCATACGCGATCTTCAAAAGAATATGTAACATTGTAGCAACAAAAGAGATGCTATTTTCTTACAAATGAATGCTTATTAGACATAGCTATAGCTCATTGCCCTGTCAAGTTCGTAACAATTAGACTTAACACAGGAAGATTCCGACATACAATCAGGAACAATCTTTTAAATAAAAGTACCTGTTCACTGTTGAAGAAGCCGACAATGCGTCTTTCCTGGCATTGTTGGGGGAGGGAAAGGACTGTCAAAATCAGACGACAAATTTCACCCACAAAAACGGCTCGCACAGACACATCGCACTAGCAACAGTTTTATGGTTCATACATGGTGTGAGACCCTGTAAGGTAACGTTACCAACCCCCCTCGGGCACTGCCGGTGCTCGTGGCTGGAAGGGCTCGCAGAATGCCCGCTTTGTTCGCAGGTGCAAACCGGATAAAACATCTCAGTACTTGGGGCACCGGTGCGGCACTGCGGGGTTCGTTCACTGCGACACTTTTGTGTTATTTTCGTCGATTTCTTATAATTTAGATATTGCGTAATACGTAAAAGCATGACTTATTAGAAGACAACAAAATACACAAAACGTATGAAAATTCGTTCTTTATCTCTGAAATTTGTTGAGTAATTTTGTTCGAACCCCGCAGTGCCGCACCGGTGCCCCAAGTGCAGTGAGATATTACAACCCCCCCCCCCCCCCCCCCCCCCCCCCTCGGGCACTGCCGGTGCTCGTGGCTGGAAGGGCTCGCAGAATGTCGGCTTTGTTCGCAGGTGCACCCCGCCTCGTGATAAAACACCTTACTCTGACAGAAACTTCATGAGCGAATCATTCCGTATCACCGGGCAGGTCAGCGATTGTTCGCATGGGTTTGAAAACAGCCTTAGGTATACAGCGTTTGTGGGAAACCGTATGTCTTGTCACACTCACACCAGGGACAATAACCCTTTCAAGGCCTTGAAAAACACCTGCATCTAAAATGGAGACGTAAAGGTACTAGTATGTAATGATTGTACTATCTGGGCAAGGACGTTATATCATATCTGATATAACGTCCTTCATCTGAGCGATCGAACATAAAAACAAAGTCACTGTTTTTGTCAGGTTTCTACGTTATAAGTTGAATCTACCTTATTACACTACATGGTGATGCAGCCATGGTGATATTTGCACACCCTACGACTTGAATATGCTGAAAATTAGTCACAAATGTCAATTTGAAAGGAGATTTGAAAATTCAGAATTTTGCAGTTTGGACGCCAGACTTCTTAATTTTAAGTTGTAAAAAGGTCCACAAATGTAAGAACCATTGCACTGTTGATACATTGAAACTTTTGCTGCAATTGTTGCATTCACATCATAATGCTTCTTTATAACCTGAATAGAATTTTTTGTCGTTTCGCGCCACAAACTTCAACTTCAACTCGCGCGCTTTACGTCATCGTGACGTCATAAATTACCCATAGTTCCATTTTGGCCTCAGTCTCAAAACAAAGATGGCGGCCGTGGTCAGAAATCGCAACGTTTGTTTTGCAATTTTTGGTAAATTTAGAGGATTTTCTCAGCGATTCGGAGCAGCGGCGTGCTCTAGGCAATGTCATACAGTCACGGAGACTACAGAAGAGGAGCTCTGGCGGCAATATCACGATACAAAGCAACTAGCACAGCGTGAGTACAAATATCATGCGCTCTCTGCGTGATCATATCAGCAGCAGACGACATTTGCATGATGTAATATTTACCGTCTGTTTACGACCAGGTATGCAAATTTGCAAGGGAATTGTTATTTACGTGTTGTATTATACATTATACGTTTCTGGTATTCAGCGGGAATCTGTATTGCCTTTTAGATAGGCATTTCGTACTCGTGTGTTCTAGCTGCTACGTGTTGACCCACATTTTCGTGACCTCTATAGTTCACCCCCAGCAGACGACATTTGAATCTTGACTAGGTTCCCGCCATAGTTTGAAACGTGGGTAGAAAGGCAATCATGTAACAGTGGAAACCGTAAACGTTGATTCCACGACAGTGCTTGTTATGACATGTTTTAGTTTTTCAAAGATGTTATGGACGAATGGAATAGTCCATGTAGCTAGATGAAGCCACTATAATTTTTTGGACTTGATCACACCACTTTATCATATTTGGTATTCTCTATTCCTGACTCATATTATAACCATATGAATTATGGTACGGTCACAGGTTGGTCTCAGAGATACGATACTGTAAGAATATATCTATACCAACCAGATGAACACTGGCATGGCACTCACTAAATGCAAACAAATTTATCATTCATTTGCAGCTCTATGCTCATTGATTTCAATTTATAATATTAAATGTAATTGTCAGAAAACTATTCATATTAGTAGTGTCTCATCTTTCATCTTAGATTGTTCAGCTTTATTGTAAAAAAAAATTACTTAGGTTATGTATTATATATATCTATTGTATATGATGTGATAATTAGCTGGACAGGTTATACCATATACACAGATACAGAAGTTTTATGAATGACAAATTCAAGAGTATAGAACATTCCTGATATAATTGTTCTACTGTTGTCAAGACAGATGCTCTATAAATAAAAGTGTATACACACACATATTAAATAATATTGTTGAATTTTAACTATGGACATAATTAGCAAATCACCCGATGACATGTTTTCTTTCTTCTTTTCCAGAACAAAAACCCCTGTGTAAGATCAACCCCACCTCTGTGTTTGCCAACAATGAACTGTGCATGGGAGATGTGGAGGTGTACGGGTTTGACTATGACTACACGCTGGCTCACTACACGGACGAACTCTACCCTCTCATCTACAACCTCGCTAAAGAAAGGCTGCTCATGAGAAACAAGGTTCCTTTTTCTTTTTCAAATACAGTCAAACCTGTCTAAGAAAACCACTCAGGGGAACTACTGTAAATGCAGAAACTTTCGCGGTTTAATGTTCGCGGTTCCGCGGTGGCCACTTCAACACGAACTTAAAACATTTTTCCATGTCAGTAAGAGACTACTGTGCATGGTGCTATCGTGAACTTGAATCCACTGCGAAAAGTCCCTTTTCCCGCTACCGCGAATTAAATCCCCGTGAACTTAAATACATTTACAGTATAAGCTCTAGTATACTGTTATGTGGATAGGTGGCCACCGTAGGATTCCTAAAGCTTGTGTTTATAGGAAAGTTATCTAAGTAAGAGACCACCAAAAAGTGACCACATTGGGCAAATGGTTCGTATGTAGAGGTTCTCTCTGGTACAGGTTTGACTGTGGATGTTTGTGCAATTAATTTAGTCTTAAGACAGATTATGTCAAGATTTCATCATTCCTACAGTAGATAGAGAGTGATAAGTTTGAGGATCAGGGCTCGAAATTAACATAGTCCCATAGTCCCGGGGCACCAAAAAATTTAGTCCGGGAACACTAAAAATCACTTTGGGACCTTTTTTGGGACGGTATAAAAATGATCAATATCAGAATGTAAACCAATCATAAGTTTGTCAGGCGCGTGACCTAGCTTTTGGTTCCCAGTCCTAAGGCCCCCAAATGTGCAATTACAGTGTGCGTTTGATCTGCAAATACACTGAATTTAACATCTATATATAGTACCATTATTGATGATATTATTACACAAAATACAAATGTTTTCCACAGACAAAAAACTACTTCTTCCCAACTTCCACTTGTTTTGCTACTAAAGTTACAGCAAGTGGTCCTGTAAAGGACTGTAGTCTACAGTACCAATGTTATTACACAAAATACAAATTTTTCCACAGACAAAAAACTTTCTTCCCAGCTTCCACTTGTTATGTTTGGTTTGTCTCAAATTTCTGGAGATATGTGGGACTGATTGTCTAATAATAGATCAGACAAGACACGTTTGAATCTGCATTGATTTTGAGTTTATTGTAATTGACAATTAGTTAATATAGACAGAAATATTGTACTCTGAGTCTGACTCAACTTTATTGTTGTGATACGGGACTTCCTAAAAACCTGCTTGGGACCATCCATCCTCACTTCGGGACGATTGGAATTTATTTTTGGGAACACTTCTGGGACAGTAGGGGAAAAAGTTAATTTCGAGGCCTGAGGATACATGCAGAAAATATGATAAACTTAGTTTGTTATTTGTTGATATAAGCTATTCCCTAAACCCTTCAGAAACGTAGTATGGTTTCAATATTCTAGTTAAAGTTTTTCTGCATTGGTCCTTATACTGATAGTTTTGATTCAAGACTAGAACAATTGTTTACTAAATAAATATTGTTTTTCTGAGGCAAACTTGTACATTATTTGCAGTACCCAGAAAGTATCATGGCTCTAGAGTACATTCCCGGGTTTGCAGTGCGAGGCCTGCACTACGACATTGAGAAGGCACTCCTGATGAAGATAGACGCTTTCCACCATATCCAGCTGGGCACTGTATTCAGGTATTTTTAAATCCTATCTTCATGTAAACATGGCTCTGTACGTTTAACATAACTGTGAAAACTTAGTAGAAATGAATATAAGCTCTACTCTACGTCACCCTTGTTTTCTTGGACCAGTAAACCCCAAAACGTGCATATATAGGTTCATTTTCAATAAGTCCAAAATCCAGTCCACTGATTTTTTTCAGGTCTGTTTTTCGGACAGTTTTGTATCGGTACAATGCACCGGTCCCAACCCCTAATCAGTTCTATGAATTATGATTGAGGAATTTTGCATATTATTAATTCATTGATTGTCAGTACAAACTTAATACAGCTGTTATAGTTAACACATGGTTACATACATGTATGAATTCTAGTTACCATAAAGTTGTCTTTAGAAATGTTTTACAACAGTACTTTTTCCCAGAATTACTTGTGTGCTTTAGGTTTTGTTCTTGTTTAATGAGAAGATACTAATGTCATATTTCATATAATGTCACATGAAGTGTAAGTAAGTGTAAGTAACACCAGTTGGAATCTCCCACCAGAGGCCATCAGCAAGTGAGTGATGCGGAAGTGTTTAGCCAGTATGATGGTACACACGTCCCTGTGGACTACATGAGCTCCTTCCATGGCAGGGTGAGTATGGTGGTTATGTGTCTGAAGTATTTTAGTATGATTGTTTCTGTAGTTTCCCTGTTTGCCATGTGATACTTCATTGATTTACTTCATGTATAGGACCACAGGAAGGATAGGTAACAGAAATGTCAGGCTATTGTGGATCCACATAAAGTTAAAGTCATGCTTAAGAAGTACATCTTCCTATTTTAGTTCAGAAAGATGATCAGTTGACCATATGTGAGGGTTATAATTGTGATGTAAATATGAATATGTGCTGAGGCCAACAAGAACCTAAAGAACCCTCCGCAAGAACTAAATGCTAGTCCCTTTTCCCAACCACTAAAATACTGTCCATGATATCAAATGGATTTACAGTACTTAACATTACTGATGCAAAGGGGTAGATAGATAATCATCTCCTGTATACGTCATACCTGAATTTGCTGATTGTTAGGTTAATTCTTTGTATTATCAAGGTTTTGCTTCATTTTCTTTTTAGGTTATGGTATTCTACTACTAGTACTAGGGAAAGTTTTCATTGGGTTAGATGTAAATTGCAGCCATTGAAATTTAAGTAAAGTCAAGAGTATGAAGTGTTATTTAATATTGAATGGTATGATCAGATAAGTAAACATCAAAAGTCAAAACAGGAAACTTGACTTGAACATAGTCATTCCAAACCAAGGTGTGTCAGGAACTGTATCCTGTATCAATCTGTCTTGTGTATCTACCAACTTTTCATCAAAACTGTATATCAAGATAACCTACTACACATCAAAAGACCAGTTTGGTAACCAAACATACTAGCAAGTAACTCGTAAACATCAAATGGTTCACTATTAGCTATTTTTGCTCTGTAAAAAACATTATTTGGATTGTAGTGGTGTCCAAATCAAAATGGTTTTGCAAACTATTAAGAGCGCCTTGAACGGAATATTTTGGGGCTAACATTAACCCTTTATGTCAGAAACATGAAAATTACTAATGACACACATAAATTATGTCAAAAAGTGGTAGCAAATGTGAGTTACATCAAGATTTCTTATATTTAGAATATTTCAAAGTTTAGCGCCAAAATATGACATAGAGTACCTTTAAGTCAAAGTAAGTAGTTTCCCTTATTTAGTCAAAGTAGGTAGTTTCCCTTACTTTCTCTAGCCTAGTCTAGGAAAGAAATTGCCAAATTGGGAACAAGAAAGTTTAAGTGACAAACTCACCAAGACTTGCACTAAGAAGTCTCTAAAGGCCAAAGAATAAAAGACATTATTTCTGCTGTCTTATAGTGACACAGGCAATGCCTTAGAAGGCCACAGGTTCCTTTGTTTACACAACAGTAGAGAATGTCATGTGCCGAGTGTCCTTGCATGTTGTGGATGACTGGTGACCATGTATCTGTGTAGGAGCCATGCCTGGGCACCTTGTACATGTCTATGTTTGTTGACAGTACAACCCATCTGGTTCTAAAGCTCAGGAAAAATGTTTAAAGGTGGCAGACTGGCTTAAGAGAATATCATGACTAAAGACAATAATTGTATTGTCTTTAAGATACTTGGTAGTCCAATAGGTGTACTATCTTTAAGAAATTTGGCAGTGCACGTAGTCGAGAACTTGGATGCACTCTTTGGGAGTATTTTTAAATTTGTTTGTATATAGTGCTTCCCACTTGCAATTATCATAAAGACCAACTTTTGTAAAATTGGCTATGATCAATGCAAACATCTAGATGGGAGCTTTTCAATTCATCTTTCTGTTACTCAAATCTCTGTTTCTGTAATAGCTTTGCCTCCTGAACAAATTAATTGCAACGAGCTATCAACTACTCAAAAATCATGACGATATGATGTCCAGAACATGAGATATCACAGCCGTAAGCTCTGCTGCCATACTCAAGAAAGCTGCTAGTGGGCCTGCTATCAAATTTGACGTTCGGTCCCCCCCCCCCCCCCCCCCACCCAACCAAATATCATGAAGATCCATCCACAATTTCTTGAGTTATGCCTTTCACAAACAAAACATGTACAAACAAAGAGCACCTAAACATAACCTTCTTGGCAAAGGGTCGGCACAAATATGATATTTCTGAATGCAGTTTGATATGGATTAGACAAATGCTGACTTGTTTTACAATGATGGGAGAGTTGTCGATCAACACCAATAACAAGCTGTCCGGTAGTGTTAGATTTACGATTTGCGCCAGGAAGGTTGGGCAAGGTAATGACTGTCAAAAGAAGAATTATGTGTCCTAGCACATACTTTGAACGGGGCCAAGTTATGGTGTCACTCAAGATACGTTACGTGTCAGGATACATTACTAAGCAGTCCTGGTGGTATAATGTGTTTTAAGTGCACAAGTGTTTGTACTTGTAATGAATTCATTATGAAAACAGTATACATGTCTCCACACAAGGTCTTGTTATTGTGTATCCCTGTTATTCCAAGTATGGCTCAGAGTAGAACAGAGTAGACCATTTCCTGTTTGTACTTCAACACTCAAGACAATTTCAACATGTCAGTCATTTTCCAATGTATTCCCACGCAGCGTTGTGTACTGTGAATAAGTTTCATACTGGCTGTGTATTTAGTACGTATACAGTACACACCTGTACAAATTACCTGTACAGGTAAGGTACAGGTCTGGGACATGAACACACTTCAATGCTTGGTGAGACAATCTTAAAAACAATTTTGACCATCTAGCACTCAAACAGAAAGGAGAAAGCTTAAGGGGGTATCTCACTGGACTGTGGTACATTCGTGTTGTCGTTGCATTCTAAATCGGGTTTGCGTTACCCTTGACTTTATAAAAGGAATTTCATGCAAAATGTTCAAGCATGACTAAAAATACAACAACAAAATCCTGAAAATGTTTGTTTTTGTCTGTGAAATTTGTTGCACACTTGATTGCAATGTCTCCAACATAAAAAACACACACATATATTACCGCAACTTTAGTGAGATACCCCCTTCAGGTAAAGCAATGAGAGGAACATACATTATGTCTTTTTAATAGAGGGGCTGCAAACCTTAGTCACATTGATCATGAACTTGGAAATCTTTTTTCATCTTCTAGTTTGTCAGACTCAAATTGTAAAATAGTAGAACAGCACTGATTTTGTCACTATCATAAGAGGGTCTGCATGGGGGGTCCCGACAACGATTTACGCTGAATTCAGAAGAACTCCCTACGTATTACGCTAAATCAAGGAAGGCAATTACGCTAAATTTGATCGCCTCGCTATGAATAACGTAGATAAGATGGTTTTCCCCACGAGTTACGGGAAATAAAAATAGGCTGCCTACCCCTTACAGAAAAGAGCATGCAGACCCTCTTATAATTCAGCCCCCTTGTAATCACTGGGGCTGAAGTAGAAATATTTTACAGGAGACATTGATGTATGATCTCAGGCTTCTCTTGTCTAATTGTGTTTAGGTGAAGCAGCCTTGGCGTCAGCCGGCAGCCGGTTATCTTGTCTCGCTAACGTTATCTTAACATCTCTTGTCCCACGTACAATGCAGCGATTTCATTTGGTGACGTGCCTTGAGGGATCGGCTGGTAGGATCAAACGTAGACACTTCTTCGGACATAACTTTTGAGTGACGTATCCTGTTGTATTAACAGTTGTGATGAGCAACACAATTTTCAGGTCATCGCACCTGTTAAAAATTTTTAAATCAAATCTTACATCACTGTCTCCAACTTAAATTTGAATTTTTCTCTGTTCGTCTCATGGTATGGACAAATTTGTTGTTGAATTTCTCTGTTAAAACTGTCATTTTAAGCAAAAATAAGTTTTAATCAATATCATGTCATGAAGATCAGATGTTTTGGACAGACGGGGAAATTTTCTCTGTCCCAGCAAGCAAATTTCCATGCTGGTACAGAAGGCATGGTCTTAGAAACAGCTCTAGATCAAATTGAAGAAAAAAAGGATCTGTAAAAAGTAATGATACATTTTCTTTCTTGTAGGGCAAAACGGTTGTTATTTAGAAGGCCGACAAATTTCCACACTTATATTCCAAGCCTTTTGGCTGCATGTATCAAAAACATTCATTTGTTCTCCCTAGTCAGGGACAACTGTGCAGTAATTATGATAGAAAAGCATGGACAACTAAAAAGAGGGAATTTTGTGCTATGAAAGTGTGATAACGGGTATGATTTAGCACATCTTTGAAGTCTTGATATTACTATACAACGAGAATTTTAACAGCTTTCCTGAAGTATGTCAGCTAAGTTCAACATACCTGTATATAGACTAAGATGCCTAAGTTATGGGACAGCAAAGATCAAAGGCACTTAGCCGCAGTAGTAGACTCCTGTGCGTCGCTCCTCTGTGTCTACTGTTTGCAAACGACACTCCCAGGAACAAAGGCCTTGTCCATTAACCAGTCCATTGGATTTGAAAAAAAAAGCACGTAAATTCTGGCTAGGCAAGCACTAAGCTTCCAAGATTCAGTAAGAGATATGTAACTTTTTCAATGTTGGTGAGAAGTTGTGTGTTTGTTTAATCAGAAGAATGAAGAAAAGAGAAACCAGTTTAGCAGACTTAGTGTTATGTCTGTATGCATATTACAAAATATCCCTGAAGAAGTTAGGCACTTTATGCAGTATTTGCATTTAGTGTTTGAGCCTTTTGAGGTAAATGCTTTAAAATTATTCATTCAATCTTTTTTTAAACTTAAAAAGAGAGGAAGTTACTTTAGGGACGAAGGCCATCAATGATCAAGCAAAAGAATTCACTTCTAACATAACACTAATAGACTATAGTCCATGCAGAAAAACTTGATTTGGTAGCCATGTCCTTAGTAATTACATAAGATGTTCCTGTTTTCTTAAGAGGACATAACAATTGGGACAAACTATACCGAGCTTTTTCCCCCGAAGCCTAGGTAACGGCAGTGTTGTTAATGAGCATGATGGCCGTCTGTTTCCAAAACTCCGGCAGGGAATCCAAACACGTAGACAGACATCGTTGGGGAAACAATACCTCTAATAAGAGGTGGGGCCGTTACGGCAACCTTATCTTTGTCAATGACATAGTGCAGGCTCGGAGTTAGGAGTAGAAATGGGGATAAGAGGCGCCAGCTATTGTTCGGAGCCTCGCGATGACGCAGGGTTATTTGTGTGTTATCAGTTAGAGCACCTGTGTCTTGCAGACATGTGGGCTGGTCTGTTTGGTCTGAGACGAGCAGTGGAACTTTCAGGATTTGAACTATTTTGTCAAAGCTACGAGCACCTGGTCCTGTGCCCTGACGATCAACGTTCATTGGTGTGCTTTAGAGAACTTTCAGGATTTGAACTATTTCGTCAAAGCTACGAGCACCTGGTCTTGTGCTCAGACCAACATTGTACATTGGTGTACTTAAAAAGAATGCAATTTTTTATACGTAAAATACAGTAAGCGAGCTTTCTAACTTTGTTTCATACCAAGGGCTGTCATATTTAAAAAATGCTGTAAAATGTAATACACTGTAAACCAAGAAACAAGGAGATAACAGTTCAAAATGCAGTGACTGTCTTAATTTTACATCAGAAATACACATCATAGTTGTGGGGAAACGGCCGACATCAAGACAAAGGATCAAAATACCAAAGCCTTTGTAGCTACTCCAAGCATTTCCACTAAAACAAGGCCGACAGAGACTTGGAGGTTTGGTAAGAAGGAAGTTGCGGGAACGGCAAGGGCAACGGCAATTTACCAGCCTTCGCTGTCTAGACTTTGTGTCGCTATCTCGCTATCGCGCCGATGGGAGCAGAGATGGACAGAAAAGGAGCCGCGATCACAATCAAGATTTTTTGGTTCCGTACGTCTGTTGACGTACATTCTTGACATTTTGGGGACGGCAAATGGCCGCAATTATTAATGCCCTTGGCATGCAGGTTTTGAAGTTTTCTTTTGAAGCCCAGACTATGATGTATTATGATAAAGCACTCAATACATATGGCAAGGGAAACTATGGAGAAAGAAACAAAGCAATAGAACCAGATGCAGTACCAAATCTCAGTCAAAAATCTTGGCGGTAGACCTGGTTATAAAAGAAAAGGGATTTCCAGTATTACACAGTTGTTGAAGAGATGTCACTTAACTTCCCTTTCAATTTGAAAGTAAGAGATATTCCCACCATTGCATTTGTGTTCAAGGACAAAAAAGGAAGCTTTTGATTGTTTTTCCTAGTAAGCAGAATGAAAAAGTGATACTGTGTTGGGTTCCCCTTTTGAAGTCAATTGTGTAAAATGTTCTCTATTTAATGGTAAACCAATTAAAGACAGGTCATTAACCCCAAGAATAAACACCTCCTAAAACAAATAAACTGAAACTGCACTGAAAAGGTGCCACGCTCTTGTGTAACTGTTTGCGCTGTACCGTACTGTTGTGAGGAATGTCGGCCATCCTCCCGGGTGTCTCATGTTTGTTTATATTTGTTCTGCAGGGTAAACAGATGGTACAGCTGATGGACATGTTCTCTCTATCTGAGATGGCACTACTGTGTGACATCACAGAGGTAAGTGATGAGAAAATTTTACATCTTTGGGTGAATCTATAGGTGAAATATTAGAACTGAGTGCAATCTGTTGCACACTCTTTTAAAAGTTATATAAGTCTAAAATATAATGCATATTTAATAATAAAAAGTGATATACAACCAAACTTGCATAAGGACCACCTGGCCAGTGATATACAGTCACCTGGCTGATATGGCCACTTTTTCCCATGGACATCACGAATTCTGTTCTCAGTGACCACACATAGACCATATATGAACATTTAATTGGTCTTATAGTTACGGGCAGATTTTGACTGCACAAGTCATGTCTGTAATAGCTGCGATAGTGAGTGAGTACTACATCAAGTTATGAAACTTAGACAGTCCCTTGGTGTCTGATTCTAAACATAGTTGTCAAGAGTTAAGAATTAGTTAATAGCTCTTTATAATGTTCAGTTCTGTCAGGATTGCACAATCGTCGCAATGACACCATGGCTGGATAAGGTACAATGTAGTACCATCATAGATAATCAGCTTATTGTCATTTGAATCAAAGGTTACCTTCCCATCCACCTATAATACACCTGCTGATATACCCATTAATGTCACATTAACTGTACATCAGGTTCTGGACATTTGTTCTTGATCAGAACGAGTGCTGTGATTTGGCGGCTCTTTTTACGATCAAACTCCGCCCCTTTGCCCGCGTGATAAATAAAGGGACAAATCAGCGGTGGCAGCCCGACTCTTTGATGTCTCTTGGTTCCGTTAATTGTGATGTGAAAAGAATATCAAACAAGATGTACGATGCACTTGCACTGTCTAATGACTGAATGCCAGGTCAGAGAAAGTTCATCATGAGTTTTCAGAGATGAACACTAGTCTGATTGTCCAGGGCAAGTGAAAGTGCTGATCGGGCAAGTGCATGTCCTTACCCCACTTGCCTGATCGGGCAAGTAAGAGTTTTCCATTGAAAGAGATGTTGATATACTTGTTACTTTCTACAGTCATAAAGTTAGATAATTGATAACAATGATATTTCATGCTTTCCATAATCTCTATTGAACAGAGTAAGTGTTTTTCAAAAACAGGTGAAAATGAATTCAAGCAGAGATGTCATACTTAGGATTTAATTTACATAGCTAAACTTTATGATACATGTATTTGATATCCTAAGTTATGGGAAAGAAAAGATATCATTGTAGAAGCTGATTACTCTTTGCCTCATCTTATTTGAATGAAATATGCAAATACTGGATACATGTATCTTTTTTTCCCAACCAGGATGTTCTTATGTTTATGTATTTGCTTGTTTTCTCTCTCTAACTAAAATTTGAATGAAGCTATAAAGCCATTATCAGTCAGAAAGACCATATCATGTCCAGGACAAAAAAAATACAAAAAGGAAGTTCTGCTGCAGTAACAAGGTCACACACTAGAGGGCCCTATGTTGACCTTCGTCTTCCCAACCCCTAGTGACCTACACACAAATAAGTACCAAAAGCCTTTCCATTCATACAATGATTCTTAACTAAATGTGTTAATTGACCACAAATATCCATAAATGCAAACACACACATAGACACAAAGACACACAAACACACACAAACACCAAATACTATACATCCATTTTTCATGGAGGTAATAACACTGCACAGATCTACAGATGTTTATCGAGGGACCCTTACAGAGTCCAGACGGTAGGGTCGAGACCTTAATGTTGAGACATGGAAGATGCTATCTCCTCTCTATTGTCACAAGATTCCATTTAAATCTCCAGCTATTGTGACGGGACAGGTTCTTTTGTCTGCGAGCATTTTCCCCTCTGGCACGTCATCTCTCAATGACTCGTGCTATCAAGAAAACCATCAGTTTATTGATATAATTACAGAAATAATGAAGAAAGAGAATTTTGACTGCTCTACAACACTATGAACTTAACCTCATAATGTTTAATCTGTAAAGACTTGAGCAGATTGAAAAGAATTCAATTTGGCATTCTTTTGTACATTGTGTAGTTAGATGCTTTATCTGATCAAAGTTAAAGTTCAAAATGATGATTTATGTAATGTTTCAACCTTAAGGACTCAAAGGTCTTGTTTTTACATTGTATTTGTAGTCTGTATGGCACAGTTGACAAAAAGAATATATATTAGGTGACTCATGGTCGCAATGCTAGAGCAACTCATTACACTTTTTTCTTTGCCATACTTGCTTTTTCATCAATTTTTTGAGGGTCTTTGGTTTGACTATGCACAGATATTGGAATAGGATGAAATTGTGGGCTGTCTCATGCAAAACATCCTGACTATTTCATATTTGTGCAGGTAAGCAATTGGAAGGTTCAGGTATAACAACTAGTACAATGTATTTGAAGGTCCATAACTCCATGTCCCTGGACTAAAATGTACTGGAATGTTCGGACGGAAAAATGTTCACCCCATCCGTCCAAAAAACGACAGATTTAAGTACAAAGATCAACAATATTTGCTCCCCAAAAAAAATTTAAAGCTGGAGACAGCCCTGGTTCCATCTTAGAAAGGTTCTTCTCAGTGTCATGTCAACATCATGCTCCACAAGTTTCTGTCCCTCTGTTTCCCTGTCCCTGAAAAAGTACTAGAAGTGTTTTGGTATGCAGTAAATGTTTGGGTTACACTGTTCAACAAGTACTTGTCTAGTGGACTGGTAGATTCATTGTCTAAATTTTGTTTCTGCACGTTATGTGGTTTAGACTTGTGTGCCGCAAATGCAGGTTGTTTGGTGTAGAACCCAGAGGTCCTGGGTTTGAATCCTGTCATGCTACTAATCTTGTGCCTTTGGGAAACAGCACTCCTCACTCCATGCACCCAGGTGTAGAAATAGGTACCTGACTTCAGTTAAGGAGGTAAAAGGTGGTGAAATGAGAGGGTTGGGCTTCGCCTTTTAATATTGTAACCTAGACACATTGGATAACAACCCAATGCACCTACAGAGTCCAACTTAAAAAGGCTGTTGGACAACGGAAATTTTTTGATTGAATGTGTATTTTGAGTCTGATTTGAATTTGTTTTGATTGAGTTCATTTCCTTCAAGAATGCTTTACTTGAGTTGAGCCCTGGCCACAGGTATGGCAGATTGAGACTTATCATAAGCACCAGTACCAGACTTTGACTCTACCAATTCAGCTCTAGACAATCACAACTCAAAGGTTCACTCCTGTGGTAACTCTTTCTTTGCACTCATGTACCAAACTGACAGTAAACATGTACTCCATGACTCAGCTGTCTCCAACATGAGTGAAAAAGCAACAGTTCACTCTACAGATTCCTTCTGGAACAATACATCAAAGGCGTGCGTGTAGGCACTGTGGTATTGTTGTGTGGACATTGCTGACAGGTACCGACTGTGCCCAGGGTTTTACCCACCAGCGCTCAACAGGGGGCCCGACCTGTGGCGACGCACCTCACCAAATGGCAGCGGTTGGGAGGTTATAATTGAAATGCACCTTTTCCCGTCACGTTTGCAAACTGTTGAACTGAAGCGGAAAAAGTTGGAAACCAGGAAATCTGAATCTGATGATTGTGACGTCCTGGGACTGGAAGAATAAGTGTCGTGGGTAAGGAAGTTTCGACCACAAGGAGAACAAATTTCGGCAACAATTATTAGGAAGACGTCAAGGGCTTTCAAATTAGATATTTTCCCAGGGCGTGGCGCGTATCCGGCTGTCAGAATTAGCGTTTCCTTCATCCATCACGAGAAACATTGACAAAGGGTCTATCTGTTCAGACTGAATCTCAGCTGCTTTAAAACCCTGTAGCAAATTTAAGTGTGGCCTTCAAGACAGTACATTGCCTTTCTTCGATTTTCCCACGTAATAACGATGAACAGGACTGTACTAGATTGACTGACAATAGTAACGATTTGACAAGAAGGGTTACAATAATTAAAACTTTTGATATGAGTTGAACCTATTTGCTGATAATATAACGTCCACAATTAGTATTAACTTAATACAATGAAACTGACAAATCTAAGGTGAGTTACTGCATATGGGCCGTGTCATAAGACAAGGGATGTACTAAAAGGCATACTTTACATCTTCTTCAATGTAGTACATATATCTAAAAACAAACTGCATTTTGAACCCTAAATTAGATATGAATTTATGCAGTTATATCTTTCCTTCAAGCCAAGCACAACCTACTAGATTAATGCAGTTAAGAATGCTAACAGAAATAGTTCTCATAGCAATGATATTGCCAATTTTTTAGCTTCAAATATTCCACATATATTTCACTGTGTCACAAAATCATTGTAAAGATCACTTAGTACTTTGTGACACATTAACAGTAATTATAACCCTGACAGAGACGTATAATATGAAACCTTGTCTGATAGTGAAATCCATCCAATTGGCACATTGAGGAACTAGAGCACAGTTGGTGTCAAGTTCTACTTCTAACATGCCAGAGAATGGTTTTAAGGGAACCAAAAGAATGGAGATTGAGAAAAAGAAGTGACATCTGCTAGCCGATTGTTTCCACATTTCAGGAGGTTTGTCTCGGCACTGAAAATATCACTTCTGCGTAAGGATCTGGGCAGTCTGTACAATAAAGTACAGTTATATGCTGTATAAATCACAAGTTATATCATCCTGAAAGGCAGCCCAGTCATTTTACAAATCATCCCCATTGTGATTTTGTGGGGAGTCATTATGGGAGTGTTTACTGCAAGGTGGGAGCGGAAGCAACCCTCTGACCTACACATGTACGAATGTAGGGAACTTAGGACAGCGTATAAATCATTTCCGCAACTGACAACTAAGCGAAGGAAAAATTCAAAGTCTCCACCTTTTAGTATGATCGAAGCTTGTACAGCATAGAACTTACCTGTGGTTGTAAGAACTGTTACAGTAGTAGGCTTGGCTGGCAATAAAACAGAAGTCCACCTCAGGGCACTGGCTCACACAGGTGAGTAGTTTGTGCTGCCACCTCTGTCTTCTCCGTAGCTCACAGCAGACTGCGCGCGCCGGTCGGGGCTGGGTGTATATGTAGTAATTGCTCGCATCGCCCGGAGAAATAGTTCCGATGTCTCTGATGTGGCGGCGATCATCCGACAAGCCCTCGGGTGATTTTACGCTCGGACGGTTCTGTAAACTCTCGAGTGTGGGCTAAGTCGGAGTCAAAAGCAGTGACTCCCACCACACATATCTCAAATGCCTCACTTCAGAGAAGTGTCTTCTCTAAGCCCAAGGTCTAAGTCAGGATGTGATGTCTTCACTCTTTTCAGAACTTTCCTTAACGGCCAGATCAGACATTTCAGCATGTTATAATTAAAATAATCTTGGGCAATTAGTGACAATTATGGAGCTTTGGGTAATAGTTTTCCTTTTGTGAGTTTGCCGCCACCACACGACCAGACCCGGCCCATAAGTATCCCTGCCCTACAACATGTATGAAGTCCTCTACAGGAGCAGTCTTGCAATTCGATACGTCTGGTCCTCGTGGCAAAGAGATTTCTCCACACAGAGTTGTCGTAGGGGACTGTAGCCTTGCTTTTATTTCATAAACAGTCTAAACAGACATTGTAGACACTGCAGCTGTAGAAGTAGTAGAGAACAAGTCAGAAAAGTCCAGGGATGGTACAATGTAGATGGGTCGGACAGATAAAGTCGGCGCATGTCCGCAGGTTATCTTGTCTCAGACTGACTAAGGCTT
The DNA here is from genome assembly GCA_019207045.1 of Branchiostoma floridae x Branchiostoma belcheri. Lineage (NCBI taxonomy): Eukaryota > Metazoa > Chordata > Leptocardii > Amphioxiformes > Branchiostomatidae > Branchiostoma > Branchiostoma floridae x Branchiostoma belcheri. The sequence continues at coordinate 14,740,173 of CM033035.1, forward strand.
TAGATGTGGTCGATCAATCACCTAAAACCATAGTCTCAGGGTTGATCTAAATTTTGGTGTGAATGGTCTGAATCTGGCTCACGCTGGCTTATGTGGGAGATTAGGCTGGATTTGCCGAATGATCCTTAGGAGGTGGATCCAATATTAATATCTCGTTCGATGCCATGCCTGGGAAGTGTTCTCACAAAAATTTTATCACGGCATATATATAGGGGAATCTTTAAGTGTAGCAAAGCCATGTGGTAAGCAAGTTGCAGGTGAGTATTGTCTAGGGAAATCCTCCCCCTGGAGATTTTTTGCATTTATAGCCCTCAAAATCACTTTCCTGCATTTTGAGGGCCAAATTTAGTGAAATAAAGCCAACATTTTTTATTTTCTATTTCTTGCAAAACAACAAAAAAGTCCTCTTTGCTGCTTGAAACATAGCATGGGGGCCCAAATCATGACATACATAATGTATTGACCCAAGTCGCAGCATAAGGACCCAAATCACAGCATAGGGACCCAAACTAGAAAGGCCGACATTTGCTTGAGAGCAAATACAGCATATTTCAGCCATCTCCCTCATGCAACAATAGGCCTTGAGGTCGTTGACCCCTTTGGCCATTGGAAAATGACCCAAAAAATTCCCAAATATATCATTTTAAAGTGTTCCATGCCAAAAATTATACATGGATCATTTGGATAAATATCTAGAGCACCCCTTTACCAAATTTCGGGTCATTTGGTTGTAAAACGAGGGAACAGGAGCCAAAAATGTCCAATTTTTGTCTAAAAATGGCCATAAAATTGCAATATTAAGCATTATGTTGTACTGTATGGAAAAACTGTTATTGAATTCATGCGCACAAAATTGAAGGGCACTTTTATACCAAATTTCAGGTCATTCGGTTGTAAAACGAGGGTACAGGAGGCAAAAATGTGCTTTTTTTGTCAAAAAATGGCCAAAAATCGCAAAATTAAGCATTTTGTTGTACCGTATACCAAAACTGTTATCAAATCTGGGTGGGCATATGATCAGGGCACCTCTGTACCAAATTTCATGTCATTCGGCTGTAATACCAGGGTACATGAGCCCAAAATATACATAAAAATTGACAAAAACCTCAATAAAATCATTTCAAAGGCAGATATGAAAAAAATGAAAAAAACACCTGAGGGTATTGACTTACTCTACCTTTGTGCCAAATTTCAAGTCAATCGGTTAAAAAACGGCGGAGTTGATTCGATTTGAAGATTTGGCAGGAGAAAGAAAGAAAGAAAGAAGAAAGAAACATTACGAATACAATATATTTCACCATACCTATGGTATGGCTGAAATATAATTACAGCATAGCAGGGACCCAAATCACAGCATAGGCGCGACCTAAAAGGCCTAAAGAGAACACTGCCCGTTGGATCCAGATTCGCAAAGCCTGGTATGAAAGGTCTGAATATGGCTCGGGAGTGGTTGTGGGTGATGTTATTAATTAGCTGAATCTGATTAATTTGCTGAATCTGAACCAGATCAAATACCATAAATCCAGATTTGCAAAGCTTGGCAAAATGTCTGCATAAAGTGCAGATTTTGGCCTTCAAGTTAAAGATGCTAAGAATTAATTATATTTCAGCCATACCATAGGTATGGTGAAATATATTGTATTCGTAATGTTTCTTTCTTCTTTCTTTCTTTCTTTCTCCTGCCAAATCTTCAAATCGAATCAACTCCGCCGTTTTTTAACCGATTGACTTGAAATTTGGCACAAAGGTAGAGTAAGCCAATACCCTCAGGTGTTTTTTTCATTTTTTTCATATCTGCCTTTGAAATGATTTTATTGAGGTTTTTGTCAATTTTTATGTATATTTTGGGCTCCTGTACCCTGGTATTACAGCCGAATGACATGAAATTTGGTACAGAGGTGCCCTGATCATATGCCCACCCAGATTTAATAACAGTTTTGGTGTACGGTACAACAAAATGCTTAATTTTACGATTTTTGGCCATTTTTTGACAAAAAAAGCACATTTTTGCCTCCTGTACCCTCGTTTTACAATCGAATGACCTGAAATTTGGTATAAAAGTACCCTTCAATTTTGTGCGCATGAATTCAATAACAGTTTTTCCATACAGTACAACATAATGCTTAATATTGCAATTTTATGGCCATTTTTAGACAAAAATTGGACATTTTTGGCTCCTGTTCCCTCGTTTTACAACCAAATGACCCGAAATTTGGTAAAGGGGTGCTCTAGATATTTATCCAAATGACCCATGTATAATTTTTGGCATGGAACACTTTAAAATGATATATTTGGGAATTTTTTGGGTCATTTTCCAATGGCCAAAGGGGTCAACGACCTCAAGGCCTATTGTTGCATGAGGGAGATGGCTGAAATATGCTGTATTTGCTCTCAAGCAAATGTCGGCCTTTCTAGTTGGAGTGTATACATTTGTAAAAAAGAAAAACTTCATACTCATAGGGTCCTGTTTTCCGCCCAGCTCCAATGTTGTTGTGTTTATTAGTTAATGTTATGTCTCAAATCCATAAGCAAGTCCTGTTTGCTTTACATTGTGGGATGACACGCTTTTCTGTGTAGTCAACTTGTTGGCTTATTTGATAGCAAATTTTAGCTATTCACTCTACCAGATATAATTATTTATATCCGCCTTAGTGCATCCGTATGCGATTCATCATTGTATTCACTGCCGTGTGAACTTAAGATTTTTCTGTGTCTGCAAATATAAGATTCTATCAAAACATATTACTGATTTTCATTTGGTTTTATTGGGGTAGTGGGCTAAGGGTGTTTGGCCCAGAACCCAGAGGCCCTGGGTTTGAATCCCCTGACAATTTTTTCCCACTGATGTTGTGTCCTTGGAAAAGTTACTTTACACAAATTTTCCTTACTCTGCCAAGATGTAAAATGGGTTCGATTGGAGAGGTAAAACTACTAAAAGGCAGTGGAAGGAGAGGGATTGGCTCCACCTTCCAATACAGTACTGTGTCCAAGACACAGTGGATAACAACACAGTACCCCTACGGTCTCAAAAATACTACAGGACTCTCTCTTTGCCTTTTTAAAAATAATTTTCTCATTTTATTTTGCTCTTATCTCTGAAGTGGCCACTCTTGTCTGGCCTGAGACTCCCTTCTGTCTATATCAGGTCTACCTCACAATAGAGAACAAGACATCTTCGATCTCCACCATTGTTCAGGTGCTGTTTTAACATGTCGGCTTGGGTGTTAAGTGATGCTGTTATCTATAGTGAGCTGATATCTACATTACTTCTAGTCTGCCGAGTTTGCCTTAGACTTAGAGTGTGTGGTCCAGTTTTCTTACCACAATTTCAATAATTAGTTTATTGCAAATTCTTGCCCGTGGGTTTAAATTGCAGGTAACATGAAAGGTACAATGTATGAACAGTATAAAAACAATATAGCAAATGTCTACTTTAGTCTAAAAGGTAGCTCTAGAGTCTGGGTTACTAGTTCTACTTCTTTTACGAAGACGAGGAAATTTCAGTACACCTGTGAAATACCTGTTGAAAGTTATAACTAGTATACAGCTCTTCAGCTTTGTCCATTTTTCAAGAGTTTAAAGGCAGGAGGAGGTCCTTTACATAGTTATTTACAAGTTGAATGATTCTTTCTGTTTTCTTGAATCATAAAAAAATGTAAATCCGATAAATCTTCAATCAGTTCACATCCAATGATCATGCAGTCCATAGCCACTTGTCTCAACTCGTTTCTGAAAGTTGCAACTCAAGGTGTCGTTCTCAAGTTTGGTGTTCCACAGTATCATACAGACCATTCGTAAATATAGTTAGTTTATTATAATTAATAATACAGTCAAACCTGTCTATAGCGGCCACTCAAGGGACTGGTCAAAATTGGCCACTATAGAGAGGTGGCCACTATAGAGAATATGCTAATTAATTGACCACAAGCAATAAGTTACACATGGTTTTAGTACCCACTGATCTTTATTCACATAATACAGTACTGTACATGTACTGCAATGATTTTTACACTATATGTATTAAGAAAATAAAAGCTATAAAAAGTTTTAAATGTTCTACAGTTGATACAGTTGTCTGAAGAGACCGGTATCGTCATATTTCTTTGATCTTTCGTCTTGTATCCTTTGATACTTCGCCATTCGTGTGTTCCCGCTCGCGTTCACACGTCAGATTCGCCCATTATGCTAATGTGGTACTCCAGGAAAAGTCTCGTCATTTGACTTATCTCTTAATAAATGTAAGAATAGAATAAAATCCACCATAGTCTGAAGTTCATATCATTTTGTCTTTGTAACAATTTAGAAAGTTTTTGTGATGTAAATTTACCTAAGCGATAGTGTATTCAAACGTAACTTTAACACAATTTACCTCCGTAATATTGGTGTCGTCTATTGACCTTAAATGACCTCGTTTGTCAGCGGGTATGGGTAGCGCCAGTTTACGAAGTTTTGTTTTGAAAATAAATCAAAGAGGTTTTAAATTCGGCGTAGGGTGACGATGCGGCCGCTGTATATGGCCGAACGTGTGCCAAAACATAGATCAGCGGTCCGTGTGGCCGTAATCGGCAGTGTTTTTGTACCTGCGGGACCGGAAATCGTGTGGCCGTGGCCGCGTTGGACAGGTGGCCGCTAAGCCTATTTCTTAATCATTACGAATCCAAGGGACCGACAAAAAGTGGCCACTATGGGCAGGTGGCCGTTATGCAAAGGTGGCCGCTAGTACAGGTTTGACTGTATATTGGACTAGCTTTGTTGTGTTTCAACTTTTTATTCAACTAGTGATTCAGAAACGCTGTTGCAACTAGGATGACCATAATTATATAAAACACAGGAAAAGATCAGTTCCTCAAGAAAAATCATACACATAGTATGCTTTTAATGCTCAAAATACATGTGTAGAACTTTACTTGATTCAGATATGTTAGCCGAGTCAATGTCAAAGAGAGAAAATTTCACGGTCAAGGGTAAAAAGTTGGAAAAAAACCCCTCAAACCTCACCATGTTCAGAAAATCATGATACAATGGGGTGGTCATATTTTTGTCTGAGTGGCTTGATTAAAAGTAATTCCTAAGAGTCAGAACTTGCTTAATATTTTCCTGATGCTTTTAACAGAAATGTGCCTTAGATTTTATTTATTTATTTATTGGTTTGGCTGCACCGAACACACAGCCAGGGCTGCCCAACTAGCCTATGGCTATTACAAAGGGCTAGCCCTGCTGACAAACACATAAATGTTAGATTTTATTTAGTTTCATGTCTTAAATGTCATATATGCATAATCCTGAACTAACTTGTGTCTTTTAACACCGGTGTGTTTTCTAACACTAAGAGGTGTAGATCCTCATTGTTTGTTAAATCCTATAATTGCTCTGCCCTGTCGTTAGCAGTACAAGACACACCTTTGTGACTTTTTGCCCCGACCGTGGCTAGTCCTGGCACGTTAGCCTGGCTCCAGCGTGGGCAGACATGCTGTAATTAATGCGTAGAGCCGCGTCTGTACCACACATTATCCTGTCAGGGACGTCCCACCTAAATAACGTGACACTAGCCAGGTAGGCGACTTCGGCTCCGCCGTTTCTACAGATCGCATTAGTCCAGTATGTTTTAATTTGCAGTATCTGCCCAATTATGGTGCCTACATGAAGATGGCGTGATCACACAGGTGATAGCGGCGAGATTTAGACACTGATAGCATCTTAGAAATAAGTGTCTGTGGGGGGATTTTGCCCGCTCAATGTGTGTTTACACACTGAGGCCACACCAATTTTATTTGTTGTTTCTCGGATTTATTCAGGAAAAAATTGCGTCGGTCGGTCAAATTTTTTTTTTCAAAAAGTAGGGGTAGGAGAGATCGGACAGGAAAACCTAAACTTTCAACATTTAGGGGTCCCTCACCAGGTAGCAATTAGTCCAAAGTTTGAAGAAAAATGTTAAACGTACCATCCAAAATAGACACGTACAGCTACAAATGTACTGGATTTGAGGCCCATAGTTAATTTGAGAAAGGAAAGGCAGTGAAATTTTGTCAACACGGGGTGTAGCCATCAATTTGAAAGTTGTTTTTTTTCAAATCGGAAAAAAAATAGTGTTGGGAAATCCGAGAAACAACAAATAAAATTGGTGTGGCCTGAGAGGCGTAGAATGTATTTTCAATTTGATTAAAATGTTAAAAATGATTGGTTGCAAGATGGCCGTTGAGACTCGTCTGGTACTCAGGTGACAAAAGTAAAAAGCTTTAAAGAATTAGTTTAAATGTGCTTGAAATACTTTGTTTATGAAGCCAGAATGCTAACACTCTGACTGAAGAGCAACTATTTTACATTGATGGATATCAGTACTCTGATATTTTTGTTTACTCCGGTAGGAAAAAATAGGTTGTTGTTGTTGTAACAGTTGTATACTTATTTTCTTTCTTCTGTCAGTAGCCAATCAGAGCTTAGGTTAGATATCATCAGACAACGGAGCAAATGTGAGCATTTTTTTTTACTTGCACAGAATCCAAAAGAATACTGTTACAGATGTCACAGTAGAAGACTGTGACCACAGATCACCTGGTAGCATCCCTGGTCAATCAGAATTTCATGCTTGTCAGAGGATTTTCTCCCCAGTATAGGGCGTCCAGGGGGATCAAAATTCTAAGAAAAGTGCGTCTAGATGAGGCGTTGACGCATGCCTGGCTAAAAGCCTGGTAATGATATATTTATAATGTTTACTTAATGACCCGGTTCAAAAACCAAGTACATTTTCCAGGCGCAAAGTAATGATATAGCTAGTCTAATTATGTTAATGACCAGTGGTCCAAAAACCAAGTAGATTTTACTGGCGCACAATAATGATATAGCTAGTCTAATTATGTTTTACTTAATGACCTGGTTCAAAAACCAAGTACAGTACATTTTCCTGGCGCAAAGTAATGATATAGCTAGTCTAATTATGTTAATAACCTGGTCCAAAAACCAAGTAGATTTTACTGGACAGGTGCACAATAATGATATAGCTAGTCTAATTAATATGTTAATAACCTGGTCCAAAAACCAAGTAGATTTTACTGATATATAATACTAAGGTGAGCCTAATGGTGCGAGTAGCGACAAAAGGAAAACATGCTGCATTTTAGTTACCATGAGTTTCTAATAAGGTATGTAACATTGACTTAAGTTTGTACGCTGTAATATAGACTATGATAAATTCTTTCCTTTTGCACAATTTCTACCTTGTGTGACGTAATATAGTGTTGACAATTCTTGTAAACTTAATACCTGAATACGGGTACTTTTAGCAACCCTTAATTCATCCGGAGAGAGCGAAGTAATAAGTTTAAATTTGTTTTCTGTCGACATGTCAGCCTGCGATTTTTATTTGCTTTGTTGCCATTGTTGTTTATGGGATTGAAGGGACATGGAGAGACATGAGGATGAAGTCTGCCATCTCTCACTTGCTCCCTTTTGTTGCAGTGACTGTGACAGTCGTATTTTTGGATGTATAGGAGAAAAGATTTTGCTTTTGCCGTGAAGGTAATGTTTTTGGTAGCATTTATGTAGTTACTATGTACTTTGGGGAGGGTCTTTTTAGCGAATGCCCACAAACGCCCACTCTAGAGAAGTCCGCGCTGCACGAATCTCATTTTTTTTGCTTGGAATATGTCCACGTTGTGCTCCCATGTATTAATCCTGAGTTTCAAGTCAATCCATTGACCCGAAGTGACATAAATCAAAGTTTTCGATTCTCGATGGTCTTTTTAGCGAACGCCCAGCAAAATGTCTTTTTAGCGAATGCCCACTATATCCACAAAAATATCGGCCGTCGCGCAACGACACCTAAACCTACCGCCACAAACATGTTCAAGATGGTGTCCCATTGATGTGTACGGAGTTTCCGTGCTTTACAAGCATTTTAAGTCCCTGTTTTTGGTCAAAATGTACGCGCCGATACTACCATACATTAACAATAGCAATTCAAAATGGCGGGCACTAGTCATGTGACCTCCTTGCGGGACTGTTCTATAAGTATCGCGGGAGGGACTGTTGTAGCATAGTTAATCATACAAACATTTTAGAGTGAATTCTGAACAAGATTTTCATTTCATAGTGCTATCATCTGACTGATATTTACATTGTGGTCCTTTTTTCTGTGCTATTATTACCCAGGTTTGAGGAACTTAGTGCAAATATGGATATTGATTCACCTCAGTGCCCAATTAATGTACAAAAGGCTCAGACACATTAGTGTTATAAACCTGACTAGGGGCAGGTAACCAATACTAGAAAAACATAGCTATTTATTATTAACAATACTATTTACATTATAACAATAACTCTTCACCAAACTGGACTTTTCTTATCTTTATTTATCACAAAAACATTGCTTGCTTGGACATATTCGAAAATCAAAAAACACTTTGGTATGGAAGAATATCTCAAATCAATTCATAATAGACCATTTAGATACAGCATTACAAAACTGAGAATAAGTGCACATTGTTTAGAAATCGAAAAAGGTAGTCACCGTAACACACCAGCCACCCAGAGACTGTGTCCTACATGTCATGAAAATATAGAAGATGAATTCCACTTTGTTATGAAATGTCCTACCTACAGTAAAGAGAGAGAAACATTGTTTAAGAATATTAGAACCAAAACACACATCTCTCTCAATGGTACAGAAAGCGATATTTTCCATGTATTGCTCTCATGTTCAACTCATATATCCGTCTACGTAGGCCAGTTTCTTTTTAATGTATTCCAAATGCGAGACCAGATTAATCATCCATAACTGTACTGTTATCAATAATGTTTTGTTGTTGTTTTGTATGTAGCCTCTTAGTACTATTGTCTGTATAGCTATTAGTTGTTATTGGTTGCCATACATTGTACCCTGTGCGATTGTTGAGCAATAAAATTCATTCATTCATTCATTCATTCATTATGATATTTTTCACAGTTAAGTATGATTTACAAGATGACAGGAGCAAAATCACGCGTCAGAGAACTTGACTCTCTGCTGTTTTGGCTTGAAACATGACAGAGTACACCCTTAGCAACGGCCTTAGCAACAGTTTTGCTAACGATTCTGAAAGAAATGGCGTAAAAAAAACACATTTCTGCATCTGTTACATGTTAAACATTTTAACACGATTCCTTGTACTTCTACTGATGTAATCAGAGTAAAATGCTACAGAAAAGTAAGTTCTTTGCATCAGTTTTGTTGTGGAGTACGATCTGAAACCTCCTTAACAACAGCCTTAGCAACGGCCTTAGCAACGATATTGTCACTATAAGCTGGCAGATGTGTCAGTCTTCACACATTCATATCTCCGGATTTCATTGATGGATTTCGATCATTTAAAGCTTAATATGCAGAGAAGGATACGTACGGTAAGTCTAATTCATCAGGCAAGGCCCCATAGGTAATGTGAATAAATGAACGATATTGGAAAGTAAAGTATATATTTTTCACCAGAAAATCACCAAAAAATATGATTTTAAGCGGTCATAATTTCGTGTTGAATCACAATATCAAAAATCAATTGATATTTTTATGATCCTCTTAGCAGGTTCTACCAGCCTGTGAATTTTCGTGGAAAAATATTGATGTTTAATTTTTTGCCCCTTCCCCTTATTGAAGACACGAAATTTCCAGATCATTTAGGTGGTGATAGGTTTGAAGGGTGATAGCCGGTAGAAAGCTACCATACCAGAATGGCTATCACGTCAAAATATATGCCACAGGCCTTCTACTATTCAAAAATAACAAGGAGAATTTGCCACCCCGGAGGGTACCGATATGTGAAATTTGGGGTGCTGGCCCATGGACTATTTGTTCTATTGTGGGCATGAAGTACTTAGGGAGTTGTCCTTTTCGTCAGGTGGTTGTTACTTGAATGGGTCTCTTGGTTACAGCCATTATATAAACATTCTTCCAAAATTGCCCCTAATTGTCATGCCCCCCCGTGACCAAATACTGGTAATTTACTTGCACAAAACACTGAACCGTGCATCGAGTGGTCACTTGCAGCCACAGTTTTCTCAATATCATAAATCAAAACATGCCTATCATTTTGGGTTTAACTTTCTGGTGGCCTGTGTAACGTCACTGTGTGAAAATGTTCAACACGAGTACTATCCAGATACGTTAAGTTGTTGAAAATTTCCATCTAATTACGGACAGACTACTATAGTTACACATGCAAAAGACTATTATCTCCTTCAGTCTGTTCATTCGTGATTCGGTCTGTTCATTCGTGATTCATAATCACTGGTCAAACCAGTTTTTAGGCATAAAAATTAAAGGCAGCTCCGAGTCCTACTTCCTACATACCAGACCATCTAAATCTACACGGGCTGTTCTCGGCATAGACAGGTAAAACTGCAGTCAAACGTTTATCTTCACTATTTGTTTGCATTGTAGTAGTTTCGTACTCTACAGAACGTTTAAATCGGTAACACCAATTCGGTAACATTTGTAACTTGTTCTTTATGTATCCGGATTTTCTTGTCCAGCTTAACTTGGTCACTCCCAGTCCCTACATCCGAATGCCTGAGAATGCAGAGAATGAGTTAAAGCCTGTGTAGGCTTACGTGTGTTCATAACAACACCTACATGTATCTACTCGTTGATTTGTATTTTAGTCAATAACAGAAAAAGCAAGACAGAACATTCAGGCCGACTCTAGTATGTGGTTCATCTTTACGCTTGACAGGAAAATTGGGCAACATCTTTAAATAGCGTAAACCGTTGCCAGCCTTTCTGAATTTAGCGTAAAACGTTGCCGGCCTTCGTGAATTTAACGTAAAGCGTTGTCGACCGTCCCGAATTTAACGTAAAGCGTTGTCAGGACCCTCCATTCAGACCCTCATCTATACTTTCTCGAGTTATGAGCTGTTGACCCATGTTATAAATGCTATAGACCCATGATAACCGAAAACATATACCCTTCTTGGTGAAGGGAAAAGAGGGAAAGGTGATATCCAGTACTCTAGATGTAAAGAAGTGGAGACGGGACTGATTGTACTCCAGTAGAGAATTATCACAGACGTACAATGGTTGCCATGGCCGAGAAACAGATCTTTATTCTGTACTGTCGCATACTCTCCTCACCGTGTCTCAACTGAACTCACTTCTCAATCTCAAATCTGCCGGTTTTTTTCCTGTGCTGGGTGATATATAATCAGACCAGATGTGCTTGTCAGCTCATTTATAAACTGTATAGCTCTTCCCTTTCTTCTGTCTTCCTTTCTTGTCTCCTCCATCAGGGCATTTGGTCAGCAGAAATACAAAATGTTTATCAGTCAATGGTCCTCAGTTTCTGTGGATTTCTTGGAAGCCTTCCCAAGAGTCGTTTTAAGTCCACATGTTCTCATTATGGGGTCTATTACTCTAGATACAGAGTCGTTGTAATTAGGGAATGTTGTCCAACCACTTCTGCTGTTTTGTCCATTGATTCACGCCGACCCGTACATGATACAGGTGTAACATTGTGTTCCAGAATACTTCAATTCTTTGGGGACAGTTTCGAATTCCTGAAATTTCAAGCTACATCGGTACGTAAACATTCTTTAAACTATCTTTTCTGGCGTAGGTGATGTGACACATGCTATCAAGTTACGAATAGCGAATTTTCTCAATTTTCGTGCCAGCTGAATTCAGAGGAACTGAAACAGTTCAAGCAATCTGTGACTAAAGGACGAAACTTTGCACGCGTTTAGTTTGCTTTTCAATTCCGTTTATGGCACTACCTCTCGCAGTCCCATAAAAGATTAATGTATGAAATTAATGCCAGTGTAGCTTCCAAAATGCTCCCAGTAACTAGTTGCGCACCTGTATATGCAGGTACCTGTACAATGATAATGCGCTGTTTCTCAAATAATAGCTTGACCTATATAACACTACCAAGGGTGTAAATGCGATCTTTATGTGAATTTAACGAAGAAACCTCTAGAAATGCTTCAAGATGTGACTTCAGTGAAGATATATGTGAAAGGGACAAATTGAAATGTTAGGGAAATGTGAAGCATGAAATGTCAATCTGAGCTTATGACACACTTACATGCCCTGGCCCTATTGGCTCATTGTATAGTTGTCTGCGATAACGCCCCCTTTTCTATCATTATTAAGGATTTCCCTCCAACATCTAGGGACTATTTTGCAATTGTGTGTTATTCACATCTCAGGATTTCACAAAACAATTAATATTATCCTTTCACATATTTTTGACGAAGTCACATTTTGTTACATTCTTAATCGTTCCCTCATGACAAATTTACATAGAGATCACATTTACACCCCTGGCAGTGTAAGGGGGCACACTTAAAGAATAAGTTTAAGAATAAGAATAAATCTAAGATTCTGATTTTTCCTTTCTTCCCACTGCATTTTGCTTTGCGAACTTTGTTCCTTCACAATCAAGAAAGCCAAATGCTTGTAACTAAGCAACAAGCCCTGCGGCGTGGATGACGTCAGTGAGAAGAGAGTCTTGCTCAACGTTGTTTTTTTCCTGTGTAATTAGCCTGATTGAATAATAATATCATCAACCGATGTTTGCTTTTGCAAAAGGAAGTTTATTTCATTCTGAAAGAACAAGATGTAGATCCTACCATTCTGTTTTCCTACTTCAAGAATCAAATTATTGAAAATTCGATTAAATCAGGTATATACTTGTGATACATTTCTATAGAAAATGATACAAATTTTAAAGCATGGACTGGTGAATCTTCTCAGATGTTCAGGAGTACTTAAACTTATCTCAAAAGTTAGATTGGTGAAAGTTTGTTTGCAGGTGAACAAATTAGCAGGTAAAGTTTGGCATCCGCGCCCAAGGTCGGAGGTACACAGTCCTGGGTTCTAAGTTGTGCGGTTGACTTGGTGGCAGGTAAAAAGTGCCTGTTGTGGTGCTTGGCTCACTGCAGTTTGTAATTGTCATAAAAAAAGACTAAATGTCAAGGGGTTGTTGGGAATTTTTTTACGTGATGAAGGGTAAATGTGCTCAACAAAGAATGAATAATATCAATATATTTCAAGTAACTTCATTATGAACGCGCCCATGTAAAACACATAACATAGAAGTCTATGGGAAGAAAAAACTCATCAATGAGACCTTATTACAGATCATGACCTAACCAACACTAACGAAAATTGTGACATACCCAACTGATTAAAAGCTTGAGCGTTGCACTGGGCATTTCTGGTATCAAGTATTTGTCTTACTTGTCTAACTCTTGTATAAAAAATGTATGTGGCATCGTTGGTGGTGTGTAACTGGTAGAGTGTTGGGCCTGGAATCAAGAGGTACCGGCTTCGATACTCGCCATGCCCTGACATTGTGCCCTAAGATAGGCCTCATTCCACTCAAGTGTAAAAAAATAGGTACCTGACTTCGGTCGGGGAGGTAAAAGACAACATTTAGCTTCTGTCTGTACATTGTATGTGGCACTGTTAAAATAATCTCTAACTTGAGTGCAGTGCCACATTGTCCTCGTGTGTCCAAAAGCAAAAACAGAAAAATGAGAAGGATTTGTTGATATCCTGTTCAGAACCGGACTTCTATGTAAGAGAATCAGAATGATTTATTTGTAAAACGTCGCAACATTTTAGGCTGAATTGTGTGATACATTACAATTCAGTACACACTCTCTTAAAATCAGTAAAACAGGTGAATAAGATTATATGCACAACGAGTCCACTCCCTCTCAAGTTATGCTGATGACATACAACAGACCCACACCATAGCCACTACACCATGGCACAACTGAAAACATAACCATCTTGGCAAAGGTGAAAAAGGGAAGAGAATAAAGATAAAAGGAAATGAACAGAAAAGAACAACGAAATAGCCCAACACAGCAATGAAAGAAGATTTGCTCAACCTAATTGAGATGTTTGTTAAACATTGAGTGTTTACTTAACCTAACGTTACATGTCTAAGGCTGTTTGTTTTCGTAACCTACAAAAGGTGAGCTACTGTCCTCAAAGTCCGGCCTTATCTTGAAATGACGGGATTTGTAACCTTTGTTCATTAATTATGCAAATAATCACCTGATTAACATAATTAACATTTCAATATATCGATTATCACTCAAGGTATCTACATACCAAATATCTTTAAGACCCATCGACCCTTTCCTGATTTATTCCTTTTCAAAGTCTGCAACAAAATTGGCCCCTGCAGTTCCAAACAAGCCACTGGGGGGGGGGGGGGGGGGGCCAAAACTACAACACTTACTCCTTGTGTCGAGACTAATAGACCACTTAAACATCATGAAGCTGACATTTGCATTTTACCACCAACTTTAAAGCGCCGCTGCAGAACTGCAGCTCGCCGCTAGGAGACCCATTATATTTTTCCCGGATTTGCATAAATGACAGCCGGACCAGAATATTTTAGCACCTTGTCAGCGGGTTGCCTGAATTAGTCCACCAGGATTGTTTTATTTTAGAATTTCAGAGGGCTAATAGGAATATACTTCATCATAATCACTCAATTTTACGTATTTTATGTTGCAATCTAAAATGTGTCTAAAAACGGCGGGAGAAAAATCAATAATTCCTCCCTTCCAAAGTCCGGTAGTCTCGCCTTGCGGTAGCTCTCGCGAGACGGGACGAGACTTGCCTCTCATGTCAAAAGTGTTGATTAAAAACGTGGATTGCACAACATTAACTCTATGAAAAGCGTTAGCAAAGGGTTTAAGTGCAAAAAATACAGAACTGTGCACAAAAGTTGTGCCTTCTAAGTTGGATCACTGAAACAATTCTAGAATTTGAAAAGTAAGGGTCTTAATTAAAACCTGTTTTTCCAGACGTTTTACAGTGATTTTTTAATGAGGAAATTAGCCTCCAAATATCTTAAATCAGCAATGCCATAGCATGAGAAATGCTGATAGGGCAGTAGTTTGCTCATTATGCAAATCAGTGTCTCTAAAGAAATCCCTGTATCCTTGTTAGATGGCACAAATTTGCATTAATTATATTTCAGCCATACCATAGGTATGGTGAAATATATTGTATTCGTAATGTTTCTTTCTTTCTTTCTTTCTTTCTCCTGTCAAATCTTCAGAACACAGTATCTCCCTTGTTCCTCAACCGAATGACTTGAAATTTGGCACAAGGGTAGAGTGGGCCAATACCCTCGGACGTTTTTTTTCATTTTTCCATATCTGTCTCTTAAATGATTTTATTAAGGTTTTTTGGTCATCTTAAGACCAAAACTGTATATTTGGGCCCCCTGTACCCTGGTATTATAACCGAATGAGCTGAAATTTGGTACAGATGTGCCTTGATAAGTCCCCCATATAGATTCAATATCAGTTTTGGTGTACAGTATAACGAAATACTTATTTTTGCGATTTTTTGGTCATTTTTTTACCAAAAAAGGACACTTTTGGCTCCTGTACCTTGGTTTTAGAACCGGATGACCTGAAATTTAGTATAGGAGTGCCCTAGACATATGCGCACATGGATTCAATAACACTTGAGGCATACGGTACAATAAAATGCTCAATTTTGCGATTATTTGGCCATTTTATGACCAAAAAGTACACTTTTGGCTATTGTGCTCTGGTTTTAAAACCAAATGACCTAAATTTTGGTAAAAGGGTGCACTAGATATTTATTCAAATGACACATGTATAATTTTTGTCATAGACTACGTCAAAATGATATATTTTGGGATTTTTTTGTCATTTTCCAATAGCCAGAGGGGTCAATGACCTTAAGGTCGTTGACCCCCAGCTGCAGATTGGACCTACTGGCATATATGTCTATTTAATCTAATTAGATAGGTAACCAATCACTTAGCCTGAATCTATATCCTAAAGAGGGGGGGTGGCAGCCAATCAGCGAGCCCGGTGTTATCTGGAAGAGTCCATTCTTACACGGCGGGGTTGGTTGTTTTTTTTAAATTCATCATTGGACTGGTGAAGTCTTTCAGTGGATGCATTTTTGGACAGGTCTATTTTGCAATTTTACAGAATGTGTGCTGGAAGAGTCTATTCTCGCACGGAGGGGGGATTTTTCAAAATTCATATTTTGGACTTTGGTGACTTCTAGTTTGTCAAAGTCTTTCAGTAGGGTTATTTTTGGACTGGTCTAATTTGCAATTTTACATGGGTGTTCTGGAAGAGTCCATTCTTGCATAGAGGGGGCTTTTTTTTTAAATCCATTTTTTGGACTTCAGTGATTATGTCAAAGTCCTATTTTAGCGGATGTATTTTTGGACTGCTCTACTTTACATGGAAGAGTCCATTTTTTGCACACGGAAGGGGGATTTTTTCAAATTCAGTTTTGAACGGGTGATGATTCAAAATTCAATTTTAGTGGAAGTGTTTTTAGACTGGTCTATTATACCTTTTTATGCACTGGGACCTTTTTTGCTAAATTCAATTTTGGATTTGGTTTCTTATTCAAAAGGCCAAGGTTTCAGTGGGAGTATTTCTGGACTGGTCTATTGTGCAAATTCACATAGGGTGCACTGGAGTCCATTCTTGAACGGGGGAATTTTGTAAGACTCATTTTTGGGTTAAACCGTCATTAGTAAAAGTGATTTTTCAAATGGGTGATTTTGAAATAGCCTATTGTTGCATGGGGAGGGAGATGGCTGAAATATGCTGTATTTGCTCTCAAGCAAATGTCGGCCTTTCTAGTTCCAATACTATTCGTACCAATTAGACCATTTCATTCTTTCTACTGTACACATGTCATAGCCCTGTTATCCATTTATTATATTTCAGCCATACATAGTATGGTGAAATATATTGTATTCGTAATGTTTCTTTCTTTCTTTCTTTCTCCTGTCAAATCTTCAAAGTGATTCATCTCCGCCATTCCTAGACCGAATGACCTGAAATTTGGCACAAGGGTAGAGTGGGCCAATACCAAAATGTGTTTTTTAAAATTTTTTCATATCTGCTCCTTAAATGATTTTATTAAGGTTTTATTGCAACTTTTGGACAAAAACTGTATAATTTGGCCCCCTGTACCATGGTATTACATCCAAATGACCTGAAATTTGGGGCAGAGGTGCCCTAGATACTTATTCAAAGGATCCATGTATAATATTTGGTATAAATTACTTCAAAATGGCTCTATAAGGAGGTTTTTGTGGGAGAGTTTTGGATATGTGAGGTTGAGGTGCCGAGGTCAACGACCTCTAGGTCATTCTGGTGTGTCAGGGCCACAGGTGTGCCAGGTAGATCCAATTATCTACCTACCTTCCTAGTCCATAGACATCCAGGTGGTTGGGGGACAAGGTAAATGCAATTAATGACCAACCAATGAGCGAGCTGATTTTGCTGGAAGAGTCCATTGTTGGGACAGGGGGTGTTTTTTAAAATTCACTTTTAGACTTTGGTGATAATGCCAATGCTCTTTTTAGCGGAAGTGTTTTTGCACTGAACCACTTGACATAAGACTACTACTGGGACAGTCCATTTTTGCACATAGGGGGGATTTTTTAAAAATTCAGTTTTGGACATGGGTGATGATTCTGAATTCCATTTGTTGAATGGAAGTTGACCCCCACCTGAAGACTACACATGAGGAGGATTCGGCAGCCAATCAGCAAGCCTGGTGTTATCTGGAAGAGTCCATTCATGCACGGGGAACTTTATCAAAATTCAGTTTTGAACTGGGATGCTTATTATACAAAAGGCCATGTACTGTGAGTATTTCTGGACTTGTCTATTGTGCAATTTTAAACAGGGTGTGCTGGGAGATTCCATTCTTCAATGAAGTTGTTATTTTTTTAATTCATTTTGTGGACTTTGGTGATTATGTCCATGTCCTATTTTAGCTGATGTATTTTTGGATCGCTCCACTTTACATAGAGGTATAACAGGAAGAGTCGATTCTTGCACAGAGGGTTTTTTTAAATATGGTTTTGGACGGCTGATGATTCAAAATTCCATTTCTTAGCGGAAGTGTTTTTGGAGTCGTCTATTTTACCTTTCTACATGGGGTGCACTAGAAGAGTCCATTATTGAAGGTTTTTTTGTAAGATTCATTTTTGCTCATAAGTGTGATTAGTAGAAGTCATTTTAAGCAGAAGTGTTCCATTTTTGCACATAGGTGATTTTGGAACAGTCTATTGTTACATGAGGAGGGAGATGGCTGAAATATGCTGTATTTGCTCTCAAGCAAATGTCGGCCTTTCTAGGTTAGATTTGTGAATATATTGAAAAAAATATCGTATTTTTGGATGTAAGAAAGATCTTGAAAAGTGATTAATTTAATGTGTAACGCATATTTGCCAATTTTATTGATTTGACTTTACTGTTGCCCATGGTGAAGTGGGTATTTCTGGTATCAAAGTACGGTCAATATCCTGTTCAACTTTGACCCACATTTACACTTAGAAATAACAATGTCTTGATACTAGCTTGTTTGATTCTGCTGCGAGGTGTTAAAGAAATACGAATAGAAACTTTTCATTAATGTTAAGAAGAATCTAAAACGTTTTCCATGTTTATGGAAAACAGCACATGAATGCATGCTTATCGCAAGAATGTTTCTATATCTGGCCTTTTCATTTGATGTCATCTGGGCCATGTTGGATTGCAGCGTACGCCTGTTAACCATATGAAGATGCCACTGTTTAATTCCATTACCCGCCAATCATGGTCGTCGGAAGGAAGATTCAAATCATGATCAGAATGGCATCAATGACAAGCCCGTATCAAATCTAGTTAGAATACATTTTACACCCATAGAAGTGCTCATGAATAAAACACTCTATTTGCAAAAAGACTGATTTTGTATTGAGAAAGTTTAAACTTTGATCCAACACAAAGAAGGGACTCACCATAAATTTTCGGTCGAGCAGATAAAATGATTCGCTGCACTAATCCGGAAGTCGTCGGATGACGTCAGGTAGCAGCGAATCATAAATGGCGGGAAGGCGAAACCTGCCACCATCACGGTTCAACGAGGGTTGATGTGCCCTAATGATGATGGGTTGAACCGTGATGGTGGCAGGTTTCGCCTTCCCGCCATTTATGATTCGCTGCTACTTGACGACATCCGACGACTTCCGGATTAGTGCAGCGAATCATTTCATTTGAAGAAGGTCGGAGTGCTCGACCGAAAATTTATGGTGAGTCCCTTCTTTGTGTTGGATCAAAGTTTAAACTTTCGCAATATGGAATTTACCAACACAGATGAGCTTTCATTCAGATATAAGACTGATTTTGATTATCTCCCACAGGAGTGAAATCTAGTCAACCAACAACATGGCCATGAGAAAGGAAAAGAGTCACATCAACATCGTGGTCATCGGACATGTCGACTCCGGCAAGTCCACCTTCACCGGTCACTTGTTGTACAAGAGCGGTGGCATCGACAAGGGTACCTTCGAGATGTTCGAGAAGGAAGCCGCTGAGGTACGCTAAACAACTGTTGAAACAATTTGTGTTAAAATGTGGATATCACAAAATTTATTCAGACAAATCCTTTTTTTTGGTTTCTTTATATAGTTCTAAATGCTTTCTTTGTAACAATTGATCTAGATGTCGCAAAATGGTTTTTAAAGATAGATCTTAATGATTTCCTGATATCGTCCTAAATGTTTTCTTTTTGACCATTTAATAGATGGGCAAAGGCTCCTTCAAGTACGCTTGGGTGCTGGACAAGCTGAAGGCCGAGCGTGAACGTGGTATCACCATCGATATCGCCCTGTGGAAATTCGAGACCACAAAGTACTATGCGACTGTCATTGATGCCCCCGGACATCGTGATTACATCAAGAACATGATCACAGGAACTTCACAGGTAATACTTATTTTAATGTTTTGATCATCTCTATTTTTTAGGCCTCATCTCTTAGTAACAGATCACTTAATGTTGTTTACTAGCTCTTGTTTAGGTAGTAAAAGTGAATGTACAGTAATGTTTACCATGTTAATTCTCCATAGGCTGACTGTGCCGTGCTGATTGTGGCTGCTGGTACTGGTGAGTTTGAGGAGGGTATGTCCAAGGAAGGACAGACCCGTGAGCACGCCCTGCTGGCCTACACCATGGGTGTCAAGCAGCTCATCGTGGGAGTCAACAAGTTGGACTCCACTACGCCCCCCTACTCCGAGGTTAGTTAATTTTCTACTTAGATTTAATTGGCTGAGTCGACAAAGGTTGGACATCCAGGTAATAAGATACGCCTAATAGCAATCAAGCAACTTGATGTTTTAATCAGAATCAACTACCTTTTGTCAGTGACACTAAGGAGAGCTTGTAGAAGAGCATATATCCTAACTATGGATTGATATGCAAAAGAGATTCAGTTTTTTGCCATCCTAACTATGAAGTCATGGGCAAAAGAGAGGAAGACAATTTTCGAGTATTCCAAAGGAAACAAAAGTAAGAAAATTGGATGTGATTTGGCTCTTATTTTAACTTTTGCTTCACATGCCATTCCTTTGCTAACTGAGCAGTTGTCCCTCATTTCAACAGTTTCAATGTCATTCCTATACTAACTAGTGTTAATCTATTCTAGGCTCGTTTCGCTGAGATCACCAAGGAAGTGAGCTCGTACCTCAAGGAGGTCGGCTACAACCTCGATGCTGTCCCCTTCGTCCCCATCTCTGGCTGGCACGGCGACAACATGTTGGAGGCCTCCGAGAAGATGGGATGGTACAAGGGGTGGGCCATCCAGCGCGAAGAGGGCAACGCCAGCGGCAAGACCCTGTTCGAGGCAATAGACTCCATGTTGCCCCCCAAGAGGCCCAGCGACAAGCCTCTGCGTCTGCCCCTGCAGGCTGTCTACAGGATTGGCGGTAGGTGGATCATTACCGTTCACTGTGTTCCGCGCACTTCCGCATCTACACCCTGTAGCTGCATTCAGTCTCTTCATCTGTCTCCACTGTGCTCTGCATCCATAACTATTGGAGTTTCTGTACTCTACGAGATTGGTGGTAGGTGGATCCTCATCATTCGTGTTCTGCCTCTACAGTCTTTGAAAAGTCCTGTAGCTGCATTCAGTCTCTCTTCATCCTTCATCACTGTGCTCTGCATCCTGCAAGGTTCCATAGCTCTTCGGGTTTCTTCACTGTTGTAGTAGGGGCTTGCCCTCTGTGCTTCAGGTCTGCTTTTAGTAAGCTAAGTAAGTTGACATGTGCAGGGCTGATGTTAAGTCATTCTGTTAAACAAACTGGTGATTGAAAGGAGGCTTTCCATCGTTTGGCTACTTAAAATCTGCTGCAGTGTGCACTTCAATGTTCATGTTCTTCTGGATACCACTACCACTACTACTACTACTAAGCACAAGTCTTGTGAACACATCTAATAATGAGCATTCTATCGTTGGACAGGTATCGGAACTGTGGCCGTCGGCCGTGTGGAGACCGGTATCGTGAAGACGGGCATGGCGGTGACCTTCGCTCCCGTCAACATCACTACTGAGGTCAAGTCCGTGGAGATGCACCACGAGTCTATGTCCGAGGCCAAGCCCGGTGACAACATCGGCTTCAGCGTCAACGTGTCTGACAAGGAGATCAAGCGTGGGATGGTTGTTGGTGACAGCAAGAACGACCCACCCAAGGAGGCTGAGAGCTTCACTGCTCAGGTGAGATGGTTATCCATTGTGGAACCTTAAATTTACTGGGGTTTTGCACAGATGCAGCTGCAACATAGGTAAGCAAAGAAGCTGAGGAGTCTCATTGATAGTCTTTAGCCGTGAAAGCACTGAAAGCCTTGTTACCAAGCAGATAATATTGTAGACATGGAAAAGCTCCCTCAATTGAAGTGTATCAAAAATCCTTTTTTTTTAGTTCTTTTGATCTGTACGATGAACTAGTCCTCGTGTAAATGAGTTTTACTAATGGGTTGTTCTGTTGATAGGTTATTATATCTTTTTCTTTTTAGTTCCGTTGATTTGTAATATAAACTGGACCTCGTGTAAATGAGTTATACTTATGGGTTGTTCTGTTGACAGGTTATTGTCCTGAACCACCCTGGTCAGATCCGCAATGGCTACACGCCCGTTCTGGATTGCCACACCGCCCACATTGCCTGCAAGTTCGCCAAGATTAAGTCAAAGATGGATAAACACGGCAAGATCCTGGAAGACAACCCCATCTCGATCAAGTCTGGAGACGCCGCCATCGTCGAGATGATCCCCTCCAAGCCCATGTGTGTGGAAGCCTACCAAGAGTACGCACCCCTGGGTCGTTTCGCCGTGCGCGACATGAGGCAGACCGTGGCTGTCGGCATCATCAAGACCGTGAAGAAGACCGACCGCGCCGGGAAGACCACCAAGGCCGCCTAGAAGGCCGCCGGCGGCAAGATGAAGTGATGGTCGCTGCACTTTACTCCACCTTCCGTCACATCCAAAGATGGATACATGTACACAGTAGCTTCCTAAAGGTCAACCCGAAAGCATTTTGTTCGAGAATCGTAGCTTTTGTTTCAGCCATTGGCTGGATTTTCCATAGCCGAAAGCTTCATCGAAAGCACTTCAATAGGAAAAGCGGCACCGCTAAGTTGATCGTCGTCAATTGAGGGTCTTAACGTTCAACTCTAGTTACGTATCTATCGAACGGATAGCCTCCTCCTCTATACCAACTTCTTTGTTAGCTTGAAGGTACTATGGTGCCATCTGTTTTAACTTCTTTAAAAGACGTGGATTGTAACAAGGTGGAGTAAAGAGAGAACCTTTAAACGTGACTACAAGTTTCATGTGTATTTGTGGTACCGCCATGATGGAAGTTTTCTTTACTATTATGATTTTTTCCATGGGTATCTCAGAGTAAAAAGTCACCATCACATTCGATTGTTGTTGTGTGTTTGACTTCTTGTATCGTGTGTAAATAACTAAAGGTTAAAGTAGCACAGCATGCTTCTCTTAGGGCTGAATAAGTTGAACTACTTCTGGTAAATACTGGCTTCTGGCTTATACTTAAAACTTAATTACCGTTTTGGCCAATGGTGACTCAATTTGTCACCTAGAAGTGTTTTTTTTTAGGGAATGGTACATAGATGAGTAGTTATATTAAGTACACTGCAAGGTTCAACCACTTGTATCTTAAGTTTAAAACATCAGAAAAAACAGGTTTATCTACATAGAAAACAAACTGCTGTGTACATTACGATTTTACTTCCCTAAAGGTAAAAGAACACTAGTTTGGAACCTTCCAATTGTTTTTCCTGAAATAATTCAAACTATACGTCACCACAACTTAAAAGTGCATCTTCCCCTTATGAGATTATGAAATGACAAGATACTAATAGTGATATCATGACTTCAAAGATAAAGTTGCTCATTTTGGAAATAAAGCAAATTAGGAATCATTTCCAATATAAAAAGCATTTGCAAGGTCTCTTGAAGTACAGGATCCTACCAACCTCGGGCTGGAGACTTGTACGTTGTATTTAAGCGGGTTCATACAGTGTAACAAGAGTTTGGCTCAGAACCAAGTAGGGTGGGGTTCAAATCCTGTTGTGGCATATAGATTGGTCTTGACCTAGCTACTGGGAACCACTACTCTAAGAACCAACCCCTGTACTGGGGCAGAACTATACTACACTCAAATCAAGGACCAAATCTAGCTAGTGGTAGGATTCAGGCTTGTATATTTCTCTCACGCACACCATAAACCAAGGCCCAAACATGAGGGTTCAAGTTTACATTCCTTTTATTCTGACGCTTGTACGGTGGTTACAAATGGTCTCACATAAGAGAATGCACAGTACACATCAATGCAGGAATCACATTACAATACAATGCAAAGCACACCTCCATAGTAAATAGTTTCTAATTATCCCAGGGACCCCCCAAAACCTCAATTTGGATTGTCTGACCGCAGATCATTAAGAACCGCCAAGGGCTCACAACAGAACACTAAGTGCTCACCACAATTTGTCGCTCGAGGTACAAGTCATGTCGTCGCGCCGCTCAAAGACCCATCGGAAGCCCGAGAACCCGACCGCCGACCGGCCACACCTCAAGGAAGCCGAGATCGATTCCCCAAGATACTCTTTTCCAAATCCGAATGCCGACTACTCCCGACTGCCAAAGATACCCGGGCTTCTTGGGTATTAAAGAGCAACTTTCCATCAGAGATTTTACATAATGCCAAATGGAAACAGCGATTGGTTAGAAGAGTGGCGCCCACGTGGCATCTTGACGTCATTGTTGACATCTTGACGTCACAGAGACGCGCTACCACCCTAACAGTGTGCGGCCGTCACAGGGAAGATTCAATAGTTAATGACGGGGAAGGGCTCTAATAAGGGGTGATTCAGTATTACGTGTATAGGGCTCTAGTTATCCTCGCTACACTGTCACAAAACTGATCTTGTGCCATTGGGAAAAGGCTAAGCACTCTCCTTACATCCCTCAGGTGAAATTGAGAATATGTATTAAGGAAATCCCTTATTAACTAGGTCCTGCGTTTAGGGAGAGCCACACCCCACACACATTAAAGACCCAACAGCACCCACTGAATAGGAATAGGGGCACGCCACAGCGTGGGATGGTACTGAACCATAGTTGGTAATCCCCGTCAGGTTGTTTTTATTCCGCGGTGACTCATTTTTCATGAAGAGGGGGGAGGGTATGCGCCATTGTGGGTGAAAACGTTATGTGTTCCCGTTCTATTCAAACAGCCGTTTTTTTATCATGTAATAAACTGCATTTATTAATTCGACGGTTCAACACACACGTTTGAAAGCGCAGTTCTATGTTCATCTGAAGTACATTCTTGTGTACCACCCCTTTTTTAAAGAGCGGTACCGTCCGGGGAAGTCCATGATGCAATGTTATGTGTTTTCTTTGGTGACGAAAGAAAGCGGGAAAATCGGAAGGTTTCACCTTCGGGCTTCGACTGTGCCATTTAGGTGCCTTAGGGATGTTTTCCCTTTTTACCTTTCGTAATATGGTTATACATGTATAACGAACAAATTACCACTTATTCTGCTGGCCAAAGCATGTGTCATTTACAAGTATACCGTGGCAACAACGGAAGTCACTTGCCTTGTAATGTAAAATGTAATTTGCATCAATATCAAGCCAAATCTGCCCAACCACCTTCCATAGAATGGTATCGTCTTGTTTCGACTTGTATGACGGAGAGTCCCTTCATATCCGACAGACAATAAAAATGTATAGTGGGAATTTCACAGCTTTCCAATTTGCGAACTCGGTTCGAATTCTCCTTCCCGTTTTCCTGCAAAGATGGGACGCATGTGGCAGCTTTTTGTCAAGGGGATAAATGGAAAGTCAATCCTTGTGGATATCCACCAGGTATGTAAAATAGGTCCCGTTTATAATACTTTCGCCAGAAGATGGGTAGCGTTGGTGTGTATGACTGT
This sequence comes from Branchiostoma floridae x Branchiostoma belcheri, assembly GCA_019207045.1. Classification (NCBI taxonomy): domain Eukaryota; kingdom Metazoa; phylum Chordata; class Leptocardii; order Amphioxiformes; family Branchiostomatidae; genus Branchiostoma; species Branchiostoma floridae x Branchiostoma belcheri. The sequence goes on from CM033035.1 coordinate 14,765,461, forward strand.
GAGTTTTCGTCCATCCGTCTGCAATCACAGCCTTCGCATGTATCAGTCTCACTAGGCCTTTTTTGGCTCAAAATGCACTATTGCTGGCCATTTCTTTTTGTACTGGGTTGTTGGTACCGCCGGCTGAGAGCCTGCTGTTGAGGTTATGGTGGACTTATCAGAGATATGGTACTAGTATTAACATTCGGTATTACTTGATGCTACCTCAAAATGGTTGCATTTATGGCCTCCTATCGGCTTTTTATGGTACTGCATTGGACCTGAAGATGACACGGCCACCATATTAGAGTCTGTGGTAGATGCATGTAGCTGTTGGGCAGACAGAGAAACAACAGAAGTTTTTTTTCTCAGGTGGCACGGTAGCGTTTTGTGTTCGAAAGTTCGCATACTTAATAAGGGTACTGTTTCTCGCTGTGACTCATTGTCAAGACAGCTGGTCACTTTCATTAGAATACCGTGTTGCCCCGCGCGAAAAACTATCTGTTTAAACTCGACGCCCCAAGGAACATGATTCAAATCTCAGTTCGATGTGCATTTGTATTACATTTATCACCCCTTTTGAAACAATCGCACCGTCCGGGGAAGTCCATGATGCAATGCTTTCTATTTACCTTGATGAAGAAAGAAAGCGGAAACCCATATATACGAAACTAACGCTTTGGCTGCGATGAATATAAATTGTCTAGAACAGAGTTTGATTTATGTCATTTATTAGGAAGGAACATATACATGTATCTAGATTAGTTAAATGATTAGTGTTGAATAACAGTAATATCATTTCATACGAAATAATTGTAACTTAAGTCAAGAGGAACAGTAATAGATATATTATAAGCATGGGTTTGGAGGTCTCATATTCCCATGAAATATTACCAGCGTTTTTTAAAACTCTATTAAAATGTCGTCCACATTTGCATATCTATATAATATATTAAAGAAATGTTACTGCAGCACCAAGTTTAACTGACAGAGAGCCAAAAATCGATCTCCAGTGACATGATAACCCATCTACCAAAAAAAATTGCAAATCCATCCGGTGGTTCTTAATGTATCATTCGGACCCAAAACAAAACCTCCATAAAATGTACTTTCTACACACCTTGTGCAAGATCTCATCCAACTACCAACTAGGCTTATAAATATTCTCACTAACGGAGACCAAATAAGTTACTCCTGCCAATAATCATATCATCTGTACATTTTAAGGACGCCACAGTGGACGAACTTATTGACAAGATCAGTGAGAAGAATAAGATCCCGCCGACGACTCAGCGCATCATATTCGCAGGCAAACAGCTTGAGTATGGTCAGGGAAAACACCTGACCGACTACAAAATACAAAACAACTCCACCCTCTTCGTCGTGCTGCGTCTGAGGGGAGGCAGCGGCACCTCTCCTTCACCGAAGCAATTGGACGACGACGTGGAAACCACCGAGGCTCCTGATATGATCAGTTGGGAGGATGACCCCAACACACCCCGAGCCAAGATGTCCTGTGGGCACGCCATCACTCCGGGGTCACTCACCACCTATGCCGAGAGTCTTTTGAGGTACATGTTTCTCATGTATACCCAGCTTTTGAGCTTAACCCTATTCAGTGGGGGGGGGGGGGGGGGGGGGATGGGCGCCAACTGTTATGTCGTATGACGCCAGAATGGCATTCGCTAGAGCTACGAAATTTGCTGACTTTTCCTAAAATTTAGTTGGCAACAACTCCTTGAGGTTTCCAAAATTTTCCATTTTTTTCGTGTTGTCATAGCAACAATTTGTTGACAGGCCTTTTTCGCTAATTTCGGTTCTAACAATGCATTGTTCATCTTTATTCGGTACATTACTGCTATTGTCTAACGTAGATATAGTCTTATGCATTCTAGAATAAATTTTATAATTGAATATGAAAAATTATGCTAATTTGATGACGTCATTGGCCGAAATCCAAGATGTCGGACCATATTACAAGATCAACAAAAATATCTATTATCGTTTAGAATTTGTTGCTACCTGGTATTTTTTCACACACAAAAAAACACGTTTAAATGAACATCTTTGTTCTATTTCTATTATGCTTTGTGATCAGTTTCTGAAAAAAAAGGTATTTATGAAAATTCAAGGTCTTGGATACAAGATGGCGGACACCTACTGGGTATCTAAGACGTCAGGAGGTGCTGTAAGCCCTGCAGCGTTTTTTTATTAAGTAAATTCTTTGTGTATCATAACGGACAGAATCTTCTTTTAACTTTCACAGCGAAGGAAAGTACGTCTTCAAGTGTCCTTGACGTCGGTCCAAGTGGGACGCGTTGTCGCAAAGAATGGCACTATTCTGAAGTTCGTCGCATCGCTGTTCTTACAGAAGATGAGAAGGAGCAGTTCGAGACCCAGATCTCCGACAACTACCTCCTCAAGGGAATGGGCATTCAGGAGTGCCCCAAGTGTCACTCCTACTGTGAGCGAAGCAACAAAGACAAGCGCGTGGTGTGTCCCTTCTGCTCGGCTTCTGACGGCGTGGAGTACCACTTCTGCTGGCATTGCCTGCGCAAGTGGGTAGGGAGCGGTGCTGAGCAGTGCGGCAATGACGACTGCAGCGGGGAAGACCCGCGCCTGAAGATACTCCGCGACTGCGGGAAGAAAACCATCGTGAAGGTGGTAGGCTGTCCCTCCATCAGAGCTTGCCTGAAGTGTGGCATGCTCTTCGAGCATGAGGAGGCCTGCAAGCACATGGTACTTCCGTTGATTATGTTTTCACTGGGTTAAAGTCTGGTATCTTATGCTAAGGGAACAACCCGGCGTGGTCTGCATGCATTGAGCGGTTGCGTGCATTGTTCGTTGTGCAAGTTGTAAGTGGGTTATACGTGCTTACAACGTACTATTACTTATAATCTCCGTGCGATTGCCACGTTGTCGTATGCAGGCCGTAATTACAGGTGCTGCGAACGTACGGTTTTTTTTCTAACTCTACTCGCTGTACGGGCCACAAGCGTCACCCGTACAGGCTCGTGCGGAGGGTGAATCCGCAGCCGGAAAGCAAAGAAAGTTATTCATGCTCTTAGCTACTGCGTGTCTGCGTGCTCCCAAACCCGTTTGATTCCGTAGGATTTCGTACGGAGGTGGTACTTACCACTTTGGGGTCCAAAAAGATTGCCCACGTTTTAGGCAGCACGCAGTTACAAGTGATGCGGATTGTGCCCTTAGCTTTGGTGTGTTTGTTTTCGGTCTGGTGCGTCATGAACATGTATAATCGTAATTTCATGACTGTTAGTACACTTGTAGGTCTTGGTTACCGCTACAAAGCGGCTCTTAGCGGTTAATTTCGGTACTACAGGGCTTCGGATCAGATTCTTTTATTTGGAACATGATGTATTTTCAGATGGGTGTTGTGTGGATATCGAGCCCTCTAGCTACTGTCAGTTACTTCTGAAACAATAGATTTTCTCTGGGACGCTCAGGTTGGGACATTTTTATCGTCCTGTCGACGTTCAGGGACAACGTTTAATGTTCTTCAACATTCCTGAAGACCGTTCATACATATCTAATTGTCTGATGTGCCTACACCCCCCCCCCTCCAGACCTGTACGACGTGTAGCCAGAAATTCTGTTTCATCTGCCTGAAGCCAGCCCAGAACGGAAGCTACCAGTGCGGCAGTTACAACAGCCCGTGCAAGATCGCCGACGTACAGAAGACCATTCCTGGTGACAACTAAACTGAAAATGTGTCTTGGCAAGATCAAATCTTAATTACCGAATTTGTGGCGTCAGGCGTGGCGTAACTGGTAGAGCGTTCGGCTCGGAACCTAGAGGTCCTGAGTTCGATCCCCACCATGCCCCGCCCGACGTTGTGCCCTTGGGAAAGGCACTTTACACGACCTTCCTCACTTCACCCAGGTGTAAAAATGGGTGCCTTCTGTCTGTACCGTGTATGTGGCACTGTTAATATAAGTTACAAAAAACTTGAGTGCAGTGCCACATTGTCCTCGTCTGTCCAAAAAGCAAAAAATAGAAAGAAAAAAAATCTTAATTACCTTCGCGAAGACAATTATGTTTTCAGTTATGCCCTAGTGGCTTTGGTGTTGGCCTATATGCAGGCAGTAGAATAACTTGAGAAGTTTTTGATGGATCTTCATGATATTTAGTATTTTAGTAGCGCTTGTTGGAAGAAAGGTCAAGTTCAAAAATGGTTTACCTGGCATTTCCGTCGGTACTGCAGCTGGCTGTGAATATGTGTGTGTTTGTTTACGGACAACATAACTTGACAAGCTAGAGATGGGTTTGCGCGCAGATCTTGTTTGTTTGTTTTTTATTTATCCAGTGAGACATATATATAAATATAAAATAACATAGTTACACGATATGATAACCAGGGAAGTCTACTACAAATAATCATCATTAACGCAAGTTCCAAATAAGTACAAAATAAAGTAATTTAGGAATAACAAATACATAATATCGTGATACATCATAAGTAAATCAAGGATGTAAGATTATCATAATGTGACTTAAAGACATAAACAGAATAAAACGAGAATAGAATTCGCATACTATTGTGAAATGCAAAAAGAAATACTTAACTGATAACAGTTGAATATTGTATTGCCTTATAGACATTGGCTTAAAACTTTTGCTTGATTTTTGCTCTTAAATGCGAAGGAATTGAGTTCCATAGGTAAGATTGCTTTATTCAGTTGGAGTCCCGCTGTGTGCTGTGCCGGGTGTTGTAGATATCCGGCACAGCATACAGGGTATCTGCAGATACTTAAGGATAATTCTAAACATTAGATATTGAATCACATGAAATATTGAATATGCTCGTAGAAAACCTCGTTTGAATGTACACGGTGACTGGTTGCGATATACCAATTTATTTCAAACTTAAATCAAAACAACTTGCAGACATGCGAGTTTGAGTCATACTGAATTGTGTTACAAATAATCGGAAGCATTTCAGCCAATCTTTAGTAATATGCAAATATACAAGTTTACATTAACCAGCAGTGTGTGATGGCAAGATAGCTCTTAATGTTAGAGGCATAGAAGTCATTATTGTTTTAACGTTGCGACGTCTTTAGACTTTGGTTGCCAATGAAATGAAATCATATCCCTCTAGGCTAATATGGACTCTTTTCAGAACTTTCCGTTTTGCAGCAATTTAACCTGACTATGCACAATAACAATATGAATAAAGGTATTCATGAACTTACACCAGAAGGTTCCAGGCATCATGCATTTCCCGTCCATCTTAACTTTTCTGCTAGTATCAAACGGTAAGAATGATCTAAAGTTGAATTGTCTTCGTTTCTGGGTATTGCGAATTGTGTGTGTGTGTGTGTACATGTGTGAGCTTGTGTGTGTGTGTGTGTGTTTGTGTTTGTGTATGTGTTCATATGTGTGTGTTTGTGTTCATGTGTGTTTGTGTACAGATGTATGTGTTCATGTGTGTGTGTGCTCATAATTAGACCTAATGTAAACCAGGACCAACTTTTACAAACTTTATGTGTATATCATACAGACTTCTGTGCTATTATATAGCTTTTATTACTTGTGCTTTTTCGGTAGAAAAGATAGTGAATTGATATGATTAATGCAAATTAGGACCTTATTTATCAGTGAAGAACATTTATGAAACGACACTCATGCAAAAGGCCAACATCACTTTATAATAGCGAAGGTAACTCTAGATTATTTTTATTCATGCAGCACCTTTTCCTTCTTCAAACCCGCATCTGCAAAATTTCTTTCCTGATCATGAAGTATCCCCAATGTTTTTGACACCATAAAACGTAGTCAGAACCACAGATAAAATCGTTTGGGCTTGCAAAACCAGCTTATGCCTAAGTGCCGCTCCTACACCAGGCGCTGCTACCATGATAATGGTCTTATGAGAAAGGAAAAACAGCAGAGAGGCTTTGATCGTCCATGTCATTGCTCCAAGGTAATATGGGATCTAAATGACTTATGAAGTATTGTATGCTGACGCACTCACAAAGCTTCTGCAGAGAGCTTTGTAAGTAAGCGGCTTTATGGTAGCACTTTTAAAAGCCTTGTGCAATATACTTGTACTTAAAACAATGTCGAGCAAATTTACTATCCGTACATTATATTTCTAATTGTCTGGTTCGCTGCTTGGAAGGAAGAAACAGGAACCTGTGGGGTGGCGGTTGCTAGTATGCTTTTAGTTTTTAGTTGGATACAAAGAAAAAGCCAACTTCCACAGCGAATAATGAGGGCACGTGATGTCATAAGGACCAAACCATTCTGGATGCAGGGGTACCTCACATACAATTACACAGGATGTCCGCTCATCCTATCACATTCATATCAAGTTGTTATCTTGACTTCTCTCTTCGATAAAAACAAGCAGATTGAGGGCAATGTAACAGCGATATGCCACCACGTTATGGGCTTCAAATACATTTAAGGCCACAGCAAGTAAAGTTTATGGATGACATCATAGCACGCTCATTAATTTTCGCCTAATTTTGAAAACAAAACCTCGAAAAAAATAAAAGACGCGTTGGCTGTGATACCATGTTTTGTTCCTTCAATTACTGTAACAACGTTTATGGTGTCTATTTTGAATTCTAGATTTCTTGTTTCTTTCCCATCTTGTTTTGTTTAGCCGTCATTAAATTTGGAGTCTGAGGAGGATGTCATCCATAGAATTTACTTGCTGTAGCTGTACTGTGGCCTAATGGTACAAAACGTGGGAAAATAGTCTCAGATCGCCAACTTAAAATAGAGGCGTGCAAAGTTGTTATTCCCATAGAAAATTTAACGACTTTTTTGTGCCCCAAGCTCACCGTGTTTATAATGGCATGCAAATGTATACATAATGTTATATAATTTGTATATATTGTGTTGTTGGTTAACTTTTTGTGCCCAGGGACTCCCTAAAAGCATTGCCTATACCGCTGGGGAAGCTTATTTTTGCTAAAAAGAATACAGAAGTGAATGATAAATGAATAAATCGAGATCTTTTTATGTACGGTAAGGTTACCGACAGCGCCCCACCTATCCACACAGAACTGCATCTGTTTACATTGCTTTGAGAGACACGCTGAACACTGGCATGTTCTGAATGTTGCTTGTCTCAGTCAACAACACCGGTACCGCCGCCCGACACTGACCTACACCAGAGACTACAGCCAACCCACATCAGCTCTGTTAATCTCGTTGGCGAGATCGGCCATACTACATTCCCCCACCGCTCTCACTAAAAGAAAATTCCGCCCGGCATTTTCGGCATATCGCACGCCACATTTCGGTGAGGAAACGCTGGGGGAAAACCGATATCCCGTACTGAGCTACCCGCCGCACCACAGCAGCGCCCCGCCCAACACAGTCCACTACCCGATGATGTCTGAAATGAGGGGGACGGAACCATCAGAGTTTAGGTTCGAGTCTTCTACTGGGGAGCACCACAAAACCCCTTCTCCGAGCTCGTCTCACGGTAATGAAACTAGAATGCACATGGACTATCCGGAACCTCCAAGTCCACGGGATCCGAAGGGAATCAACGATCATGTGAAGGTAGGTCACTGGCACGGTTGGTGTTGTGTTGTACATGCTTACGGGCATACTGGGACAAAAATAAACTAGCATTTCCTTGCTCGCAGACACAAATAGATTATGAATATGGCAGACATATTAATGTTGTGAAATACTCTAGATTGGAAGTTTAATAAAAAAATATCGATTTTAGACAATTTTGCAACTGTCGTATATTGTCAAAGTAGCGCAGCGTGTGTTGTACATGCTAGCGGACATACTGGGACAAAAATAAACCTACACTTCCTTGCTTGTAGACACTAATAGATATTATTCAGTAGATGACAGACACGATGTTGTTCTAAAATGCTCTGAGCAGGAAGGCAAAAGATATCGGTTGTTCGACAATTTTGCGACTACCAGATATGTGTCAAAGTAGCGCGGCGTGTGTTGTGTAATGTACATGCTAGCGGACATACTGGGATAAAAATAACCTACACTTTCTTGTTTGTATATGCTGATAGATAGTATTAAAATATCATTTTAATACTATTTTAATACTATTATTATGGTAGACACAATGCTGTTCTAAATCCTCTCAACAAAAATGTATAAGACGACAATTTTGAGAGTATCATGCCATGTATATGTGTCAAAGTAGCGCATCATGTTTTGTATATACTGTAGCTTCCGGAGAAGTTATTTTTAAAACAATTCAGTGACAAAAAACTTAATTGTCTAGACGTTCCTTGCTTAATTGTTGGATGTTATCGTCATTTTGTAAGTGAGATACGAAAGCACTCAGTTGAAATTGCTTTTTCTTATTTCACATCGCGACAGTCTATTGCCAACGACTCAATCAGACTAAGGGGAAGTATTTGGTGCATCTATTAATACCCCTGGTGTCGGGGGTCGATCAGTCGCTCCATATCCATTCAGACAGGGGCCATCGGTGACGGCCAAATATAATCATGTATGGAAAATACAAGCCGCCAAATCAACAGAAAAAGTTGAAGTGCCACTTGAACTCTTCGAACTCCGAGATATTTTAACTAAGATTTTGGATGCCTTCAATTTCAAACACCTAATTGTAATTAGTAGGGTAATTGCGGATCTTTTAATTTTGAGGAAATAGAGATAAAAAAAAAACGTGTCGAATAGATATATAGTTTTGAATGTTTAAATTACTATTATGTAAAATTTAAACATTGGTGGCATGCGGTATCTTTGTCGGTCCGTGTATGGCGTATGTTTAACCGTCTGTTGACAATGTAACGTAAATACTGAGCTTACGTACTGAACACTTGTGCGGGAGCTGAAAGATAACATAACCATGTAAACAGAGTTAAGCGCATTTCTGTTGTTGGACCGGCTGCACTCATATTCTACACAAGCAAAACCATCATTGTTGTTTATCAAAATCATGATTGAATCTTGAAAATCTTGTACAAAAATATGAAAATTAAATCACAAATAGTCACTATTTTTTTTATCTTTAGAAAAACTGTTTGACTTCAGTAGACAGCCCGAAGTTTTTCTGTATTGTATACCGGTAGACTATTTCATTGCGAAACACACCAGGTTTGTACTGAATAGTAGAAGCTGCATATTCGGACTGATATAATTTGATCCACTCACACCGAGAATATAACCCCTACTCAAACACGGGACCACCATTTAACGTCCTATCCGAGGGACGACCCTAACCGAAGATAGGCACTCATTTCCACCTGCTTGAAGTGAGGATATTCGTGTTAAGTGCCTTTCCCAATGGCACAGCATATCATGGAACTAGAACCCAGGACCTCACAGGTTTGAACCAAACACCCTACATTACGCGACGCGACGGCATTAAGAAATGTGTTTAGAATGATGAAAGTATATGTTAGCCTTGGTACCATCCGGGTAGTATACGAGGGGCGTTCAAGAAGTAATCCACCTGACCCATTTCCCAAAGGAGGAGATTAATGAAACTTGGTGCAGTTATTAGTCTTTCTCTTCATAGGAATCACCCAGAGTTATGCATTTCTACCATCGTTTGATGCAGCTCTGTACACCGTTTTTGTAGGACGCCCCAGGTTGGTCCTGCAACAGATGCCTCATCAATGGTAGAAGAGGGACGACCAGGTCTGGGAGCTGTTTCCACAGACTTCCGGCCATGTTTGAATTCACAATGCCAGCGTTTTACAAGGTCATATGATGGGGAATCATCACCATAAGTTTCTTTTATTTCATCAAAAGTCTCATTTGGTATGCGTCCTTTCAAATACAAAAACCGGATCACTGCGCGACACTCAACTGGCTCCATTTCACACCTGGTCCATTTCACACCTGACTCAGTTCAAACACCTTTAAATCAAAAACCAAAATTAGTTCAGAGCTGTTTTTTGCAACATAACCCATAGAGATATGAATCATTACATATGCAAAATTTCATCTAGATCAGACAACTGGAAGTGGGTCAGGTGGATTACTTCTTGAACGCCCCTCGTATTATGTACATTTAGTTTGCTCCTATGTTCACTTCTGCTAGCCGTCTAGCGTTTCAACGTCTGTTCGAAACAGTGATCAGTTAACCACGATTTCTTGTATAGCAGAAGCGAACATAAGAGCGAACTACTACCCGGATGGAACCAATCAGCACCCTCGTCCAAAATTTGGACGAGAATTGAATGTTCCTTGCGGTAGAGATGTCCAAGTCTCCAGACGGAATAGCACTGAAACTACAGTCTGTATATAGTGTAAAATAAACGTCGGAGCGAACTACTATCCAGGCTACGTATATGTCACGTCTCTGGCAATTTTATCTCAGCCTGTGTCTGTCCTTGACAGTGTGTACACGCCAGCTGCTGTTGACTTGGTGTCCTGCCAGATTTCTGGATTTATTTGCCATGTAAAGTTTGATACTCCTGTCATCTCCCGTGCCAGCGAATTCCGGGAAGTCCGCGCGTTAGCATGTTAGCGCTGAAAACTGTAAAACAACTTAATCACATACAGTAGGCAACGTAGGAAAAAGTGGAAGGAAGAACCATGGCTTGATTTCACTCTAATACAGACTGAAATGAAACTCGCGTCCCAAATTCCTTATGCTAAGGTCATATTTGCAAACCTGGGCCCGGCCAGGCTGTTTTAGGAAAAGGAAAAATGCATAGCAATAAACACAAATCATGTCTCTCCTTTTTAAGTTTTGATATTTTGGTGTTTTATATCATATTTTTTCGTTCCTGAAAGCTGGCCGGTCGGGCCCGGGTTTAGAAATGTGAGGTTATATGTGTGTACTTAAATTACAGATGAGCAAGTTGAAGTCTTTACTTTCGCCAAGAAGGCTAGAATTTCGGCAGCATTCGTTTACATGTTAGTGTGTGTAACCGTGACAACGATAACTCATAAAAAAATAATGGATATATACCTCTGGATAAATTGCATTGGCACTTGGTGTGTAGGTAGGTGTTGAAGAGACCTTGCAATAATTCTAATCCCCTAGCGCCTTTCTAGGGTACTGCAGTGGAAATGTTGGTTTTGAAAAACGTACAATATTGTTAGTTAGGCGTCCCTCTATCTATATACTTAGAACTACTTTAGGGTGGTACCAAAAAATACCATGCACTCTTCTGCGTGCTCCAAGAGCAAGTGTAGTCTCTAATATGCTTAGAAGTTTCTTCCAGCGAGTCACGGCTATGTGTGTGTTTAACACAATTGACCCTTTTAGCGTCACTCGCAAAGTACAAGAAGCAGACCTCCAACTTCCCGATGGCAACTACTCGAACTCTAGCCTGACCTTAAAAGCATAACGGATTGACCGCTCCTTTTATAACTTATTTAAATTTGTCCTTCAGAATATGTGTAATTACGTATTAAGAATGACAAGTGCCCTAATTTTCCGCAATAATCCTCTGGGAATCCACACACACAAGGTACCACACTCCAGTGAGATAGCCCCTTAATTAGGGTTAGGGTTAGAGTCGAGTTGAACAGTGTGTTGGGGCGAGTTGGTAAAGGGCTGAAGCGTCCGACACCCGTCTTATGCTGCTATGTCGCTGTGTTCCACTGTTTACTGACAAGTACATGGCAGAGTCGTTAACAACAGCTGTCGTCAAAACATGCGTCTGTACAATTCGCACCACATAACGCACGGTAAATATAGCCATGCATCACAGGCGACAAAAACAAGGCACGGATCTCCACATGTTTGAACAGCTCGCGATCGTCTCAACCACAGGTCTCTCTATATGTTACAGCAAGTAAATTTTATGGATCCACGCGCTCATTAATTTTTGCCTGATTACAGAAACAAAAACAAGAATTTTCAACTTCTTCGGAGATGGTCAACATGACGAAAAAGTACCAAAATGGGAAATATTTTGTGTTGTAGGCTAATGGTATTTGTAGAAGTGACACTAGCGAGGTAGCCATGACTGTAGTTGTAGAAGGGAAACTGGTTTGATAATTGTAAAAGTGGCACCACTATGGAAGTGAAGAGTGTAATTGCTAACTTGGTATGTGATACCAGTCTACCACACTAGTGTAGTGTCACTATAACTACACTAGTTCACTTCTTGAATACAGGAATAAATGATTTGTTGTCTGTGCTACCATGTTTTGTCACTTTAGTTCTTGTTATAACGTTTATGGTGTCTATTTTGAAAATTTAGCCATCTTGTTTTTTTTTAATCAATCTTGTTTATTTTCGCCCTAGATCATTATTTTTTCCAATCTGCAAAGGATGTCATCCATAAAAGTTACTTGCTGTGGCCTTGTCTAACTACAAGTAGAATGTCTACGCCAGATGGCATCCATTGATTTCTTTGCAAGGGCACGAACTTGACCCTTGGCGCGCTTGACTGTTTTGTAAACAATTCGGAGCTGTCGAGATGTCCGTATGTAAAATTAAGATTCCTTGCAGACGACTTCAGATTTTTTTAAAAATATGACTTTTTGTTAGAATGTTCTAGTTGTTTAGATTCGATAATCATGTAGAGATGATTGATATATCAAATTTAAAAAAGAGTGTGGCCACAGCAAGTAAATTCCAAGGATGACAGCGCGTTCTTTGATTTTTTTTTTACTGCGAAGAACAATTTTTTAGAATTATCGTTAATTTCAAATTCTTGCCCAAGGGCTAATTGCAGGTATCATGAAATGGGACAAACAAACAATGTAGAACAGTATAGAATATGTCTACTCTAGTCTAAAATCTAACTCTAAACTGTAACTTATTGGGTTCAACTTCTTGTTTGATTTTGAAAGAAAAAAAATCTAAAGCGGGAAAAATGTCGTGTGGTAGTCTTGATTTTACTTGTAGAAGTGCAATGGAGTCGATTTTTAGGTAAAGAGATACGATCTAATCTTAAATTGGACGAGCTTCTAGCGAAAACAAATACGACCGAAGCTGGTCGACTGTGTGATAGTGGCGTTAGGTAACAATTTAACAGTGGTGGTGTCTCACTGCACTTGGGGAACCGGTGCGGCACTGCGGGGTTCGAAAGAATACTCAACAAATGTCAGAGATAAAGAACAAATATTCTTACGTTGTTTGTATCATGTTGTCTTCTGAGCCATACTTTAACGTATTACGCAATATCTTTATTGTAAAAATCATCGTAGGAAAATAACACAACAGTACTAGTGCCGCACAGTGAACGAACCCCGCAGTGCCACACCGGTGCCCCAAGTACAGTGAGATACCATATTTAGTTATGGTTCCATAAACGGTATCACGGACAGCTTTATATTTGGGAGTGGTCAGTTTTGGGGCAAGCTTGTAAATAAACGAGTGTGACCAGCCGGCGGACGGAGATCTCATGTAACAGTTGACCTCACAGCTGCCGCTTTTAAATCACGCAGTAGGTCACGGTCTGTGTTTGTACATGGCAACAACGTGCAATGTGTGGGAAATTACATACAGTATTGACGGACCATATTCGCACCCTAGTCCTTAGGAATTTTGCTTGAATCTTTATCACTGTGAATTTTACGGATTAGGTCACTCGGTGTTTAAACATGGCAACAACGTGCAATGCATGAGAAATCACCATAAAGTATTGAGGGACCATATTCGTACCCTAGGTCACTGGAATTTTCTTGAATTACTTTTATCACTGTAAATTCTACGCATTAGGTCAGACATCGAAGTTAGGGCTGCCCATTGACAAGCATGTTGAAATACACTGAATGAAGGCTTCAAAAAAGTACTAACCCATACTTCAATCTTAAAAATTCTTCTCCACCAGAAAGTCACTTGGGTCTAGTTTATAACCATTCAAAGAAAACAGAGGGTTGTTCTGCTCATTCTCCGAGAAAAGCTCGCTCTATGAAAGAAACCTCACCTCTGACCCCTTTTCCCTCCTGATACAACCAGTAGCACCCTATAACTAAAACATGTCCTTACACCAGCTGAACTGCTGAACTGAACAAATTTTGACCCAAACAGGAAAGCTTAGACCCTACATGTCTCTTCTAACTCAAAAAGTCTCCAGATTGGGCAAAAATTTTCAAGGAAAAGAAGGATTTTCAAGGATTTTAAGTCACACCCAAATTTTTTGCCCTCTACCGCGCAACGCAACTCTGACGTCAGCCCATTAGGTCACTCTTTGTTTAAACATGGCAACAACGTGCAATGCATGGAAAATTACATTAAGTATTGACAGGCCATATTTGAATCCTAGGTCGTAGGATTTTTTCTTGAATTCTTTTTATTACTCTGTAACTTGTATGCAGTAGGCCAATCTGCATTTATTTATACATGGTAACAACGCGCAATGCGTGGAAAATCATATAGAGTATTGCCGGACCATATTCACATCCTATAGGTCCAATTTAACTTGAATCTTATTCTTTACTCTATTATTTTCAATATGGATGGTATTGCAAAGTACAAACTTTAATTTTTCGACTTGCATATGAGAGTCGAACGAAAACAAAGAGACTGAAGAAAAAATGTGCAAACTGCACCCCTAACAAAATCCTTATGATCCACATACGCCCCCCTACCGTTTTACATCCATAGCTTGTCAAGTTCACCAATAAACTTCAATAAAACTGATATAATAATGCCAACGCCAACGTTTTTTTTCACATTTACAAAATGCTTTCAACATATTTTCCAGAAAATACCCTGCTCTCAACTAGCTATAGACAAGAGCGCCACCTAGCATAAAAATGGAATATTGCAGTCCGCACGTTGAACGCAAAGAAACTTTTTCAATGTTGAACAAGAAGCAGTCTTTTTGGTCTTAAATTTAACCAGCCTTTTTCTAGTCTTTTACAACAACTAGATGTTTCACTAAGTTTTAGTGTATAGTCAAGCCAATATATAATGACAATGATGATACAATGAAGACTTGGCTCAAAACAGAACAACAGAATAGGACAACATGGTAGGAATAAACAGGCATAGTCAACTATACTCAGAGAAACTAAGTACTGATTGTTTCCCTTCCGACAACATGAAATATGGAAAGTAATCAGCAAGAAAGCTGGGCAAGGATGTTTCAATTCGGTCAAGGTCAAGGTCACAGCTGGAGGGGCTTTGATAACTCAGATTTGGCTCCGTGCCAGTCCCAAGTTATTCATCGTGTTAATAGGATTGATATGATACAGAATGTACTACGGGAACTGGCTCATGTGTGTATGTGTGTGTGTGTCCGGATCTGTGACCCTGTCCAGAGAATACAATGAATCGTTGGAGACCTACATATATATAAATAAAAGAAATGTCATCTTCTTGAATGAAAAGTATAAAACTGGATAGTTGACTGATATATGCAATATCAACCTATAAACACAAGAACTATATTCTGCTAAATGAAATTGACTTCTCGCTTTTTCGTGAGGGTGAAAATATTATACTAAGGTCCTAGAACAGATATGACTTACACGTACGTAGAATAAAAATTTTGTCTAAGTTCAAGGAACATGAAATTCATTCAATATTGCATCACGAAATAAGACATATCTGTGTTTTTTTCACATCTTAATCACATGTTAATGTTATGAATTTACTGTATATTTTGTATTAATTTCAGGTGACTTTTGATGAGATCATAGCGGAGCCCGAGAGCGCCTACAGCTACGATCAGGTTTGGGACGTGTCCAAGCGTACATACAAGGGGACCAAGTCCTGGTGCTACCGTATCCTGTCCTTCTGCTGTGCGGTACCCCTCGCTTTCTTCTGGGGCCTCTACTTCGGCTGTCTGGCCTGTGTCCAAATATGGTGCGTGGTGCCATGCGTGAAGGGTTACGTCATCAATCTGCACTGCTACGGCAAGATCTGGGCCCTGTTCCTGTCGACCTTCGTTGACCCCTGCTTCGAGTCCATAGGAAGGATGTTTAGCGGCATCAAATTCACTGCACGGAAAGAGACCATTGCATAGAATACTCTCCAATGAGAAACTGGTTTAAGTAATTGCCATACTATACAGCGGGTAGTATCTCACTGGGCTGAGGTACGTTGGCGGCGTCACTACGTCGTAAATTGGACTTGAGTCACCCTTCTTGAACTAGTTTAACTGTAATGTCCAACACAAACTTTGAATTGGACTCACCCAAATTTTCGACTGAACAGCACCAGTCTTTGTCAAGGAATGAACAATCTACTGCTACCGTGACGTCACGTTATGCAGATAGAGCACGTGACTCAGTGAGCAGTGGATCATAGATTGCAGGAAGAATGACTTCTACCAACACAGATGGACTTTAAAGTTGTGTCACCTTTGATATTATAATCGGAATATCATGCAAACCGTACGTAGGTATGATTAAAATGACAATGAAACACGTAAAACGTAAAAGAAATGAGTTATTATCGTTGAATTCTTCAAATCGCTCGTCCGCAACGAGTTCGCAAACGTGCCGCAGTCAGGTCGCAAACGTACCGCAGCCTCAGTGAGATACAAAAAAATGTACGCGCTGTACGATTTATGTAAGGTAAAATGCTCATACACTTCTCCTGTACTGTCCCTGACTTGATGATGTAAGGGAACTTTGTAAATATTTGAAATGTTTCTCATACAGATACACTTGTTAAAGTTTATGCACACTGTATCAGATATTGTGCCAGACAACGGTTTCGAAATCAAGGTACTATTGAACTTTCGTCAAGTGACCTTAAATAGATACATGAGGCATGGTAGGGATCTCTGTGTAGATAGTGGTGTATTGTGTTACATTTTAAAGGCTCACTATGTATTAAAATGACAAGTAGAATCCTACCGTTTGACCAGCATGTTGTTATTTACAAACTGAAAGATATAGTTTGAAATGGTTTTTCTCACTCAGCAAACATTTCAGATTGTTTTTACAGAGTTTACAAACACTAGGGATAGGGATGAGTGATGCAAGTATGATTAAACGTTGTTGTGTAGGTCATTAACATGAAAGTTTTGTTCTCGAGAATATTTTCAATTGTGTGGCCCAAATGCTACATGATGTATCTTTAAAAAAAGTAATTGGATGACAAATAGATTTCTTTTGCACTGCTCGTTATTTATCTAGCAGTAATAGACAGAAGTGATGTCTGCACAAATTATGTACAAGCCTGATTGTATTGTATAGAATTTAGATAATTTTCATACGATTAGGGTTGTTTTAAATGTTGTGACCGTATTTATGTTATTCCACTATTTATAAATCCAGCTGTGCCCATAACAGACGCAGAGATTATTATTTGATCGCATTACCGTTTCGTTTTTTGAAACTATTCATTGCGTAGAGTGAATAAAAAGTCCATAATTTAAGTTAATGCTAATTCACCTTTATCCGTGGGGTAACCTATATCCGTTGTTTATAAAAACGTTAATTAGGGACATCAAGTCAATGGAGAAAGGTTTCAACTTGCAATATTGCCGTTATTTTCAAAACATTGCACTGTCCGTGGACTTGATATCCGTACATACCCTGGATAAAGGTGAACTAGCAGGCAAGAAGCATACGCATAGTGAACCGAATCCATATAAACGTTACTTCCTTACCCTTTACTATAGACCTTTTCCAAACGGTTTTCAGGGAGTAGGCATGTTTGAATAAAACCGGGACAAGAGGGTACAGAGGGCATCGATTTATACTAAACCTTACCAACAGTTTTGTGCCCCAAAATAAACCGATAGTTCTCTGTATGATAACTTATCCAAGGATGACGATAGATACTTCAGCAATATATACTTTTTTCTTCACTTTGAGAACAAAGGATACCATGGCCCCCTGAGAAACAAATCTATAGAAAGATTTCCAAGCAACTACAATTCTTTACTCGAGTCACGTGTTCCTAGGTCACGTGCTTAGAGTGATTGAATCATCACTCCCGACAAAGGTCGACGGAAGTGCGACCGAAAATTCGACGTGAGAAATTTCTTGTGTTGAATGACAGTTAAAAACATCTATAGAAATATGTTAATGTTGTAAGCAACTTGTAATCCAAGAAACAGAGCGGAGATGATAATGTGTGCAGAGGAAGGTCCTGACCGCATCTTGGAAGGCTGTTGGTGTATCAACAAGGAAGACTTCCTTGTCATGAGTAATCAAGGCCATCATTGGATGTCTTTCACTTTCACTCTCTTTGTTTGACCGGGAAATATACACACATGAAATCATTTTGACCTCATCGCGAAGTAGTCCTGGGTCTAACTTAAAATAGAATGCTATTCACACTGCGCAATAATTGGATCATCCTTAATGAATTATGGGGAAAGTGCCGGAGTCGCGTGGTAAGGCCAAATCCCTGAAAATCAGCTTCATAAATAAAAGCTGACCGGGGGGAGGGGGGGAACAAAAATAAACTTACTTCCATTCCCAAGAAGATCCCCCCACTCTCTATTATTAGTGAATGAAGACCTTTATTGTATAATTTTGCCCAACCGGGCTAAGTACAGGTCACAACAAGTCAGGATATATACATACATAAAAGTGTCACAAATCTAGTCTAACACAAAAGTTCGGCTTCTTCTCGCTTCTTGGTAATAGTGAAAATGTAGGACTGTATGGGTTTCGCTATTGTCGGTTTGTCAAAACGCATGAGAAATATAAACTTGTCAGTGCTACTCATGTGTCTAAAATGAGGGAATCTACTTTCTATATAACTAAATAGAGTATTTCTATCATTCACATACATATCGCAATCAACAGTGAAGTGCACTTCATCTTCTACCATGTTTGAGGTACAAAATTGGCAGATTCTTTGTTCTAGAGGAGTGCGGCTGTGCCTTCCCGATTCAATTCGCAGTCGGTGGCAACTGATTCTTAGTTTAGCAATGGTAGTTCTATGCCGAATGTTTGTGATTTTCAAATACTGCTCTTCATTGTATGTGGATTTCAGTAGTCTGTACGTTCGGAGTTTGTTTTTCGCACGTAAACCTTTATTATCATTATGAATGTTGGTTAGAAAATTCTGGAAATAAATATCATTCAGTCGTTGGTGGATTGCAGAAATTAGGTGGGATATGTTTGGATCTGTTGACTTACGGGCTTGCCAAACAAAAGGGTAACCACACTCCTCCAAAGTTTTGCGAACACCAGATGCCCAACATTTGGTACCTGATGAATCTAGATTAAGCTGACATAAGAGAGCGTCTGCCTGCAGACTCTATACCCCCTGTTCTAACTCTGGGACCGACCTAAACCACACTTCTCGGCGGTGCGGATGTTTCCAAAGACTACACAGTCATGTTATATGTCACTTCACTCCTTACGAGGGGCGTGCAATTAGTAATGGTCCTGACCCACTTTCAGTTGTCTGATCTAAATGAAATTTTGTATGTGTAATAATTCATATCTCTATGGGTTATGTTGCAAAAGACAGCTCTGAACTAATTGTGGTTTCTGATTTACTGGTGTTTGAACTTAGTCAGGTGCGAAATGGACCAGGTGTGAAATGGAACCAGTTGAGTGTCGCGCAGTGATCCGGTTTTTGTATTTGAAAGGACGCACACCAAAGAAGACTTTTGATGAAATAAATTAAACTTATGGTGATTATGCCCCATCATATGACCTTGTAAAACGCTGGCATCCTGAATTCAAACGTGGCTGGAAGTCTGTGGAAACAGCTCCCAGACCTGGTCGTCCCTCTTGTGCCATTGATGAGGCATCAGTTGGAGGACCAACCTGGGGTGTCCTACAAAATCGGTGTCCAGAGCTGCATCAAACGATGGGAGAAATGCATAACTCTGGGTGATTCCTATGAAGAGAAAGACTAATAACTGTGCCAAGTTTCATTAATCTCCTGCTATGGGAAATGGGTCAGGACCATTACTAATTGCACGCCCCTCGTATATAGTATAGGGATTGCGTCATTGCTGATTGATCCAATTGTAGTGCAGTGTGAATAGTAGTAGCAACAATACCAGTCGTGAACCGCATCAACAATAACATAACGTAGACAAGAGTACGGAGACCTTATACCTCCACGATATAATTCAATATTGCAAATGACTTTCTCATTTACGTAACCTATGCCTGGATGGATACATGCCTTTAACTAACTTACACATATCACAAGAATGAAATTCCGTATAGAAGTACTGTTACGGGTACGCGTGTATTTTAGGTAACCTACAGGTTGGGAAGGACCTATGACAACGTCAAGAATGTGTCCCCGAATTTATTTTGTATTTAATGGTACAATCGTTATTGTTGATATTTACAGAATTTACGTGTCTAAAAGTGATGATGTTTTTCAAAATCTGTACCAGTCAGCAATCCAAGATAACAGTACACATGAATTATAGCACAGGAAAATTAGATATGAATGACCGAATGAATGAATAAATGGATGAACAAAAAACTTTATTGCACGTTTATACGAGCTAAGTGCAGGTCAAG
Source organism: Branchiostoma floridae x Branchiostoma belcheri (assembly GCA_019207045.1). NCBI lineage: Eukaryota > Metazoa > Chordata > Leptocardii > Amphioxiformes > Branchiostomatidae > Branchiostoma > Branchiostoma floridae x Branchiostoma belcheri. Next base: position 14,785,750 of record CM033035.1, read on the forward strand.
GTGATAACTATGGTGCAATTAGCGATATTCGTATGTGGTATATTACTACATATACAAAGTATGATGTATACTAGTACATGTATGTACAAGTTCAACCTATTCTCGCTTCTGATGGCAGCTATAAATGTAGGGACAGAGGGTGATAAAATATAGAGTATATATCTAAATGCATAAGAAGTGCAATTTTAGCTAGCGAAAAGTTGGGAACTTATCTTGTACACAATTGAAAATGAAATCTCTTATTTTGTTGTATAGTGTGTATTTGTCTTCTATCTTGGGCTATGTTGATTTAATTATATGGATGAAATCCTCTGGGATCCCCAAAACTGATGCGAGCGAGCGAATAAAAAAAGTTTTGCCATAAAAAGGATAACTTGAAAATATAAGTGGCCAGGAGGGCTAAACAAACAACTCAACACACAGCCTTTGTTTTACAGAACAGTACCTTTTTTGTGTTCTTATTCTTTTATTTTGGAATTGACTTGGCGTCTTTGACTTGGCATTCTACTTACAGCACAGCGTGGTTTAAAACTTCTTCTTTTTTTAGGGGATAAACGGCCGAAAATTGATATGATGCTGGCACGGATGTCATCCAAATAATCAAATCAACATGGCCTTTCTTAATCTTAAGTTACAATGTTGCCGTTATACACAGTGAGAATACCAAGCTGACAGCACTAACAATGCGATCTCGAAGTGAAGCTAGTACTTCTCGTCTGTAACAGTCCGGAGGCTTGTGTATTTATCCTCATCCAGGCGGGACAGATTGATGTAGTCCTGTGAGAGATAGCAGAGTATCTGAGTTAAGTACGAGGCATTTAGGCGTGTAAAAAAACGTAGGCAATCTTGATGAAATTACTAATTGTGATGGGAAACTGATGTCCCATTTTGTTTCAACACTGCCCAAATGCATGACTTGAGCTAACAGTTACACCAAACGACTTGCCACGCTTAAACCATCCATATCCTAGTCTAATGTAGTTGCTGTTCAAAGTAACCCATAAAAAGGACCATGTTACTCCTTATACACAATGACTTCCATCATGCAAAAGATGCAATGAAGAAATAATCTGAAAACAACACGTCCCTGTGTTACTAATTAAAGACTGATCAGTTCTCCATATTTTTGCTACCATGCACAGGGATCTGGAATATAACCCACAAGGCAGTCGTATTTTGCAGCAATCGAGTAGACTGTATGACTAACAGAGAACCACGTACCTGTTCCCTTTGCATCAGTGTTCGCAGAGTCTCCTCGATGTTCTGGAACTCAGGCCTCTGGTCAGGATGATCATTCCAGCAACTCAGCATGAGGCTGTAGCTAAAGATATAACAAACTGTTTTACGACCTCAAATACCTTATCCATTGATGTTTAACATTTGGCGTATTATTAATACCCCTTCACATTGAGCGAAAAGTGATCGGACGATGAGTTTGCGAGCACCAAATGACATTTTCGGTGGGCAGTAGCACGTCCGTTTTTTCTGGACCAGTACGCGAATTTGAGTGATCGTTGGCAAGTTTTAGGAGTGTTGTCGAAAGCCAACATTTCCAAGCAAGTACAAATAACTTCCCTTCGCATATTCTCTATACAGTATATGGATGTGTGTAGAAACACCAAAGCATGATCAGATATTTCGAATTTCCTTACTTTTGATATTTGAATGGTTGGAATAGTGAACAAAGGCCTACTCTGAATGTCATAAGTACAACCACAGGGGTGAAGTTTTCCAAAGCAACCCACATACTAAATTCACTCCATGTACCATGTCATGTTAACCTACAAAAATAAAACACGACATTCTTTCACGCGGTAATTGTTGCAAAACAGAGACAAATACATATATGACTAATAATTATTAGAGAAACCAATCTATTTTCTACTCAATGGGATGGATAATCGTATAATGACTTACAGGCTGCCATCACAGTGCGGAGGTTTCCTCATCCTGTAGCCTTGCTGCACACTGTCCATTACGTCATGTTTGGACATTCCTGGATAGGGCGTGGCTCCTGGGAGAAAAGACAACGTTGAGACTAACCGGACTACAATACACTTCTAGCAACCATGGCAACTGTGCAATCCACAGAACCGTTATATCCAACACTTCCATTAAAGTTAGGAGCACTGGTGGTTTCCTTATCCTGTTTTATTTACATTTTACATATCCATTGTGAGTGATAGTAATGGACCATTTGACGTCAGGCTTTCCATTGGGTTTCCATTGTGTTAGATACAGTGATGAGTTGTTCAAGAGGAGAGAGAGAATACTGAGCAGTTGTTGGTTCTTCCCCTTATGAAAATCAGCTACCTGATTTAGAACAAGTTAGGGGTGGAAGTGTAAGTTTTTGATACACAGACGTATCATGAGCAAGTTGTGACTTTTGTGGTTAAATATATGTTCACTTCAACTTTGTTGAGGTATGCAACTGAGTAGATTCTTCAGTACTCGTGACATACGCGCTAAGTGATCGAAGCATAATGTTATATAGTATATATAACAAAAGCAGTCATTTCTCAAGTACTCACTCTGTAGACATATATCAAAAGAAAAACAGTGAATCATAGCTACTCTGTTATATATATTTCCTTACGTTCAATGATCCTTCGTCAATATTCACATTTGCCAGGTTGAGAAATAACGTTATCCAGCATGTGAAACGATATATATCTTCCACCATTAGTAGCTAACAAGGGAAACAAAAAGCATGGCAAAAGTTTCTAAAGGTAAAATTACCGAGGGTGACGATCTCCCAAAGCAGCACTCCGAACGACCACACGTCAGTCTTAGTGGTGTACTTTCGATGGAACAGCGATTCGGGTGCCATCCAACGCACTGGCAGGCGGGTCTTTAATAATGTGATGGTTTGTTTAAGATCATTACAACACACATGTAATAACCAATCCATCAATTACAGTGTACGACATAATCATTGGAAGCAACTTTAACTGTTTTAAACCTTATCAAAGTTGAGAAAGAAGAAAGGATTTAGAATGTTCATTTCAGAGTAGTATCAGTGAGTGTCCAACCCTTATGCCTGTGTTATGAATGGAAGCTGGTGTGTTGGGCCAAAGGGCGGTTATACCGGCTATATAGATACAGATACAGATACAGATACAGATACAGAAAGGTCTCCACCAATCTTTATTGGCTTTGAAATGCCTGACTAGATTGCTTTCCACAGATTATGACAAATAATATTAACATGGCCATTTATGTTTCATTAAGAAAACTCCACCTTAGTAGTTCTCTCGTACTCATCCCCCTCACGAGAGAAGCCGAAGTCTGACACCTTACACGCTTTATCTGCAGAAACCAGGACGTTCCTAGTTGCCAGGTCACGGTGGATGATCTGAATATATAAAAACAGTAAAAGCAAAAGGGCAATACATGATAGGTAGATCATTATCATAGATAGGTATTTTGCAAACGCTGCGCTCGAAAAGTATGGAGAAATGCAAAAAGACACAAATTGACTCCCCGAATCTACCACAGCTATAAAACCCATGAAAAAAATTTCAAGTGGCTTGGGGAAAACAAAAATACCTTGCCAAACCAACGTCTCGAAAGTAATAGCTGACATAACTAGCTAGCTTTGTATCTAACGCAGTGGTACCAATTATTGTCCATTTTGAGCCATGCCCACATGCTGAGGTGTATGATGCAAAAGCCAGCTCTCTTTAGCAATAAAAAACGACAATGATATGGTCCTTAGTTACCACTCTCGATAAACAAAGCAATAAAATATATTTGCACCAAGGTAATTGGAACCGTCATTCATTTTTTCCTATCTCGTTAGCAAACCCACCCTGATCAATCAAATCTGAACATCTCTACATATAAGCAAACGTTGCTTGAGGCCATATAATCGGTGTTTCTTGTAAAAATCCATTTCTAGTTCACCTCAACCACAACATCTGGCAATCCGAACCCCCAGCAGTTGTAAAAGATCAACAGCTTTATAGGTAAGGTTCTTTTCAGACGAAAGATTGTGGCAGCTTTGAGTTGAAATGATTCAAGCGCACGATAATGGAACCTGCTTGCACAATTTTCACCATATCTTTTTATTTGACACCCTTCATATCTTCATGCTATACACACCTTCTTCGTTGACAGGAAGCTCATCCCATTGGCCACGTCCCAGGCAAACTTGGTGAGGTCACGTGACGATAGGGACTTGCTGCCGCCGTGTAAGTTCTCATAAGTTTGTTGACTACGGCTGGTCCGGAGGTTCGACAGTAGGCTTCCACCGGACACATACTCAAGCAGAAGGTAGAGCGGCTCTAAGCACATAAAGTTAGATTGTTAACTTAATATGTTCACTAAATGATTGAAATCTTTATACATCAGCCATGATAAGAAAGCATTTGATAGATGATCACGATATAGCACAATCAATTCTTGGTTTACAATGTATACCATATTCCACAGCATGTAGATCTCATTTCCTATGAATAGTATCAATTTGACAGCAAACAATAATCTAAAACTAAAAATTAATGTCCTAGAAAGATATGCAAACTATGCAACAATGTATTATGCTCAATTGTATCAATGTTTAACAGGCTGTTAACCTGAGTCTTTGCAGCATCCAAGAAACGTAACGACGTTTGGGTGACTCTCAAGTAGCTTCAGCACTTCTAGTTCCTTGATGAAGTCAGCATAGCCTGTGACAATTGGTATAAGAAGTGCTAATTGTTGGTTATGATTTGTTCGCAGATGAATAATAGTACAGATATCAACCTGTTTAGGCCTACGTCACATTTCCAAACCGGGGCCCGGCCGGGCAGCTTTCGGTAACAAAGAAGTATGATACAAAAGACACCAAACTACACAAGAGCGTTAAGGGAACAGTCGTGGGCATTACTTGTGTATATTTTTACATATAAATTTCTTTTCTTCGTTTTCACAAACAGCCAGACCGGTTTGGAATTGTGTCGTTAGCCTAACTGACGGTGTTTTGTCTTGTTAGTACATTTTTCATTTCTGTATCACAAACAAATGCTTTCGGAACCTTTGAAAGTTGCAAAGGAGATCTAAAAGAAAACATTCTGATGTTAACAAAGACTTTTATTATATATCTCACCTCTCAATGTCTTAACGGCCACAACAGTTGTACCAGGTTGCCCGGAAATGTTCCACGCTTCAGCCTTGTAAACATCTCCAAACTCTCCGTGCCCAACCTTTTCTTTTAGGACCAGCTGACTCCGGGGGAAGTCCATCGATTTTGTTACATTTTCATGTGTCGTGTCCAGATCTATCTGTATTCAAAACGAATGCAACGAATCAAATACGAGTTTTGTTTATCATTCACTGTAATTACACAAAATGTATTAGGGAGAGAGAGAGTGTGTGTGTCGTGATATTGTACGATTGCAAGACATACCTTATTGTCATAGCATGCCTCTAGTCCCTGATATGTATGTTCAGACTGGGAAAACAAAAAAAGACAATTTTTATGTTAGATTTCTTTAGTAGCAAATTTCATGACGAACAATAAAATGGTATTATCCTATTGTAGACAGAAATCCGTAAAATGTAAACTAGTTGAAGATATTTTTAATATCGGCGTCTCATTGCAGCGATATAATGAATGCAAAATATTTGTGGGGAATGTTGATGATACATGTGGAGCTTATGTGAACTTGTACGCAATTATCACACGTACGTTAAGTAAAATAGGCCACCAATTACATGATGCGTACATAGCCACGTCTGAATTATGATAATTATTTTCACTCCGCGTACCGTAGGTACGCTTCGAGTGAAAATATTGTTTTCATACGGTTTCTTCTTTCTTTCTTTCTTTCTTTCTTTCTCCTGTCGCGACCTTTAAAGTGATTCCTCTCCGTCGTTCCTGGACCAAATGGCCTGAAATTTGGCACAAGGGTACAGTGGGCCAATACCCAGACCCGTTTTTCTCATTTTTTTGATAGATACCTTTACAATGATTTTAGGGATGTTTTAAGGTCATTTTCTGGCCCGGCTGTATATTCATGTCTCCCGTGCCCAGGTATTACGTCCAGATGACTTGAAAGTTGGTATGATACTGCGTGAGATACTTATTAAAAGGACCCCGGTATTATTTTTGGCCAAACGTCACTTCAAAATCATTTAAAAGCCAATTTGGCGGGGTATCTATGCATATTTTCACCGAGCTCGCGTTTCGCGCGTGCAACCATATATGGTCACGTTTGCACGTGCGTCCGTTGCACCATATATGGTTATGGACGTTTCCGCGCGTGACGTAAGCTGTTTACCTGCAGCTATGCATTGTGGCTAATTGAATTTAGAAGGGAACCAATATGCGCCCGACACTTAGCGGAAGCGATGACCTGATTGGTCAGCTCGGGTACAGCCAATGAGGAAGGGTTTTTCAACTTAGCGGCTGGGAGTACATATATGTCGCCGGGAAGAAGTCCGTTAAAAGTAAGTGAAAAATTGTACTGTTTATCTTAAAATTGGCAACAATACACAAATGCAGTAACAAGTTTGGGTAACTTGTCGTCGTTATTGTGCAGTTTTTGTTTGATTTACCCACGTTTAGAGTGTCTGGACAAGCGATACCGTAGCGTCAGAATGCCGCGGTAAGTGGGAGCGCATGCATGGAATATTGTTGCGCTTTGCAGTGACTGATGAGACAGTACTAGTATTGTATCATCAAGCTTTATTGACACGACAAAAAGTACAGTCAATTTTGTATGGCCAACTTTAAACTGCAACGAAAAAAGAAAGAATACAGAGTATATCTTACAATTCTACTAATTAAACATTATGATATGATTCTACTAATTATCGGTGAAAAGTGTACAGTAGTTCTCTTCCATAGTAACGTTATATGATAGTACAGATTTTCAAGGGCAAATCTACTAGTACAAACGTTACACTATGTTGTGAATTGTACATTCAGGTTGGTTGTACAAGAATATATGTAATCAGGTGTGGCTTTTTTCTAATCAACAAACAAAAAGGATCTTCCTTTTACTCTGGGTGGCAGTACATGAAATTACACAAAGGAAATACTAATTATTGTATTCTATTCTATTTTCTACTGGAGGAAGAGGATACACCACCAGGACTGTTGTGCAGACAGGTGGGGTTGTGCCTTGATAGAGGGTGTCAATTTGACAGTGCTAAATTCATTATTGGTCGGGTGCTCGAACTCAACTAATTCCACAAAGTCTGGCCTGTCAGAGAACACAATAGTCAACTGGCTACAAAGGTGGCATCAACAGACACCAAGGAGAGGATAGCAAAGTCACGTACAAGAAGTGTTACTGTGACAGAAACACCAGCTTTATGTATGATTAGGCTATTTGGGACAATATTGTAACTATTAAACTAAGTGACAATTAGAGATATTATTATACCAACCATGAGTTCAAACATTGTATTTCATGACAGACATGAATACGTTTTTATGACTTTTCAGACACCACGTCATGGTATATGCTGTGTAATTTAGTAATGCACTGTAGTACAAACAGTTAATCAGAATAATTAGATAATCATAAACTGATTAGTTTATGTGGAAAATAAATGGGACGTTAAGTTTATAACAGACGTATAATAACTGCAATTGCTGCATCCTTTTTTCAGACAAAAGGCATGCAAAACATTTAGATATGCAAAACAGACTCCGTGCAAACATACAGTCGCTAATTAGCTTTGTTCATCAATATAATGTATTAGCTGATTAACTCTTAGTATAAAAACAGAATGCGATCCTTTTTGTCTGAATACAATGTGCATACATTTATATGTATTTGTAATGATAATGTAATTGCAGTGCAGCCATGATATCCAATTGGATTTTTTTTTAAATTGCACTTCGCTAAAAACGGCTAATAAGCATATCTTGGTAAAGAGTTAAAAGTGTAGTGCAGTTTGGTGATGTCTGCTTGTATGAAGATTAGTTATGCTTGTGACAACCTTGAATAAGTGCAGTAATTGCCCTTGCCTTGTGTAAATAAGCAGGAAAACTTTAATCATAACCACGCTATTGTCTGCTGTGGGTACGTAATACCAACGTTTAGGGTCGCATAACGTGTTGCATCAGTAGAAAATTTCCGTTTGTGACATTATTTTTTTTTTCTTGAAGTAAAACGGTGCTTGCTTTGTTAATGTGTGAAACATTAGCATGCTGTGTGCGTGTTGTAATAAATAAATAAAAGTTTGATTACCGTACAGTACTCACATTGGATTTTTCAAGTTCAATTTTGGAAAAGTCCATTTTTGCATAAAGGGGAGAGCGGAGTGAAAATAGCTGAATTTGCTCCTAAGCAAATACCGGCCTTTCTAGTTTATAATCAATCCATGTGTGATTCACATAGTCGTGAATATATTGTAAGGAAACATTTTATCCTTTTCACACAATCAAGCGTTAAATTTACATAGGCTAGCGCGTTAAAAACGTTAAAAAGGGCGGATTTCCCTATAAATCTCTAAAGAAAATCATCAGTATCTATTAGTAAGATACAATTGATACAACTTGTTCAGAAGATATACGTCTTACCCGTCGTCTATCTGGAACCACGAGACCTTGGTATCCGTCATCTGCATTGTTTTGCTAGACAAAAACAGATGATTAATATTGTCAAGCATCAACTCCTTTGGTCATGCTTCCCTAACGTCAGGATTGCATGCACACGAAAGTGAAGCCTGTGCTGTGTGCAATGTTGATCATGGCTGTGTTATATTGGCATAGGTATGTATCATACTTTGTGAGAGAGTTGCGGCGTCTGGTTTCAGTGTGTCTATATTTCATGGTCTCATGTTTTCATGTGTGTACTTAAATGCACTGTCTGTAGAGTGGCAGGAAGACAGTGGGAAGATGAGCCAAAAAGTAGTTACTCACGCTCAAGCAACTAGATATGATTGTGGAAACGGTCAGACATTTCAGATGGCATCCACCATCTTTCGTCAGTCATACTGAGTGGGACGATGGTATCTACGCAAAGATCAGACTTGCAGGAGTGACAGCCGAAGTACCAGATATTCCAGGTCATGAGGTCACCAGAAGAGGATGCTGGTTCACGATGAGGCATGTCTATTTGCCTGTTTTTTTTTAGTAAGTTATTAATGGACACATGAAATGGTAATAAAAAAAAAATCTTGGAACAATGTCTTACCACAGCTTCCAACTCCAGGCTGTTAGCAGCATTCTGTGGTGGTTTACCTGAAAGAAACAAACAGTACTTCATTTATGGTTTAAAAGCGAATATTAAGATGATACAAATGATTCCTGTTAGATATTACGTCGACCAAATGATCATCATTGAGGATGTCCCATATACTCCTTGCATAGCTACTATGTGTAGCCGTCTTTGTTAATACGAGACTGTCACTTAGGTCACTTAGGACAAATTCAGTTATTTGGGTGGAGAAGATAATCGAGTGATATAGTTCATACAAATGAATATAATTATTTAGATAAACATAAACATACATGATGCATCAGTCGTAAAGATTAAAGTCATTTGGTGAGAATGTTTGATACAAATCTAGATTGAGCTTCAAATTATTGAATGTTACATTTTATAATAAACGTTGGTCTATATTAATATATATATATATATATATTAATATATGTATATCATGCCTACCGCGGTTTGCTGTTCGTCTCACGAAAAATATGACAGCAACAATGACAGCTATCAGCACCACAACACCGGTCACTGCTGCTACGATGGTGATGATCGTGGATGAGCTTTCGCCAGCAGCTAACCAGGAATAGAAAATGGCAGGATTATCATAACACATAGTCCTGTATTGTACTCCAAAATCATATACTCAAGAAAGTAATTGCTATCTAGCATATTTCCTCTATTGATTTTTACAGTAGCATCGACAAACCATGAACAATGACCCCAAATTAACAATTGGATCAGAGTTACCAAATCAATAATACAACTTTCAGTTTTTGGAAAATCAGCTTCGTGTTCAAATTTCAATTTTCAAACTAGCCCTGTCAATTTTGTGTAGAATTGTCAAATTTTCAGACATTTATGTTTGAAACTTTCAAATTTCACAACAAACAGATAACGTTACAGTCCAAAACGAATACAGTGAATTATCTACCAACCTGATGTAAATGTTCACTGATCAGACATAGGATTAAACACAGTCCACTGATGCGTACATAAAATAAGACAAATGTAAAGTAAAGTGACAAAGTGGTCATAGAAGACTGTATAATAACAAATAGTAAGTAATAATGGAATACTGCGGGAGCCAAAATGTGCTTCGTTATGTACTTGTATGTTATTAGCGAGGTAGACCACTTACTTTCAGCCAAAAGTTGAATAACAGTGGTGCGTTGTCCATGAGCGTTGCTGGCAGTACAGATGTAGTCGCCATAGTTTTCTACCTGTACACTTGCTATGTTCAACGCGCTGATTCCATACTGGCTGGTGGTCTTATCAGTGATATCTGCTCCATCCTTTGTCCAACTGAAGTCTATCTCTGGTGGGTAGCCGAAGGCACTGCACTCCAGTGTGACGGCGTGTAATCTTGGTACGTTATACTTTTCCATTGTATTGTTGAAGATCGGGCGAACTATGAAATAATGAGAATATCAACAAAAGTGGAACAGTTGGAATGGATAAAATATTTCTATCTAGACTTTAACTGTGTATGCCACTTTTTGGAAACATGAATTTTATTTCTAATTACACAGAAATTGCTTAGAATCGCACATGGTTAGAGTGATAGATTTATGAGATAGTAGTCAATCTTAACTTCGCCTTTAAACACCTTAAGTATAGATTGTTACTGAAATACTCAGGTAAGATATATATATATCGATTATAAGATGATGATGACTTACAGTTAACGTTGAGGGTAAGCTCCTCGCTTATGGGTGACCCAACGGCACCATTTTCAGCTGTACATCTGTAGACACCTGCATTCCTATAGGTCACAGAATTGTTCCAATAGGAGAGGGAGTTCCCTGTTGTTGTCTGGTGCACCAAAGATTCACTGGAATCTACATAAATCCACGTCATGGAGGTGACGTCAGGGTTACTGTCTGCTGTGCAGGTCAGATTGACGGGCTGGGTCTCGTTCACAGGGTTTGGATGTGCACTTACTGTCAACAATGGTGGGTCTGGAGAAAAGTACATTCCATCATTCATTCAGATAAGATATAAGGTGCTAAACGTGTAGCTGTTGGACTACAAGCTTAGAGCCACGTGTACTTGCACGCAGCATTACGAAACGCTAATACATGTAAGATGACATCATTGTGTCCAATGTCGTATTGATGTCCTTATATTTGCATTCCTGTGAATTATAGCTGAAGCCTTTTCGGACACTGAAGATCCTTACCATTTCCAATAACCAGTACGAAATATTTATATCGCAAACAACAAAAGAACACTTAAACATTTAACAATAAAATTACAAAAATAATGTGTACACTTAATCTATGCGGATATAGACATGGCGGTCAGTACCTGCTTGTTTTAGTGATCTGAATGAAAAAGCTCTATTTAGACTGCTAATGTGTCAGACGGAGAAATACGTTTTATCTAGGTCATAAACTCATCAAGGATTAGATGCAACTGTCATACTCACATTGTACCACCAGTCCGAGTGTATCCGTGCCTGTACCTATCAGGTTTGTGGCCTGGCACGTGTAGTTTCCAGCATCAGTCTTCCGGACATTTCTAATGGTCAAATTGGGCGTGGCCAGGGTCCCACCTGTCGTACTACCTGTCGTCACAGCTGGACCGGTCCAGGTAAGCGTAGACGCTGCCGGGAAACCTGATGAATCTATTGTACAGTTGAGACTGTGCCTCGCTGTTCCTGCAAGTACTGTGGAGAATGGCTTTGGGGATACTGCCACTGTTGGGGTGTCTGTATGGGAGACGTTTTTCACTAAACATGCGCTCGAGTAACACACACACACCACTAAAACAGTATAGAATGGATTAGTACTTTCATTTCTTATTATGACATGAAAGTAACTTTTATCAAAGTAAATATTGTTACCTTCCACAAACCAAATAACATAAAATAATTCGTTGATGCACAGTCTTTACTTTGATGCATATTTTACAGATAATGGAAGACGTAAGTCAATGATGTTTCTATTTTGTATATTACATCTGAAAAGATAATTCGGTGCAACTGCACGCTCGAGCACTGTCAATTTGGAGCAGAACAATTTTAAGGGCGTGTACACCTGAAATGTAGCAGTTACAATACTGGGGGCATGTCAAATATGTAATTATCCTAAAGTACCGAAAGTTTCATAGTGCCCGGTTCTTACAATTTACGTAACGTTATGTTGAACTTACTGAGCGTTACGTTGCAGCTCCGTGGTGTTCCCAGCGCATCGCCGGTCGCAGTACAGGTGTAGCTTGTACCAGCCGTTGTTACAGGGGCGTTCACCCGGTTGACTGATTGTTGTGACGACCCAACCTGCACGTCATTCCAATATGTCCAGACAAGATCGACAGCAGTATCGACGCCTTGCAGTTCGCAGTTCAGCACAACTGTTATTCCTGTCGTAGTGACGCTGCAATCTGGGTTTCGATTGGGGGAAGTACCTATTTTGGTCATCATTATTCTACTCATATTCGTAAAGGATTGAGGAAAAAAAGCAACGTCTGCTTATGTGACGTATGAAGCATAGAATGATTGCAAAAAAAAAAGCAATTGCTTTTCAGGCAAAAACATAAATACAATTGGGAAACGAAACAAATTAGAGAAAATTAGATGATTTAGAAGCTTTTGGTACGAAAATCTAACTGTTCAGTTGATGAGAGCATGACGAATCAAACACATTGCATGTATTATTTATTTCAATGAACTAAATTCAGTGGTGTGAGTATTGGTTGAACTATGCACGTTGCAGAATGGTTTCTTGGTTGTGTTGAGGATATGTGTGATTGCTCAGTTAAAAGAAAATAAAAGAACTTGTGAATGTTTGCATGAAATGACATTGATGAAAACCCTTATCTCTATGTGTACCTGGTTGCAGATATTCACATGTGACGTTATCAGATTGAAGCCCCCATCCGATCTGGCATGAGCACGTCCTGCCTCCGGGGCGAGCTAGGCACAACTGCTGACAGCCCCCATTCCGGTCCGTGCAGGCTGAAAAAAAATCAACCTTATCATTTGGTCTGAAGGTAGGGACAACTAAATATCATATTGTGTCAGGAAATTTAAGGAGTAGTGACAAGAAACCCAAAATATCATCAATTGCGAAAAAAAAACATATTTGACCTGAGTTGTTGCCTTTTTATAGATCTTTATATATGTGATTAAAGATTGTAACTATGAATCCAAAATCATGTTTACTGAATGTTGTAGGTAATCTATAGCTTCCCACTAGCCCGGCCAATGTTTAAAGTGTTTTCCAGCCAAAGTCCATGGACATTTAACTGTATAAGACAGGGCAGTGACGTCAATGGTAGCTGACAATGACGTCAATGTTCTCCTTGTTCACATGATTCGGCGTTGAAAAGTTCAAAACTGAGAAAGCCTTCTTCTCATTTAAGACAACATTTCATCTAGGTATCTCAACGTAACTCAATATCACCTACCGTTAGAAATCCATGGATTGCTTCCTGATGTCACTAGAGAGATGCCAGACGGATCTGAAAATCCTGAACCTATCAACTGTGATCCCGCACTTGTCTTAGAATATCTGGAAGATACAAAAAAAGTAATGAAAGGACGCATATCTTTGAATACGAATGGTGAATGTAATACCATCTTTATCTTAATAATACTAATATGCAATGGTATGCAAGGCAGAAACTGATACGTTAAACAATCATCATGGGCTTTTTTTTTTGGCACTTGAATTTTATTTTCATACGTATATAGAAAGTAACTTTAAAAACGAATTCTTACTTATATATATAGGAATTAAACCAAGACGTCCCATAAACGTGCATATCATCTATCGCCAGACCAAAGAAATGTGTTCCCGGTTGATGAATGAATTCCCGTCGATCATTGCCATTCAAGTCCGAGCTCTCGATTATATCCGTTCCTGCGTCACACCAGTACAGGCGCTGGTCTATTGTGACATTAAAACAACAGCGTCATTTAAACCATGTTATAAAAAAGATGAGAAGATGGCAACATTAAAAACGATACTTAAAATGATCTCTTAAATATCACAGCCCAGGTCTTCAATCTCGTCTTATTAATGATCTTCGTTGTAATTTTCTAATCAAAATGGCATAGGCCTTTAATCGTCAGGGGTAAAGGTAGGGAAAAGTCTATCCCATACATTTAGCACAAAGGAAGATCTCCATTTACCTGTGAAATCAATAGCAAGTCCGTTTGGATATATTAGCCCCGTGTTGACTAAAGTTGTTCTCCCAGTCCCGTCCATTCCAGCTCGCTCTATCTTGGCATGAGCGCCCCAATCTGTCCAATACATGTACCTACAGTTGTATCAAATGTCAGCTTTAAAAAATTTCTTTGCAAACATTGCATCTTTTAAAGAAGCGGCAATATATGGTAATTCTTGTCTTACTTCTAGATGAGATATGTGAAGGTTTCCAACAGTTGCTCGTTGCTCGTTACCCGTTCCTTTATGAATCTTTTGGGGCATAGTCACACAAACGTGTTTTCTCATGTATTACAGCAATATACCGCTGCTACAAAATCGCATTCGACAAGAAGGTTACGTTTTCAGTTGCATCATGGTGTTGTGGGTCTGTATGTAGGTCAACAGTACATAACTCAAGAAGTTGTGGGTGTATCTTGCAATTGGTGATATCTAGGAGGTGTGTAGCGGTTGTAGAAAGGAATGCCAAGTTCGAAAATGGCTGACCTGGTGTTTTCCTACGGTACTGCAGAGGGCTTTCTATAACTCAAGAAACTATGGATGGTTCTACATAATATTTGGTGGGTGAGTAGGGGTCACAAATGAGAAGGACAAGTTCATTAATGGGCCTCAAGGCGGGTACCTACGGTACTTTGGTGGAGCTTCAAATTTTGAGAACAAATTTCCTGGAAGTGCTAGGTTCACGATCGATGATTTAGAAATAGAGAGCTCTTGGGACTGGGAGTAAGTGGTGTAAATTTTATCACCTTGTTACCTGCATGTATGCACCTTTAGCTTTCAGGAGCGTGGGAATGTGTTGGAGCTACGGATTTTCCAGATCGAATTGTGCGATCGCAATGATTTTTGGTACATGGGGGATTGTGGGTTGTTGCCTGTCGTTCAGGTTTAAGCCTCCTGGTGTTTGTGCATTTTTTTTTCGGGGGGGGGGGGTCGTCTCCTGGACGAATGGCACGAAGGCCGCGATTTTTGGTGTATGGGTGGGGGGTTGTTGCTTATTGCTTGGGATTGATTTTGGGCCTTGTCGTATTTGAAGCTGACACGGCAGGTCCAATTATGTGTCAGGATGGGGTTTTACCTGCGTTGTATCTTCTGAACGGATGGTGCGGGTGCAATGATATTTGGCACATGTGTTGGTGGTTGTTGCCTAATTTTCAATTTTGATTTTGCCGCTCTTGGTGTTTGAACTTGACACTGCAGGTTACCTTTTGTGCGTGGACGACACATTAGCTACATGCGCTGTATCTCCAGAACGCAACACGTGATTGTGCTGCTATTTGGTACATGAGTTGGTGCTGGTAGCCTCATGGTTAGGTTTGATTTTGGGTGTCCTTGTGTCTGAACTTGACACTGTAAGTTGAGGCTCTTTGTGTGACATTCCCACCAGTATCTGCTTGGTTGTGAATACAGGTGGTGGTCCAGGGTTTGGGTTGATTGATAGGTCTTAGTTTACATGTTAAACCATCACCTGTTTTGCAGTGACCTGTGCCACCTTCAATATATCAGGTTACTTTCTATCCCCTGTTTTAGTGGCAACAGTGTTTCCTGCCAGATGATATATCTGCTGCTGTATTGGTTAGGTATAATTTGAGTTTGCTTATTACTCTTTCTGCTGTTTCGAGAGCTGTATAGTACTGAGTTTGAAGTTCTGGTACAAGTTCCTTTACCCTGTTGGCAATCATGGTTAAACAGAAAAAAAGATGCAATTTTCTAATGTGAAGGAGAAATGTATAGAGCGTGGGCATAAGAGAAATGTGTGTGTATGATTTGTCCTGTGTTTCCTTTGTTTCTTTGGTAATGTCATTTCCATACTGTATACAGGTAATTTGTAGTTTTGGGCCAGTCATACTCGCTTGGTTTCTGGGCCTGCTTAATCTAAAGTACAGGCAGGGTTAAGTGGTGGAGGCTTTGTTCTGTTTCAAATTCAGTATCGTGTGGTGCATTTTGTCACTGCAAATATGTGATGAAATTCCCCTTCTAAGCAACTGCTCATTGGTTTGGGGGATGTTTGCTGGGTGTTTGCTCTGAATACAACAGCTTCTGAACTTTTCAAAGCTTTCATTGCCAGCAGATTACCATCTATAAATGGGATTGACATTTTAATACTAAATTCTACTGTTAAATTTGGCTTAGATACTACAAGAGATTTAGGTTTGGGTTGGATGGATTAGATAAGAATATTATACCACCCTAGGGACTAACTGTTGCTGCTGCTTGGGGGCTACCACTATTCATATTGTCTTAATGAATGTCTATGGAACTACTATAAAAGTTTCATTGGTCAAATTATGCAAGTAGCCTTCCATGTCAAGTGAATAACACCCCAGAAATAAATCTTTAATGAATATCATTGGAAGAACACACACCAAGGAGATTTAGCAGCTGCATTAGGTCAGTACGTTGAAATATGAGTACTGAATATATCATGTGACAGAGTAACTACACGTACATGGGCCATCTGACACAAAAAAGGTAGCGAGAAGGCGTCTCAACACCTTCAAGGTACTGTGGTTGGTTACATACTTAAGAAATCCGAAAATAATTACTGTTCATCCATGTCCAAACTTACAAATTCAGAAAATGGAATTTCAGACTTGTGCATGGTGCACAACCAACACGGTAAAAAGCTCCTTTTTCCAACCACGTACCACAGACAAAAAAAAAGAAGAAAAATACACAATAGGTCTACAGACACCCAATCCATTTCATGCAGGTCTGAGGTCTGCGAACTCTTGTTTGGCACCGTAGCGGGCCTTGGTTATTTGGTAAAGATATTTGTGTTCTTGGAACTGTAGTTAAGCTATGTATCTCGCAACAATTAGAACTAAACTGCTGCCTAGAAAAAAACAACGACTCACCCATTTGGTGGATCGAGTACGATTGCCCGAGGTTCATCAAGCTGTGATGTGATAAGGTTTCTGAGGTATTGGCCGTCCATTCTTGCCACGGATATGGCATTGCGGCTTGCATCTGTCCAATAAACGTTTCCGCCTGGAATGTCAAGGGCCAAACCATCTGGAACTGTGACACAAGAATGTATATGTACAAATATTCCACTGTTAACAGCATCCTTACAAACAGTATTTAACAAGGTGATAGTTATCACATATGTTAGCAACATTTGCAAAAAGCAAACAAGAATTAAAACATCTCATATTAAGGTATTCGTATTTTGTCAGTTTGACATTCATGTATCATTGTTGGAGTACATGCAGTTTGTTGTACACTATCTCATTTATCATGAACATGATGTTTAAACCCTTATTTTCATAATAGATGTTCATTCGTGGTCTCCTCTAACCAAATAATATACGTCTCAAGTGTTAAAGTCCAATCTTTTTAGCTATAAGCAACGATAATATTTCACCATTTCCAAGCAAATGACCTCAAATGTACACAATCTATTCATCACTAATATGCAATTATATTAGCGCAATATAACAAACAAAACGGTGATAATGCTTCCACATTTTAAAACTGTACAAACTTACCGATGGCGTTCATAGTGACTATAGGTTCCAGACCAGTTCCGTTTAGATAAGCCCTCATTATTTTGTGATCCGACACGTCGGTCCAGTAAAGGTAACCGGAAGTTTTGTCATAGTCCAGGGCGATAGGATTTGGCAAAGGACCAAAGGGAAGTGTTTCCTTTGACCCTGATGTAGGGTTGACCTTGTAGATGGCTCTATTACCTCGGTCAGCAACAAGTATGAAATCTGTCATGCTTCCTGTGGATTTAAATAGATTTGGAATAAAACGTGAAGAGCAATAGAGTCCGATAAATGAGTTCCCAGATAATTTACTTTTATATTCATGACATTGGACGTTGTGTCCGCTTCAAATAGATATGTATTTCTAGGGAAGTGAGAAACTAACACTTCAGATTCCCACTTTTCATTGCCTTCATGTAAAATTAAATCTGTAATGTGACGAAATTTAGTGTACCAGAAGTACGCTATTTTATGATTTTTTTCATACGTTTGCTATACATTTGAAACATATAAACATTCCAAAATACAAACACTGTTGAATGGTTACGTATACATTGATCCACAATTCAGAAAACTGCCCTTAAGACTAACCCCTTACATAGTAACCTAAATACGTGGATTTGTACATAATATTGGAACACATAACAGTAATGTTCTGATACAGTAGATGACCAATGCATTGTATACCTGCATGTTACCGTTTTAATGGACAGTAAACATATGTGACTTCCCTGAATAAAACATAGAAAATCGTACCGCTAATTCATTAAAAGTGTCCTAAGAAGGAAGTATTCCGTATTCCTATTGGGCAGTCACGTAGGCCCGTCACCGTCACCACGTATAGGAGAGCAATTCAACCGTTCGCTTCTCTCTCCTCTTCCTATCACAAAACATGTACTTACCCATGACTTCACCGCATTCGATGATTAGAACGAACCCGAAAAAGACCGAAATAGCAGACATTTTAGCGTATGTTTGATCAGTTCTGCCCTTTGCGGCTTCAACAATACTTCCTGCTCGACTATTTGAAAAAAATGATAACAATCGGCGTTGCTGAAATATCAAAAGTCGAACAAAGGTAGAAGGTCAACTAAGGGACGAACTTTGTGCTGTGAATGGTAGGTACGTGTTTACACCCGGGGTGTTTGCAGTTTGTGACGTTTCTGAACAGGAAAACGTAGGAGGTTACTTGAACTAGTAACAAGTACTAGGGGAAATAGATTTAGATCTGTGTTTAAGTTTACGAAATTGTGGTTGTGTGCGAGATTGTTGAATTGTATGAATGTGGCGTATAGAGAAAAGCAGCTTGTAACATGTGTAGGTTCAGTATCCAACAAAAGCAAAATATTTGTTCGGAATATTCTTAATTGCACGTTAATTGGCCCTTGCTTTTATTCCTACGGGCTTCCAAAGGTGTAGTCATCGGCTTTTTCAATTAACTAACGAAGAACACATTTAGATATTTCCATCTAGGATATATGCCTTTACCTTTGTGCAAAGTTTCACCTTATTCGATAAAAAATGAGTCGGTGATCAAAACCACTTGCAGTATTTTTTTACTCATCTGAAAATCCTTGTCACATTCGCAAACCGGAGCCCGACTAGGCAGCTTTAAATTTCGGGAACGAAAAGTTTGATATAAAAGACACCAAACTACCCAAGACGCAAAGAGATTAGTCGTGATCATAAATTATTTGTGTGTATGTTAACGTATACGTTTCTATTTTTCGTTTTCACAAACAGCCCGGTCGGGCTCTGGTTTGGAAATGTGACGCTAGCCTTATAATTACTTGTTGTGAAGATTATTTCGTACCCTTGTACAAACTGTCTTTATCACAATAGTATACATGATCAATACTCAAGTCCAGTCAACGGTACTTCCTGTCGCGCGGTGTAAGCAATTCTGCCCTCCAGTCAACTCTTGCAACCCCATCGGACCGGAATTTCCTGTTAGTGCCCGAAACGTGCCTTGAAATGCCAATACCGAAACTTCGAACAGGCAAGAACGTCCTTCAAAACAATTCCGTTACAACTAGATTAGTAACATAGACAGGCAAATTACAATGGTGTTGATTAGCAAACACCGCACAAACAGCGATGTTTAGATGGCCTGAACATTTCGTTGTACCAGAGGGACGTTACTGTAAATGCAGAAACTTTGGCGGTGGTTTAATGTTCGCGGTTTTCGCGGTGGCCGCTTTACCGCGAGCTTAAAACCACCGCGAACATTTTTCTATAACAGTAATAGACTACAGTGCATGGTGCTACCGCGAAATTAAAACCACAGCGAAAAGTACTTTTTCCCGCTACCGCGAAATTAAATCCCCGCGAACTTAAGGCCCTGTTAACTGCATGCTTGGATATGATGTTCATGTCGGAACTGTACTCTTTCTGCTGACTCAAGCTGAACTAAAAGTGAACAGGAAAAAGCTAGCTGGTCCTAAGTTAACTCTTCAATGATGCTTGAATTTCTTTGTTGGGTCCTTTCTAAGAATACGTATGCTACAACATGGTCGTCGACCCTAAAAGGAAGTGCTGGGATGCGGGTCATGCTGACAAAATCACAACCCAGAAAGGGCGAAGTGGTTGATTTGTCCCTCTCACAGTGTGATGGACGAATACATATTAACAGACAGCAGCTTCTGGCCAAGTTTATACATCCGGTCTGTAAACGAGAAGTAAGGGCTACCATGATACATGCAAGGAGAAGAGGCATTTCTGAAGAAAAAAAATACATTACCGCTCGACTATCAACAATATTGAATTTACTAGTATTCTAATAGAGGCCTTTCTTGTTTCTCACATGTTTCACAGTGGGTTCTTTAACGTGCTCGAGGTGTGGCTTTCTCCGAACACGGACCTACATTCACGTCCTATCCGAGGGACGGCCCGAGTATAGCCGAAGCCAGGTACTCATTTTTCACTAAGTGAAATGAGGAAGCCGTGTAAAGGGCCTTTCCCAAGGTCACAAGATCGGTGACGTGGCAGGTTTCGAACTCGGGACCTCTTGTGCCTGAGCAAAAAGCACTGCCGATTACGCCACACGATCTTACGATTAACCATCCTGTTGAATACTATTATTTTTGTGGGAGAATGACAATAAGAGAATAATTTATGTGTAGAACAACGCAGACTATCGGCTGAATTGTGTAGTGCATTACAAGGGAGAGTGCTGACATGGTGTATCCGAATAGAAGGAAATGGCAGACGACAAGGAAGTTTTCACAGCTGCGACTACCAGCTAGCTGGCAGGAAGCGTAAAAATGCTGCATTATGACACATCCCTTGCAAAAGAGAAAGCCGCTTGTGTTTTCTTTTGTAGTACTTCCTTGCCAAGTCCACTTAGAAGAACTATAAAGGGTCGGTCTTGCTTCAAATGATACAGTGTTCGAGAGAAGACACAGTGACTCGGCTGCCGGTTCATTCTTTTCATAAGACACAGGTTAGTGCCGTCTTGCATGCAGTTTGATTTGTCTTTGCCTTTCTTGATGGCAAGATGTTTCTTGTTTGTATCGGCAATGAAATGTTTCGGCACAACGATTTGAATTCGTATTACATTGTATCAGGCAAAACTGAATGCTTTTTGATTGAGAAATTTTCTGAAACCCGACTTGGGCGCAGGAGTCGATGTATACGTCCGGCTATGCTATGTATGTATGCCTGTACGTATGTGTGTTTATTTGGGAACAGCATATCTCGATAGAGAAGCTGTGGATAGCTGTGCGTGATATTTGGAGTATGGGTATGGGTCGCAAAAGGGAAGGTCAAGTTTAATGATGAGCCTCCTATCGAGCACCAACGGTACTGCAACGGAGCATCAAATTTTGAGGTGAAATTTTCTGGACGAGCCAGGTTCATGATTTTTGAATAGTGGACAGCTCTTTGGGAGTAAGTGGTGTAAGTATGGCCCCCTGACGGCTTATTGTTTTTGCAATAGAAAGAAAAACCAGATGAACAAGGAAATTGTTACAGCTACAAGTACCAGCTAGCTAGAAGAAACGTCACTGTAACATTAGACCTTGAATAACTTAAATAGGTCTTGACCTTGACCTTGTGAACTTTCACATTATGACATTGACCTTTTTCTTATCTCCATACAGGCCTTTGAAGATCTCAACATGAAGACGTTCGTGGTCCTAGCTTTCGTGCTGGCTGCTTTCTTCGCTCCAAGCGAACAACGTAAATACGGACCATTTCTTGTTTTCTTTATTAGGCCATGTTGATTTGATTATCTGGATGACATCCACGCACGCATCAATTTTCGGCCGTTTCCATAAAAATGTTTTGAACCATACTGTAAATCGTACAAAGCAGCTGTAAAGTGAACAAACATATCTGTATCTATATCGCTGGTATATCCGCCCTTCGGCGTAACACACCAGCTTTCCAGGCACGCGGCGCGACAGCAGCTTGTTATTATAAGTACACCAAAGGACCCGCCACACCTAACTTTTGCACATCTATCTGCAGGCGTTCTCTGAAACTATCCAGAGAAGATACTGTACTTGGTGTTTTGTGCTTGGATAACAAATTCCACTCTACAATAGTTCTGGGAAAATACAAATTTTTGAACACATCAATCCTAGGTTGGAAACTCTGGTACTTAAAGTCATGGCTGTTTCTTGTTCTTTTTGAGCTGGTATTAGATACTTAATGCCGTAGATAAATGAGTACGGCCGGGCCCCGGATTCATTTCTAATCAGACTTAAAATCATTCCGGGGACCGGTAACGAATAGACTTTAGGATCTATCCGTGGGATACACCGAGGGGTGCGCCCCCGGTATCCGGCAGACCACCGGTGTAAACTTGTGGCTTCGGAGTCCGGATGGCTACGTATACATCACTGACGGGCACTGGTGCCAAATGGGACCGAAGCAATAGCCAGTATAACCGGGCTTTGATGTAACAAGTCCGTTTCGCAGACACGCCTTGTGATCGGCCTACAGCTAAGGGCACACCCGCCGTACGTGCAATTTGTCCGTACGTTTTTTTGGGAGGCCACGTCCGCCACGTATTTATGAAAACGTGGGGGACGACTGGCAAAAGCAGGGAGGGAGTACGTCAACGCACGGCACACAAAGTTCTGCCTGCAGGTAAAGTTCTACGGCGTGTCTGCGTGCTCCTAAATTCCCTACGAGTTCGTACGGAGGCGGAGGCGGTACTTACTACTTACGGATCCAAAAATATTACCCACGTTTTGGCACGAAGGACGGGTTGTGTCCTTAGCTTTAATTTAAAAAGACTGAAATGTTAGGGCAGGCTTGATCAACATTTATTGTGATATATCGATATATGTCCTGCTTCATTAAAAAAACAACTTCTGTTTCCCAGTGAATATCGTGACCTGTGAGCATGAGACCATGGTCTTGAACTGCGGAGGCGGGGAGGAGATCGTGGTGGTAGCCGCCAACTACGGCCGGACCTCCTCCTGCCTCTGCGGGGGAAGTATCAAGACCCTGAGCTGTTACGCCGGCAACAGTCTCCGGATCGTCCGGCAAGACTGTAACGGGAAGATAGCCTGCAGGGTCACCGCAAGTAATGACGTCTTCGGAGACCCCTGCAAGGGGACCCGCAAGTACCTAGAGGTCAGCTACTACTGCAGGCGTCCACTCTAGGGTGAGGTGAGAGGAGGCATTTTGTATATGTGTAATCAACACCTCTTTTCGGTGTTAGACTATGGAGAGAAAGCTAGCCTGGAGTTTAGCCTTGTTCGCTATAGTCCACTCCCGAAGGTCGCTACCCGGTAGAGAAATCAATCACAACACGGAGCCCTGTAAAGTTAGGACCAGTTAAAGTAAAAAGAAAAAAAGGCATGATTTATACGATGAATATTAAGGAGTCTTGTGCTGACTTTTAAAACACACGCGCGCGCGCGCACACACACACACGCACATACGCACACACGCACACACACACACACAGACGCACACACACACACACACACACAGACGCACACACATATACACAAACACGCACACACGTACACATACAAAGACGCACAAACACACGCACACACATACATAAATGCACATACATACACACACACACACACACACACACACTGACATAGAGAAGTAAAAAGACGTTTGAAACACAATATTCACATTAATTAGTTATTATCGAAGCAGGTCATACTCAAAGAGGCGAGACAACCACAGCATCTTTCTAACTTTACTTTCACTCTTTTACAGGTTATCATCAAATCCTTCAAGAGGTTGAGATGCCTGGAATTCGTTTTCAACCTCCTAATAGCAGGTGCCATAACATGACGTCGTCTAGATAAGAACAAAAAACATAAGAACACCACGTCTTTTTCGAAGAAGGAAGCTCATGATCATATCTCACTATATACGCAATAGTATCCTTTATCTCTGATTGATAATAACATGTCTGACAACGTTCCATGATAAAGTAACAGCATACTGCTGGGTATGTAATCCATTTATATACCCACTCTATAGGCAACTGTCTATTGTCATATTGTAATTTCAAATCAAGAGTGTTGTTCTCTGTGTAAAGGTTCGCTTTCCGTCATTGTAATGGACCTGGCTGTAATAAAGAGTGATAACGTTTACCGATGGTCTTCTTGTTTAATTTCATGCAATGAATATATATATGTGTCTGTGTGTGTGTGTGTGTGTGTGTGTGTGTGTGTGTGTGTGTGTGTGTGTGTGTTTGTGTTTGTGTTTGTGTTCGTGTGTTTGTTACCAGCATAACTCGAGAAGCTGTGGATGGATCTTCATATTTGGTATGTTAGTAGGGTTTTAATATCCAAGCAGAGGTTTCAGTCGGGGGCTTGAGGTGGCTGAGATTTCTTACGGCTGCCTCCTTTTGAAAGGAAGAAAGGAGGCAGTCGTAAAAATTCCCGCCACTACTATCCCTCCCAACTGAGCCGTTTGCTTAGAGAATAGTAAGGTTGGCAAAAGGAAGAAATGATGAGATTATGGTCACCTAGCATCTTTCTGTGGTACCGCAGGGGAACGTCCGGTTTTGATATATCTCTTGTTCTGGACAAGCTATGGTCACCATATTTGATGGGTAGATAGCTCATGCGGTCGGGAAGAACATTTGGCCTCTCTAGTTAGGCCATCTTGACCAATGATATGGATGACGTCCTCTGGGAACCCCAAAACTGATGCGAGATTGCAAATAAAAAAAGTTAAGTTACCTTAAAGCTTTGTCATGAAATCTTTGTCACCAGGAAGGTGGAACAAATGACTAAACACAGTTAGAAAGGTATACCCACCAATATATCCTTCATTTCCTTCGATTTCGAAATTGGCTCTGTCATACTACGTTATTAGTATTTGAAACATAAAGCCCTAAACTCTCATGTCTCGTTTTGACACCAAATAGATTAGTGGCGTCATCAACAGTAAAATTCAAAAGTAGAAACATACAGCCATATCCTAGCTAGTCTCGTTTTGACACAAAATGGGTAAGGGCGTCATCCAAAAGATTCAAAAGTAGTAACATAGAGCCCTAACCTCACTAGTCTTGTTTTGACACTAAAGGGGTTAAGGGCGTCTTTCGAAAAATTCAAAAGTAGAAACATAGAGACCTACCCTCACTAGCCCCGTTTTGACACCAAGGAAGAAAAGGGTGTCATCCGAAAGATTCAAAAGTAGAAACTTAGAGCCCTAACCTCACTAGTCTCGTTTTGACACCAAAGGGGTTACGGGGTGTCATCCCAAAGATTCAAAAGTAGAAACATAGAACCCTAACCTCGCCAGTCTCGTTTTGACACAACGGGGGTACGGGGGTGTCAGCCAAAAGATTCAAAGTAGATACATAGAGCCCTAACCTCACTTTGACAACAAAGGGGTTAAAGGCGTCTTTCGAAAAATTCAAAAGTAGAAGCGAGGTGAGGTGAGGTGAGAAGCATAGAGCCTTAACCTCGCCGGTCTCGTTTCCACGCCAAAGGGGTTAGAGGCCTCCTCCAAAAGATTCAAAAGTAGATACATAGAGACACCAAAGGGGTTAAGTGCGTCATCCATGTAGAAACATAGAGCCCTAAAACCTCGCAAGTCTCGTTTTGACACCAGAAGGGTTAAGGGCGTCATCCTTGTAGAAACATAGAGTCCTAAAACCTCGCAAGTCTCGTTTTGACACCAGAAGGGTTAAGGGCGTCATCCTTGTAGAAACATAGAGCCCTAACCTCGCTAGCCTGCTTTTGTTCGCTCAACCATATAATTACCTTCTTCACTGCGGGCTGACGTTACTAAGCATGTCAAATCATCCCCACCTATGCTGTAACAAAAGAAAAACCCCTGAGGGGTTTGAAGGGCGTACGGTTTGGAGGTAGCTTCATTTTGGCCCCTACGGCCGACTTAGACAGACGGGTTCGCAGTAGGTACGTTTACCGTGCAACATGGCGGCCCTTCCGAGGATTCTTGGAGGGCGAGCGGTGTTGTTGGTCGTACTGTGTCTCTTGCTGACTCCGTTACTGGCTGAATCAACAGGTGAGAGAAACATTTGACTGTTTGGGAGCAACAACTTTGGTTTAGGGCACAGTACAAACCTTGTGCAATCGTCGCACAATTATAGGGTTTTCAGCAACCGACAAGGATCTAAGTCTAAGACAGCCTTTTGTATAGCAAGATATACGTAGAAGAACTTTGCAGGTTACATGCATGGTTGTCTCAAACTTTCCCCGAGTTAGCGATCGTGTGAGGGTCGCACGGCGTATGTGACCGCACCCCACGTCAACTGTTGAGTTTACATGTACAAGGTCATGTGACATTGTAGCTTTGTCAAAGTGCGATTGTGAAATATCAAAATTGGGTTTCGAAACGAAAGACGAGAAATAATTATTGGTGATTCTTGAAAAGGTGTGTCAGGCACTGAACTAGAGATCATTTTTTCAGATCTCCCAGCGTGGAACAGTTTTGCCACTTTTGATTCCACTTGTATAATGTGCCTATATGACTTTCCCTGCCCTATTGCGGGACGGGTGGTGGGGGCTTTTCAATTAGTTTACTGGTTAACAATTTCATGTCATTTAGCTAGCCGACACCATTGATCTAAAGAAAAGGTTCTCTACGTTATGCTTATGTTTTGTTACTAGCTAGAACTAAATTCACATGGAGTTTGAACCCCTGAAAATGATAGAATGCTGGTATAGCATATCCATTCAGTACACGTGTGCCCAAGTTTCTTTCTTACGGGTTAACTATTGCAAAGAATTATAAGAAAGACACCGTGGCTTAGTTGCCACTCTGTCTAAACCTGTACATGTATTCACTATAGAATAAGCCAACACATGGGTGTGCCTTATTTTGCTGATAACCCTTGTAACCTCTGTGTCGTATTAAATAGGGAACCTCCCATTGGCTGTAAACTTACTAGTATCCCGTCATTTACGGTCGTAAGGTTCATTTTTGTGTCTACTGGTCTGACCAAGGACGTTATATCAGTCCTTGGTCTGACGTAATTCTTATACACAATCTTCCTTAAACTCGGATCTAGACATAGTTTCTGTAGTCTGTTTTAGTCTGTTTGGGGGTATGTTTTTTCACATGTTAGTCATCAAGGTTATTCCCCTGAAGACATGGTTAGGTCTTGTTGAACGAGTACTAAGCGAGGTCAACCCAAAAGCCAGTATGGCGTTGTTTAGTTTCAGACATGTTGTCGCTTGTTTTTATGTCAAATCAATGACAATGGTGCAGCTTGAAATTTCTATACAAGACTTCTGGAAATCAGATTGCAATGTAAGAACTAGAAATAAGGGTTAATGACCCGCCCGAGGTGTATATGGTGTCAAAACGCTTCCACTAAAGTCATAACTACCGCATAGAACAGCCGAGTGACCTTAGCAAGTCTCGCATTTGTCGCATATGTACGTATGATTCAGGATCGTCGACTGTTAGTCTTAGGGCCCGCTCACAGTTGTGCGAATATTCAAGTCCACTTGAATTCCGCATTTGTTTTGTCTTAGGTAAAGTTTGCGGCTGAAGAAATTGTTTCGACAAACGAAACCCTGATTTCACAATTAGAGTACGATGCAAAATATGACTCAGCAGACAACAACACAAAACACGGCATAAAAATTTTATTTTCACCAATTGAATTCTTTAATTTGAGCGCTCTGTTAAATTCCTCGGTCGCCTGTAGTGGAGCTAATAGCTAGGGGCTCTTAGGCTAAGGTCACAAAGGGGCCTCGCCGGGCAGCTTTCGGGAACGATAAATATCATATAAATGACAAAAACAACACAAAACGGGCCGAAAATGATTCAACAGCATGCATTGTGCATATTTATTGGCATTAACGTAAATATTTCGACTCCGCAAACAGCCCGGCCGGGCCCCGGGTAGGAAATGTGACGTAAGCCTTAACATGGTGTTATTTCAGGGTAGGTGCGGCATGTTAGCGGCAACGCTGCGTCCTAAATTAGATTTGTTTTACCTTGACTTAATAAAGAGAATAACACGCAAAACTAAAACGTATGATTAAAATATAACAAAACATATGGAGCGTAAAAAGATTCCTTTTTTATGGATGGGATTGTTGAGAGCTCTGTTAAATCGCTCGTTTACAGCAACGCCGCCAACGACTAAGGCCTACGTCACACTTCTAAACCCGGGCCCGGTCGGGCAGCTTTTCGGAACGAAAAGTATGATAATGCTGGTAAGTTAAGATTGTATAAGAAACTTAAATCTGAGTACAGTATGGAGAGTTACCTATACCATTCAGATTTTGAGCTAAGATCCGCTTTATGTAAAATGAGGATAAGTGCTCATTCATTAGAAATAGAGAGGGGCAGGTACAAAAAACTGTCCGTTGACGAGAGAACATGTAAATACTGTTCAGAGAAAGCAGTGGAAGATGAAATGCATTTCATTTGTCAATGTTCACATTACAGTTCCGAAAGAATCAAACTTTTCCTTGAAATCTACAAAAATTTCCCAAGCTTTTATGATCTTACCGACGAACAAAAATCCATCTTCTTGCTTAAGTCGTCCAACCCCTTTATATATGAAAATGTTGGACAATTCATCTTCTACTGCATACGGAAAAGAAGTCAAACCCATCAATTAGCTTATAAGTAGAAATTGATTTAGTTTAGACGTTATTCCCTTTTTATTTATCTATGATTATCATTTCCCTTCTTTGTTAAGTATGTTTATGTATACCACTACTACCTTACCCTGTATGCAATTAGCCCTCGGGCATGAATTTGCAATAAAGATTAATATTATTATAAAAGATTCTAAACTACACAAGACGTAACGAGAATAACCGTGGGCATCATTTGTGTATACGCCTACATTTCTATTTTTCGTTTGCACAATAAACAGCCCGACCGGGACCTGGTTTGGAAAGATGACGTTTGCCTCACTGAGAGTACGGAGTACTACGGGGTTTAGGTCCCATTTTCGAAATGGGGCCCGGCCGGGATGTTTCGGAAATGAAAAATAAAAGTGTTTGCCAAGGAATATACACAATTTATATCTCCTGACTAATTTTTCTACGTTCTGTGTTCTTTTTTTTCCTTACTTATCATATTTTTCATTTCCGAAAGCTTCCCGACCGGGCCCCGGGATGGCAATTGTGACCTAGGCCTAACTGGGCCGATGAGAGGAGCAGGGTTTACTCTATCTACCTTTTCGAGAATGGAATCGTAAACAACAACATTATATGTAATGAAGCACGGAAATTATACTTTTAGAGTTTTGATGAGATGGAACCACGTTTCTCTTCAGGTTCTGCCACTGAAGACGCTGCAGCAGCACGTCGGGAGCAGCTGTTCCAGAAGGTTCGGGCACAAGTGGATAAAATCCTGCAGAAAGCCATCCGCCAGAAACGCAACGTTGTGTAAGTACACGTCAGTTTCATACACGATACGTTTTGAACTGTTGTCCAGAATTATAGTTTAAGCTTGTTAAGCTGTAGCAGCATGGCTTTTAAATACATATCTTTTAATCAATTTACGGAAATATTGAGCTGTTGTTTTTACATTGTAGAGCCTAGTGTCACATAGGTCCGCATGTTTCCTTTCAGTAGCAATGTAACATGTTGCAAGCCCTTCCCCTGGACTCATTAAGTTTAATATGAAATGATTGCAGGTTGGAAAAAGTGAATGATGATGATAAAATCTTGCTTTTTGACTTTTGAGTCTTCTTCTTATTACATTCCGGTGTATGTAACTTTTCTTTACTTACTTTGCCTAATATAGATTTACTTGGTAATAAGATAAACTTGGTAACAAAAGGTTGGAAGATTGGAAAGAAGACAATTTTGATAGACCATTTTTTAAAGACTTTCAATGATATACATGTAATGTGTATGGAATGTTGCTTTGCTTTTCTCTCGTATCGGATACAAATTTCTACGTAATGAAGCATATAATTTATATGTTGCAAAGTAAGATTGCCAGTTGGAAACAATTTGACATACGCACAGTTCGTACAAATTTGTTAATGTTGATCATGAGTATGAACTGCTTACTTTTAAATTTTCTCTCATGGCAGATGAACTTATGTAACAAAGATCAACAAAATCTTTGGACACAATGGCTAACACACAGGTATACGTGTATAGCAATCCCTGATAGTGGACTCGTCTAATGCCTGTATGTTTTCCATAGGCGGATTCGGGTTGGCTTTAAGGTCTGCTCCACGAAAGAGGCCCAGCCGGAGATACAGCGGCGTATAACGGAAGCTGTTGACTCGGG
This sequence comes from Branchiostoma floridae x Branchiostoma belcheri, assembly GCA_019207045.1. Lineage (NCBI taxonomy): Eukaryota > Metazoa > Chordata > Leptocardii > Amphioxiformes > Branchiostomatidae > Branchiostoma > Branchiostoma floridae x Branchiostoma belcheri. Next base: position 14,816,233 of record CM033035.1, read on the forward strand.
CAACATCGGCGGCTTCACCACCGAGCCGGGGTCGACCCGATTCGGTAAGTAATACCTCCCTCACATTTGGCGCGATTCGATCGGACGACGTGTCTGCGAGCTCTAAATTACGAGGAGGCATGACCCTGACGGGAAGAGGGAACTCTACAGTTTCTTCGTCGGCATCAGGGTCATGCCTCCTCGTAAATTAGAGCTCGCAGAATCGTCGTCCGATCGAATCGCTCCTAATGTGAGGGAGGTATTATCACGCTTATTTTCGCAACACCTTGATTCCCAGAGCGGCGATCTTACCGCGATGGCGCTAGCTAACATTTGACAGATAGCTTTTAAATTTCATACAAAGCAATGCGCCTTTGTCATACTTTTAAACTTACATACTTTAAACTTAACAAGATAGCATAACTATCAGATCAAACACTTACACAAATTATAAGTAGCCGCAATGTCGCAGCGCGATAGAAGTCTCATGTAATGTTAATTTCATAGCTATTAGATGTGAATACATAAATTTTAGCACTCTGCAATTTTAAGAACTGTTTTCCTGGTTCTTTGCCATCAGAAACAACATCTAAGTGTTGAATGACTTAGTGTTAAAGTGTTAAATGTGTGAATAACCGCTATACCCTGACATTTGATTTTAAAAGGTAACCTGGAGTACTATGCCGCCTATCGCCTGACCATGAGGTTTCATGACGACCTGCGTAATGAAACATCCCTGCGTTACACAGCTGTCAAGGACGACATCTTTGTGGTAAGAAATATTACAATATTCTTGAACTAGTTTAGAACTGTAATATTCAACACAAAAATTAGACTCACCCAAATTTTCGACTGAACAGCACTGAACAGCACCAGTCTTTCAAGGAATGAACAATCTACTGCTGCCATGACGTCACGTTATGCAGATAGAACACGTGACTCAGAGAGCAGTGGATCATAAGTTACAGGGAGTCGAATTTTTATATAGGACGTTACAATCAAACCAATCCAAAAATGTTGCGATGTTCTATTGTCCTTAGTTCTTAGAGTTAATTTCTTATTTACATCGTAATTACTTGCTAATGTAGAGGTATTTCTTCATGAAAATCTTTATCTAAGAAGTGGAGTTACCACAACTTTGAAATAGACAGTGTAATATCATGGTGCACCTAAGAAAATGTTAAGCTCTGTTGTTACATGAATTATATGTTAAAAACATATTTTCCATAAAATGTGTAGACTAGTTAGACAAAAAACACGATACGGATTCAAGTTTGAATCTGGAAAGGAATTTTAATATGATGACATTTTTTTTCATTTTATAGAATGCCTCATCCGAGTTGGCACTTGTGAGAGGACTGGCCAAGGTGGACTTAGACGAGTTCAGGCCAGGGTAAGTTGGGCTGTTGGAGAATTTGTGTAATAACCAACGAGGCCATCCTTATGATTATCATAATCATTTTGCATTGGACCGGAATCTTGATAATTTTACAGGAAAAATATCAAATATAGATGTCATAACAATGAGAACAAAAAGTGACACTAACAGAAAAACGGAAAAACGAACTCGATATGAAGACCCTTTGAACTTGTTTTAATTCTTACCAAATGTTTTGTTTCTTCATTTTTTTTTCGTTTTTAAATGTTAATCATAATTATGATGATTTTGTTCCTGTATAGCTTCTTCTCCACCTTTGCCATCCTGAAGATCAGTGCGCCGCACTATGCTGCAACTCGCACCCGGAACAAGTACAACTCCTTTGTGTCGTCAGGCGTGATTGGTCCTCGTCTGCTGGACCCAAACTACACCTACTTCAGCTCAGCACGACGTAAGCAAAACTTTTCTTTCTACATTGTATGCACAGAAGACTTCAAGCAACCACAATGCAACATCCAAGTCATCATCATCCAAGTATTCAAAATAAATTTGTCCTTAGACTGCATGAAAAGCATTGTATACGGAGAAATTATAATATAATTACCAGTTTCTGTCCTTAGTACATTACATCTGGTCTTTTACAAAGGTTGATGATGGAATCATGAAAAACAAACAAACAAACAAACAACAACAAGCCAACATATTGTCTTCTTGGCAAGATCATCCTTACCCACACATACCTACTGTCGGGGATCCAAGCAGATTCTTAGATGCACTTCAATGGGCTGGCATCACTATGTTTTACACCCCCACTATGAATGGTTTCTTCCATTGCGAAACATTGGTATGATACCCCTAAGAAACTTTTTTTATCAGCAAATGCTGTAAACCCCTACTCTAAATGGTTTCTTCCATTGCACAAAACATTGGTGTGCTACACCCAGTAAATGATGTGCCCCTTACTTTAAATGGTTTCTTTCCTCACACAAAACATTTGTGTGATACCTTCAATAAACCTTTTTAGTAGTAAGAGTTAAGTGCTATACACATCAACTCTGAATCGTTTCTTCCAAAGATTGTTGTGCTATACACCCCTACTCTGAATGGTTTCTCCCAAACATTGTTGTGCTATACACCCCTACTCTGAATGGTTTCTTCCAAACATTGTTGTGATACCTCAAGAAACTTCAGTTAGTCTCATACCATGTACTAAAAGAGGTAATACTGACTCAACAGCTATCAAGTTATAATTTTTAAGGAAGCAATCTGATACCGTTACTTTCTATATTATTCCACAGCACCAAGATTTGAAGCTATTGCTGACCTGGCTTTCATCCTTGACAATTCGGATGGTGTCACAGAGTACCAGTTTGACAAGATACTGAACTTCACCAACAGTGTTGTCGACTATCTGGATGTCGGGTCTGTTGCAGTCAGGGTGACAGTGTTCACGGTGTCGTCACGAGTCTGGCAGCATTTTGCTCTGGACTCGTTCTCCACTCCTGAGTCTGTTACGGAAGCAATTGGCAACATCCAAAACATGGCACTCTTACAGCCCAACAGGTAAGATCATTGAGATTTTTTTCAGCTTGATGAAAGCTTGTTGGTACTAGAGTCAGTCAGGTCCACTGGGATTTCACAAGAGGATCTGCATGGGGGTTCTGACAACACTCTGATTATAAGCTATTTAATTTAGAACAACCTGCTAGGTATAACATAGGTAATACACTAAAATCAAGGAATCCGAAGCATAATTTGGTCACCTTGCTACAAATTATGTGGAGAAAATGGCTTTCCCTACAAATCACAGGAAATCAAAATATGCCACTGCACCTAATATACTTGGTAATACCTTACCATGTGGATAAATGTGAACTTAGTGTTTAAACTAGATACTTTCATACTGCAGAATTTGAAATGTCATGATTTTTGCTTCAGATTGATTGTAATTATATTCCACCTCATCAAGCAATATTTCATCAAGCATTTATTGTTTTGTTTATACATAATGTACCAGAATATTGCTGATAGTAGACTGTTATTCTGTAGCTCCAGACCCATAGGACAGGCCCTACGGGACATGATGCGGTACGGGTTTGGTGAGAGGGACGGATCGCGCCCTGACGTGCCCAAGGCTGCCGTCATCGTGACCAATGGTGACTCAGACGATGACGTGTCTCGGCCTGCCATAGAAGCAATCATGTGAGACTATTACTTCATTCTTGCTGACAAGTAATTGTTCTCTGGTTTTCATTGATTGGAGTTAACGGGTTTAGTGTCTGGAACAAGAAGTAAACTTTGAATCCCTTTTGTGTCGCTCATCCGACATGCATGCTACTGAAAATTATCACAGTCCTTAAAGATGTGTTAAGCCATCGTACACTTTATTAGCCTGGGTACCATCCGGGTAGTAGTTTGCTCCATACCTATGTTCTCTTCTGCTACCCACCTGGGGAACTGTACATTCAAACCTTTTGGTGGTGATGTCAGTTAATGAGCGAATTAAGGAATGGGCTGTAGAATGCTCGTTCGATAACAACAGGCCGAGAGCATTTCGGGTGTTAAAATGCCTTTTTCGAATGATTGCTTGAACCCATTCCTTAATTCGCTCATGTGTAGGGACCCTGAATCAACACCCTTGTCCACAATTTGGACGATTCTAGACGTTAAGATGGTCAAGGTTCCCAGACAGAACAGTAGAGAAGTGACTGTTTATAGTGTATGATAAATGCCAGAGCGAGAAGTGACTGTATATAGTGTACAATAAACGACAGTTTTTACTACTTCAAAAGTTCACTTTCACTTACGGCTTAACAAATGTCTGGTACCTTGCAGGGGCGGGGTGTCCATCTATGCCGTGGGAGTGTCCAGTCAGCTGGTCAACATGACTCGTTCTGCTAACCAGGCATTCCACCTGGCCAACCTCACCTACCTGGACGACAGTCTCGCCAAGGTTCTGGCTGGATCTATCGCTGCAGGTGAGAAATCCATCAATGTATATTAAGTCATAAACAGTAATGCATGCAGAATTAAGAATACACTTAATAGATGAGTTGTGTTGATACAATCACACTGTCAAAATGCCTATTAGGACACATATGACAAATTGTGGATAAATGTATAATTATTCGTAAGACTGTTCACAAACAAAACAGTTGCCAGCTATGCCTGCACAGAATGAAGTTTGAACAAAAATTGAGCGAACCACCAAACGCATTCTTTCTAGTGAATTCCTTGGCTCATTGGAAACGTTCTCACGACACAACATAGTCGCATTCATGTGCTGTGAATATATGCTGTGCACGGTAATAAGGTTGATTTAACATCAGATATAGAAAAGTGACTGAAAACTTGATAGAGTCTCCTTCGTTCAATATTGACCATGGTGACTGAAAACAGTGATGTTGTTTTGTGCTTCGATCGCTCAGATACTACAAATACATACATTAAACACTAACAAATTGATTGTCAAACAATCAGTACTGTGTGCAGTAACAGTAGATCTTTTTGATATTGTGTTCGATAACTTAAGCAGTTGGGAGAAAAGGAGTAGCTCACGGCATTTAATCTTAGCGGTGGGAACAAGGTTCTAGCTGGCCTTGGTATAATGATCAAATAGTCTTGATGATGAAAGTTTTGCAGGTGAATTGTGACTGATGAAGTCGCTAAAACTACATTAGCATCAACAAATCAAGAATATCAAACAGTTAGATCTTAATTGTTCCCTTCTGTACTAAGTGAACAGCTGGAAGAATTCGAACAGCAAAAGTGCTATCAGGTAATCACAAAAAGTTTTACTGGCTACAGATAAAACTTATAGGATGGAGAGAATTCTTTGACTCTAGTTTGAGCATGCATAGCAATTTTTATTGATTGACAGCTGCATGATTGTGTATTTCCGTAGGTGGAGTTGCGACCTATGTCACAGTATCTCTTCCCACCTACCCATACACTGCTGCTATGAGGGACCCACTGTCTGCAGACTTCGTGAGCATCTCTCAACAACTGGAGCCTCCTGTAAGACAGTGTTTATAGAAGTATTAGCTAGTTATCGTAAGTAGTAGTATTTTTTATTAAACACACTTAGGTCATGTGGGGTAAATGCCTGGTGCTTGGCCCAGAACCCAGAGGTCCTGAGTTCAAATCCTGTCATGCTACCAATCTTGTGCTTGTGAGTAGTACATACATACATAATTTCAGGGCTTGAAATACCCACTTGCCCACTTGAAAATGCAACCACATTTTGCTTTGCGCAACTTAATTTTCAACCCAGGTTGCACACTGAGCAACCTGAAATTTTGCCGTTGGAACACTGCTTTTTCCCCACCTACATGCATCAGCTTTTGTATTTATTTTTTGATAACATAAAACATAGTACATGGTTACATATAACTGGAAGAAAAGATAATGGATAAGTACTAGTTGATTTGAAGAAAGTAACAATTTGAAAGTGGGGCAACCTGAAATGTTGATGGCACAACCTGGCTTTTGACTCAGGTTGCCACTTGGACAACCTGGCTGAAAAAAGTATTTCGGGCCCTGAATTTACATACATATTCATACTCAGTAACAAGGTGAAGCATTCACATAGTTTTGCTTCCATTGTGTTCTATCTTATATCAGTTCAATGAGGTCCATCAGTGGGTAGTATTTAATGGCATATTTCTTAAAAGTGAAAATAATTCATCAGCAAATCTTTAGAGACCCACATAAAGTATGTGACCATATTTATTTATTTGCCAATGATACAACTCATTACACGGATCTGCCTAGGCAGCTTTGGGCTGGTAGCGGCAGATCCACAGAGATACAGACGAACATACATCATCAGTCGACGTGATCGCACATGTGACCATAGCTATAGTAATCAATCTAAATTCAAATTTCCATGGCAATACAATATTGTAATATAACAGTCGCCGTCACTGTGCTTATTGTGTTTAGTCAAAGAAAGGGTGACTCATATCATCACCCTGTCCTTTTTCTTACAGACGATCTCTTTGCTCAGCAACTTCAATGGGTTTCGATATGTTTATGCTGCAGACTACAGACCCTTGTAAGAATACCTTCCTCACTATGTAAACTAGGTAGTTCACCTTTATCCGCTTGGAACCTATATTTTGAGACACTTGGTATTGAGGGATATCATGTTGATGGTTTGAAATTATGTTCAAGCTTAAAAAAACACTGTTTTGAATATAATGCTAGTTCACCTTTACCCACAGGGTTCGTTGTGTTTATCCACACGGTATGAAGGGGTATCATGTCAACGGATAGTGGTTTCTAGTTGTAAAATGTTCAAACTATTGTAGTTTGAAACTATCATCCGTCGACTTGATACCCCTAAATACCCGTGTTTTTTTTAAAGCAACGGATATAGGTTACCCTGCGGATAAAGATGAACTAGCATTAGGATGTAGGATTAACCATGGATAGAGGCAAATGAGTGTTAGCTCTAAATTTTGTAACAGTATTTAAACATACAGTATACTGTAGTACATTATTGTACGTGTCAGACCCATGGAAGGATTTCTTAATCCCATTAGTCTATAATTTAGCCAGGAAGAATACAATTTCTCTGTAATTTACATAAGATATCCATTTGGATGTATCCCTGGATCTTAAGCACAAAGTTGTTTTGTTTTTGAGAATGTTTTGTTATTGTTTAGGGATTCCAGTGCTGGAAGTGGGACCCTGGCTGTTTGTAGGTTTGACTTGGCTCATTACACAGACTATGACCTCCTCAAGCCTACCATCGAGAATGCCGGCTTCATAGGTGGGTTCATGTGCAGAAGACATTGTCATAATGCTGTCTGCATGGTGGAATAGGATTAGGTTAGAGTTAGCGTAAGTGTAAGTGTTAGCGTTAGTGATAGTGTTTAAGTCAGTGTCAGTCAAAATGTAAGTGTAAGTGTAATTGTGTGTGTGTGTGTGTGTGTGTGTGTGTGTGTGTGTGTGTGTGTGTGTGTGTGTGTGTGTGCGTGCGTGCGTGCGTGCGTGCGTGCGTGCGTGCGTGCGTGTGTTGGGGTCATGTACTTGTATGCAGGTGTCACAGAGCAGGAAATGTTTGTTATAGAAGCCACCGTGTAACTGAATCTTATTGGTGACATTACCTGCTGCTACAAATCTGATGCGACAGTGCGTAAAAAAGCGATATGGGAAAACAAAACCACACGATGGCTGATTTTTTAAAAACAGAGACCATAGATGTTACATCAACAATTGAAGTGACAAAACATGGTATTACAGCCACAATGTATTTTATTCCTTATCTGTGAAGAAACTGTGATATAAAAGACAACAAATCACAAAATGGACCCCAAATATTTATTGGCATAAACTTGGCAAATGGCATTTTTAAGCCTGACCGGACCCCAGTTAGGAGATGTGATGTAGGCCTTACAAGGCTTATTTGGGTGGTCTTCATGTCTTTAACTCACTTTTACAATCACAAAATTCCTTTTCCCTTGCAGCCACATTTGAGGGTCCCACCTGGAACCAGAACATCACCTGGGCATCTGTGGCATCTGGTTTTGGAGATCCAAGCCTCTCTTTGGATGGTGACATTTCAACTTACTGGTACCCAGAAGGCCCCACTACAGGAAACACCTCCATTGTCTTTGACCTTCAAGCTGTGTACACGCTGTCTGCCTTCAGTCTTGTTGCTATTGGAAACGGCACCAACGATCCAATCAGCTTTAACCTCCAGATGTCATCCTCATCATGGCCGTACAGCTGGCAGAATGCTGGCAGCTTCACAGGGATACAAGGTACTAACATTTCAAGCGAAAATAATTTTATCAGGTTCTGGAAGATTTTTCCTTTACGAAACTGGTAACTTGTCACCTGTTTACATTTTTATGGCTATCAGACATCTTGCTCAGAGCTTCTAACTTGAGTGCTGCTAAATCTTGCTGCCAATGTACATGTAGATGGTGCTTTTGTGGAAAGAACACAATGAAAAATGTGGCTAAGTTTGTATTCCCCCTTATCTCATCCATCTCATGCTGTATAAGGAGTTTAGGGACCAAGAAATTTGCTTGGGTAACATAGTTCTGCATTAGTTCTTCTTCTTCTTTTGTACTGCTCAGCCCCCTTGACGGGGATTAATAGCAGTGCGCATGTTTTGTTAGTTACGGGTGATAGTGCCTTAAAACACAGGGAAAATAAAGGCAAAACACAAATTTTAAAGGACATAAACAACTGATGGGTGCAAGGGACAAGACAAGTGAGTGCGGTGGGTTAGTGTTATTTACATATATACAAAGACGTGTAGGGGCGACTCAATGCAGCAGGGCCCTCCCCAGTTCAGTTTTGAACTGGGAGAGAGACCCCGCCTCCGCCACACCAAAGACTGGGGGTTAATCATAGCCATGACCAGATGACAACATGAGATACCGTCTTGCAATGACTAAAAGGAATTGTAACCTATGGAATGATCTAGCCAGCTGCATGCAGAGAGTTTGTCAGTAGATTTTATTCTTACTGCATACTTGGCCAAAGATTACATTATGTACTCCTTACATGGCTTATGATATGAGATCAAAACTTGATGCACAGAGATGTTCCTCTTTGCATATGACTTGGGTTATCACAAATCTCATTGTAGAAAATGATTGAAACACCCCATGAGCAAGGTGTATTCATTATACTGTGCTTATTGTGCTTATTGGTTAGTACCTTTCCATGGTGCTGATGTTAGTGTTGCGCATAGAAGACATAACTCATTGGAAAGGAAAGGAAATCTTCTTCTATCATTCTAGTCTCTTCATTTTCTCCCTTGCTTTTTCTCTTTTTTTCTGTCATATGTGTACAATGCATCTGTCTGCCAAAATGTGTCAAAAGAAAGCTGTTTCCCATGACATGCGCATCCCTGGTGGTATTTCATTAGAGCTCTTTAACTCTCTATCTGCTACCTAACTCCATAGCCAATAAAGTTTGGGGCCCCAAATTGATACTTTAGAGTGCTAAAAGTCAAACATGCTTTTTTTTTAAAAGCTGGTGGATGTGCGAACTTGGCAAATGGAGGTTAACAATTTTCCTGTCTCTTGTGTTAAAAATTGCAGGCACAGACCGACAGCAGATTTTTGCTGGTTTCATGGCAACGTCCCGATACTGGCGCCTGTACATCACAGAGACTGGGGGTGGTGGCAAACCTGCCATTGCTGAGATCCAGTTCTTTGGACAGGAAGGTCCAACATGGGATAAACATTGTTTTGCATGCAAACTTTAGAAAAGATGCATTTTATACAGCCATACCAGTGTAAGCCAGATGGTAAAACTATATTCTGTGGGGCCGCGTAGCACAGTGGTAGTGTATTCGGGCCGTGACCGAGAGGTCGCCGGTTCGAATCCGCCTGCCGTGTTGCCGATCTTGTGCCCTTGGGAAAGGCACTTTACACGACTTTCCTCACTTTACTCAAGTGAAAAATGAGTCGTCCCTCGGATAGGACGTTAAATGGAGGTCCCGTGTATGGGGAGAGCCATATCCCATGCACGTTAAAGAACCCCCACACGTGCGATGGTGCGGTGTGCGTTGGTGCAAATCCTTCTGTCGGAAGTTGGTGATTCACTTCAAATCACCCGGATGGAGGCCTGGCGACCTCTGTCTCGTATCAGCCACATGGTGATCTACATCATTCACCCGGACGGGTGTGTCACCCCGCAAGGGGCGGTATAACCCGTCGTTGTGCCAACATGTGCGAACATGTATATAGGGCTCCCTTGGAAATCAGTTACTACGTTAACTGAAGGGACTACCCTAAAGATCAATAATAATAATAATAATAATATTCTCAGTTTATTATGCATTGCTTTGATCAAAGGTTTACTGATATGATAACCGATTGAGCAAATGAAAGTGAAAGAGTGTAAGCATCAGTAGTAGTAGTATTAGAAGTAGCAGCAGCAGCAGTAGTAGTAGTAGTAGTATACTTGTAGTTACTGGAGTGCATGTAGTAGTAGTGATGGTGGAAATAGTAGAAGTAGCAGCTGTAGCAGTAGTAATAATAGTAGTAGCAGGAGTAGTAACATCCATTGGCATAATACCGGTCGGTTTACTGCAATTTCTCAAGCAATGCTAATTTGGCAAATGATCAACGCATCATTTTCTCCAGTTACATGTTGCTGTTACAGCTTACCTTTGCCACTTCTTCTGTGTAAATCATTTTGTCTCTCTGGTCCTGCTAAAAACATAATATCGTAATTGGAACACACCGCGGAATTGCATGGAGAACGGGCGCGTGGTTGGGAGGGGGTACAAAATACCGGTCGAACGAAACACGGCACAATTAACTGCCGCTATGTACCTTTATTCATCCTCAGTTGTTCCTTTCTTTCCTGTTAGTAGTTGTACAAAACAAAAATCTGCATGAGCATACAAAAAGTCATGAGAAAATGGGCGTATACTGACAAGAATTTTCATTTAATTTTGGTCCGTCACAACCGCTATGACGTAAAACTTTACTGCTGGCCGTAGCATTAAAAATGGCGGGAACATGGCGGCGTACGTTCAATTTGACCCATTCAGCCGTAGATCCGGGCGATAATGCAACGGTTCCTCACACTTTTACACGAGTTGTAGGTCACCAAAAGAAATTCAAGATTGCTGTTGAATCATGCTCGTCTTGTGCCGTGAGCACATGTGATTATTATCTACAAATCTGGCGATGAACGTGACAGTGTGTTTGTCCCACGACGAGCTCGCCTGCCCCGAAAATGACCTGAAAACTTTTGGCCTTGTCGTCTTCGAATGCATTGTTATCAATGCTTTGTAAATTATGTATTGGACACCTAGATGTCTGAAGTGTGCATACCTCAGAAATAACTATTGTTGCATGTGTAGATCTCTTTAAGTTCCACTATTTTTAATCGACCGGTATAAGGCTTATGACCGGTATTATGCCAATGCATGTTACATTGCTTTAGTGGTAGTAGAAGTAAATTTTAGCAGTAACTGTTATATGTAGTAGTAATGGTAGTCATAGTGTAAGAAGCCAAAGTGGCATGCACACTCCTGTGACAGTAGTATAGTACGATGACCGTAGTAATAGTAACTGTAACAGTAATAGCAGTAGTATCCAGTATTTGATTATGCTGCTAGAGGTATCCCTGATCAGAAGTATGCATGCAGATATTTCATGCATTGTGCCTTGCTTCAGACCTATGTGACTGTGTAGCCAGTAAAAAAAAACAGAGAATGACAAATACATGGCTTTTTTTATCATAATGATAAATGATTATAATGATCATACTGAAATGTCATGAAAAGTTCACTCAATGTGTGAGGTCTCCCCTTGGTGTTTGATCCGCAGCTCTTACCACTCGGTACACCTCCCTGGAGCTGCCCCTCCCACCTGGGTACTTCCCACAAGTCTTCAGCAGAGACTCTCCTCGGGCAGTCAGTGTTGCTCAGGAGGTGGAGAATGGGGTGAGTAAGATACATGGCTCGTTTATCTGCTACAAACGTGTAGTGTTTTGCTGAAGTAAACAAAATCTGGTGGTTTGTCGACTTAACTTTTGTACTGAGTGATTACAATGTAAATAGACATAGAGTTCACCTTTCAACCTATAGATAACAGTTTAACTTAACGTACAACTGCTATAAAGTGTAGTGTTTTGCTAAAAGTAAACAAAACCTTATGATTTACTGATCAAGGTTTCACAAGTTTTCCAAAATTCACTTGTTATATTAGCAAGGACATTAAAAATTTGCTTTCATGAAGTAACATTTCACTGGCCCTAAATTTGAAAAAAAATTCTTTGTATATTCACTTCTAGTAATAAAACAGTTTTACTATTGGCTCTATTTATCTGTGTTGAACAATCCTTGATGCCATGACTGTGAAAGTAACAAGTACTTGTGCGTATATAAATCCCTATCTCATCGAAAAATATTGCTTGCTTGATCAGACAAGTGTGGTAGGACATGCACTTGCCAGATCAACACTTGCACTTGCTAGATCATTTGGACTAGCGGACCTAGCGGACTTGTCCAACGCTGACTGAAGAGACAAAACAAAAAGACAGAAATTTTACTGTTCAACCAATAGACACATGTAACAGTTTAAGTTAACTGTTTGTTAACTTGAGGGATGTTTTTTTTTATTTTGCAGGTGGCTGATCTCATTGTGAACAATAGCCTGTTTGTGCATGTGATACAGGCTCTTTGGATCAGGCCAGGGTGAGTAGCCAAATATGATTGCCCAAATATGATTGAATCAAAGCATTCAAGTAGTTTTCTGTAGGTCAGTTGATTGATACTCCAAGGAAACTTATTGGATCCACAATGGTGAACACTATATAGCTAATACAATCTACTGCTTGATCTATCTTCAGACTGATACTGATTTTATGTTCACCCAATGATAGACTTGTAGATTTTATGGCAAACACAGTCAGTTCTGAAAAAAATGGGAGCAAGGCATGTGAAACTGCTTTAAACACCTTGATGCCATTGATATTCCTTACTATAGGTATACTGTATGCTTACATAATGATTATAGCCTCCAAGTTGATACTATGGGAGCCTTCAAAAGGAAGAAGAAGCCGTGGAAGACCTAAAGTCAACCACCTAAGAGCTGACACGAAACTGTCTGATATACCAATCTTTAATGAGAACGACAAAAGTACAGCAACTTTCGTAAGGTCTACATGAATAACAACTACTTACAGTACAACTAAACACATATATATGGATATCTATAGGTATGGATACATCAACATAAAGGGTCTAGCATGTCATTTACACTATTGGTTCTACGGTATAAACAATCGTGGATATATTTGCCTACTTGTACACAATGTGGATTATCACCTCCCAGAATGTACTAAGTCTTACAAAATACAGTTCCTGATGGAAGATAGGGTGATGTGAAGACAACTTTAAATTTTGGTTTGAGCGGAAGGTTGACATAAAGTAAAGTAAAGTAAGATATGCGGCGTACTGATAAAGATTTCAATCTTTGAATCCAATCCGCAGAGTGAACTCCATCATTGTGCAGCTGAGAATGATCATAGCCTACTCGGACATGCCAGTAGTACGGAACACCCTCGCAGCATCCATCACTGAGGGGGACCTACCAGGGTCTGCTGTCTACCCACAATTCAGCGGGTTTAGTGTGGCAGGTATGATCTGTTCCATTTGCTCTAAATTGGATTGTTTATGTGGTTACATGTATCTGGTAGAGAAAGTTAAGATTAGTGGTTCTTGCTGTGTTATTCAAAGGCAAACAATTGATGTAACATTACATGATGTATTGAAGACCTAAATGCAACCATTTAGGGTGCATTGAAAGTGGTGCACTATAACATGTAGTCTGAAAACTTTTTGTTCTTAGTCTGAAAAGTTTTAATTCAGTGGCAACACTGTGATATCCAATAAAGTTATCTTGTATCTTGTAAAAAAAAGAATGTGAATTTCAAAGTGATCTCACAAGTTTAGCTCTCTGAAGAGCTATTCTCCCTCCGGTAGTGGCAGAGAAGACAGATGCTATGTACAGTATTTACAGTTTCATGGAGAAAAATTCCCCTAGCTCTTTTTTGACAAGCCCAATAAACAGTGCACCATGGCTTACTTTAATGTCCAGTCCAAAGGACTGCAACCCTTTCCGGTAGCGTGCATGTCTGATGACCGACACAGCCTGAATCGAACTCACGGCTTCTAGATCCAGAGACAGGGCTGCTTAACCGCCAGACTATACATATTTCTAGTCTGAACAAAGCTTTATCTTCCATTTGATATGGTTTTTTCTCAAGATATTGATATTACTGTGGATCCCTCTCTTTCCTTCCTATAGCTCCTGTGTCCCCTGCCCCCGTGGACCTTGCCTTTGTGATTGATGGTTCCAGTACTATGGGATGGGACGGCTTCCAGCAAACTAAACACCTGATAAGCAAGATAGTCCAGGAGCTGAACATTGGGACAGCAGGGTCAAGGGTCACTGTGGTGCAGTATGGGAACCAGGGATGGCAGGAGTTTGGATTGGACTCATATAACAGGTAATGTAATGATTATCATAGTTTATCATAGGGTGGCGACATAGACTTTCTGATTCTTATGACGCCTTCCTTCAAAAGTGTCGTGTTCCTGACGTCACTGCTGGAGATAAAAAGGTAATCTCCAAGCAGATCCTACGGTGCCATAAGATAGTATCAAAGCTGGCCACGGAGTGTAGCCGGCTAAGGAAGCCAAACGGGCACCAGAGATACTAATAGTATACATTACGCACCATGGATCTGGTTGGAGATTAATAAAAAGGGTAATTCTGTGAACAAGGTCAATGGAGATTGACCAAAAATTTAGAGAGGTAAATCCCTATAGTTTAATTCAGTGTTGGAAGTAAAGTGTTAGCAATTTTTCTATAATAACATAGTTGTTGATTCTAAATTCTGGGCATGTGTAAGAGAAATATAATGTATTTTAGCATTTGTCTACTGTGACAGTAACTGATCTTTGTCTGTTGACAGCTACATGTAATGTTTGATACTGAAAGCAAACCATGACAGTCTTATCCTAAAGAGAATTCTCATATATCCCATGACAGTCTTATTCTACATAAAAATGATAATTCACTATAGTTGATTTAGTCCATAAGGCATCAGTAAGATTTACCGATTTTGACCTTTTATTCAAAAGTCTTCATTTGAATGACAAGAGTGATTATACCGCACTTGCTTTTATGGCCTCTACTCTTGTTCCCCAAAAAAACTCACTGTAGTTGTTTTCCCACAAAAGTTGTCTGACAAAATGCTGTAACATGATGGGTAAAAAAGTCAAAGTCAAATCTTTATGGAAGGAATCTGTTACTGAAAATGGGATGTATGAGCGTTTTGCTACTGAAGATATTGCAAAATGTACTTTTCTTGCTAGCTTTATCTAATTGTCAGTTGATGTTTTTCTCTCTCTCTCTTAGCTCCAGAAGTCTACAACAGGCTGTCAGCAACATTGAGTTCCTGGATGGTGGCAGTAACCTTGCAGATGGTCTGAATGTGCTCTACAAGTTTGGCTTCATCAGGAGGAATGGAGGAAGGCCAGGCATAAACAAGGTCATAGACTGTCTATTCAGACTTTATAACTCTATTCTTAATTTTGTTTCACTTCATTACTTCTATGAAAAATGGAGGTACAGGTGTATAGTTTTTACTCTGTGTGTACGTGTTGTGTACTTATTCTGTTAAATATCTTAAGAAGCTGTAAATGGATTGCGATATTATATTTTGTATACATATATATGGGTAGATGGTGAAGAACTAACAGTCAGGTTTGATTTTGGGCCTCATGGTGGCTGACCTTCTTACTACAGCAGAATTTCTGTTTTTTGTATCTTTTGTCTTGGACATTTTTTTTTACCCTTGGACATGTGGTGATGCTGTGGTCTTGTTTTGTTTAAATTTACATGTATCACAATATGTGAAAGGGGGGCAAACAGGTATATCAAAGTTTACAAAGTTGCCCTCCCCTGTCCATGATACTCAATGCTCTTTGTCTGTTCTTTCTCAGTTTAAGGATGTATAAAAGGAAACTAAACTTTGCAAAATCAACCTTTGTTTGGATATAACACCTTGATGTGAGTATGTCAGTATGAGCTGTTTATAAAGTCTTCAGGAATAATCCACCAAACTTGATTGGCAATAAGTCTTTAACTGTTTTTCACATTATTTCTTGTGAGGTCTATGTGGCACAACAGCTAGAGTGTTTGACTTAGAACCAATAGGTCCTGGGTTTGATACTCGCCTTTGCCTGACCTTGTGCCCTTGCAAAAGGCACTTTACACTTATCTATATATACCCACTATGACGTTGGAGTGACATCCACCGAGCCTCTTTGGCTTATCAGTCAAAAAGTGTGCCAAAAACACACACGGATTTGATGCGCCAGTGTAACAACGTCTGCACATTTGCCACCAAAAGTCGAAATTTTTTTATCATTTTTTTCTATAGGGTGCAATAGTGATAACAGGGGAAGGTGCTGCAGCTGATACTGCAGGTGCCACACGAGCTGCGGCACAACTTCACCTGTCAGGACTGACCGTCATGACAATAGGTGTCGGCCCTGGGGCAGCGGGACTCCCCATGAAGATATCCTCTGACCCACAGTTCGCCTTCTATGTGAGATCTGCCAGCGAACTGTTTCTCTTCAGGAATGGCTTGGCAGGGATTCTCTGGGAAGGTAAATGGAGAACAGTTAACCATCAACTGAAGGAATTACTGTAAATGCTGAAATGTTTGCGTTTTTTGCGAGGCAGTCTTACCGCCACTCAAAACCACTGAATATTTTTCAATTACAGTATGTGACTACAGTGTATGGCACTACCGTTAACTTAAAACCACTGACAACACTCCACTTTTTGCGCTACCGCGAAATTAAATCCCAACAAAATTAAATGCACTTACAGTAATTGATCAGGGTACTGTAAATGCATTTACGTTTGGGGGATTTGATTTCATTGTTGCAGGAAAATGGAGTATTCACGATGGTAATGAGTTTGTGGTTACCGTAGCATCATATACATGTACTGTAGTCACATACTGTTACAGTAATTAATTGGAAAAGTGTTTGGGGTGGTTTTGTGTTTGCAGTGAAGCAGGCATCAGGACAATTTACAATACAATGCATCTACTAAATGCATTCGTATCTACAAGTAGTTTTCTATGAATGTGAAATAGATGTCTTCATTCATTCTTGTATCTCAATAGTGATCTCACACCCAAATTGAGAAAAAATTATTACAATATGTTGTTTGTGTTTGTGTTTTTTGTGTTTGTGTGTGTGTGTGACTGTGTGTGTGTGTGTGTGTGTGTGTGTGTGTGTGTATGTGTGCATGTTGTTTTCTGCTTTTAAGTGATACCTCTTCTTCCCCAGCTTAGAAATGATCAATTTAATTACATGTAATACATACTATGTGCCTATTTTGGTAGCTGGACTCATTGAGAAGCTGTATGGAAGCTTCAAACTCCGACCAGGAATCCCATTCAACAACTTGACCGCCACAGCCTATCTTCACCCAGAAAGTGCTGAATATGCCAGTGTGTTGGAAAAAGAAGCTGTGGTAAGGAGGAGAATTGTTTTGACTTGTTGTGCATCTCTTGTTGGTTACAATAAAAGTAATGTCCTAAAGTGAAATTCACATACAGACTGTAAGCCCTTCATTTGAGGAAGGGTACAATGGGGTTGTACAACGTAACTGCAGGGTTGAAAGAAAGTTTAGCATTGTACTTTGATTACTACTAAGTAACACAGATGAACTTCATGATAACTGAGGGTGTTCGGCCCATAAGCGAGAGGTCCAGGGTTCAATTCCTATCATGCTGCCAATCTTATGCTCTTGGAAAAGGCACTTGACACAACTTTCTTCACTCCCCTCAGTGTGACAATGGGCACCTGACTTTGTAAAAGGCAGGGCAAGGATAGGGTTGGGCACTGCCTTCCAATACCATGTCCTAGACACAATGGATGAAAACCCACCGTCCCTACTAAAAGCTTTGGAACTACCTTTACCTAATGACATAAAATTTACAATGTACAAAAAGAAAACATTGACAAAACAGATTTTGTGTTCTTTTATAGGTTCATGCAAAACTACAGACGCTTGCTGGGAGGTTGGTTGTCAACACCATCGGGTTTGGAGCCAAGCAGGGAGAGTTAAGAATCAACTTTCGAGTAGACGTCTTAGTTTCTGTCAACATCACAGCTATCCGGTCTGCTCTAACTGATCTAAGTGGCTTAGGTAAGTTTTTTGTTGTCTTAAATGTCATTATTAGTTTGGGCAAGGAGGTTCAAATGTCTTGGTTTGGGTGTTAGTGCAATAATGATATATATCATGCATTGTATGTTATGATTTGTTGTCTTGTGCATTGAAAGACTGGATAATTAGGTAGACTGAGAACTGTGGGAATCATGCAACTTGCATGTATATATGGCATGTAACTTTAAGTAGTTTATTCAATCTATATTGAATGCAAATCACTACAACTGTAGAATCACTTGTAATCATTTTTGGTGATACGGACGATTATGTGTGAGCTCAACAAATTTTCTGTTACAGCTCCACAGCAACAAGATAAAATTATAACAAAGGAAACCACATAATATTATCCTAATGGTCGGATAAACATCAGCAGGGCTCGAAATTCATTTTTGGGATTAGGTGCACTGGTGCACCCAGCTTAAAAAATTGGGTGCACCAAAAAATGTTTGGGTGCACCACTTGAATTTAAGTAATAACCTAATAATAAAACTTAGTTACAAGCTTCAAATTCTTAAACAAGTACCATGGCAGACATTTTTATTATCTTTCTAACACTTAGATGTCATGAATATGATGTATACCAGTATACTTTGATACCTTTACATACATAAACGTAAGAAAATATTTGGGTGCACCCTGCAGAAAATAATTGGGTGCACAGCTCCAATTTTGGGTGCACCTGGGTGCACATGCACCCAGTATTTCGAGCCCAGCATCAGCCAAGCTGCAAGCTACAGAAATGATACAACAGAATGCTGTTACTGTTACACAACTAATCTATTTGTCATATTGGATCTATAGAACTGGTGGGATTTCAGTACCCTCTTTGGCTGACCAACACAAGTGGCTGGACAATCTCTGCATCTCACAACGTCAACGACACAGTCCTTACTGCGGACAATGACCCAGCAACCACCTGGAGTCCAGGAGATGATGCCATCAACGACACGTGGTACCTGACCTATGACCTCCAACATGTCCACACGTTAACGAAACTGGAACTTGCGTCATCTGGTGTTGGAACAAAAGTCAGGCTTTTCAAGTTACAGGTGTGTACAGATTTTCATACTACCAGGCTACTGTTAGTTCCAGACCTTTATGTCTTAAGTCTTTTCATCATATTGCAATTGTCTTTAATCATTGCTCTCTGTAACATTAACATGGATATTGATGATTAAATTTTCAGCACTAGGGACAGTACCTTTTTTTGCTATTTTATTAGTTTAGTACTTGGGATATGGAAGATAACTTGCAGTGTCACATGAGGTTTTAATTGTTTCACATGGGCTTCCATAATTCAATAAATCAAACACACTCTGGAAGTGCATATAAGCACCCTGTGCGGCATGGTGAGAAATTAAAATACTGGACTGTTGTTATAATTTTTTGGTCAAGGACACCGAAATAGCTCAACTTCTGGCACATTTCGGATTGAAACGTGTGTCTTATTGGGTGGGCACCTTTGACTATTGAGCTATCCAACCCGTATTTGGGCTGGCACCTTAGGTGATGTGAAATACACCACCATGTTGTCTTCTACATGTACAAAAATGTATATCAATTACCCAGCACCATGGACAGGTCCAAAATAACCGTACAATTATTTCAGCACTAAGGACAGGACCAACTTTCCTCCTCCAGTTTCTCATACTAACAGGCTCCTGTTGATTCCGGACATACAGTACAGTTTAATTTAGAAAATTAATAGCCTTCATAATTTGAAAATAGCCATTTACCAGTAATTCTATTCCTCTTTACAAAAATATGCCTTGAATTCTGTATAAACTCAAAGTACATTGTGTGTTTTTTAATACATTACATGTTTTGTTTCAATATCATCAATTATGCAATTACACCTAGTGACGTAAGAAATCAATACGTACAATGTATTGTAACACATGTATGTAAAACCTTATCATAGGCTTCAACT
This sequence comes from Branchiostoma floridae x Branchiostoma belcheri, assembly GCA_019207045.1. Lineage (NCBI taxonomy): Eukaryota > Metazoa > Chordata > Leptocardii > Amphioxiformes > Branchiostomatidae > Branchiostoma > Branchiostoma floridae x Branchiostoma belcheri. The sequence goes on from CM033035.1 coordinate 14,836,268, forward strand.
CCTGTACATAGTTAAATCTTCACCCACTGTATCATTGTCCACTATCAATGATGATTGATTGTTGTTTAATAGCTACTGTAAATGCATTTAAGTTTGCAGGCATTTGATTTTGAGTTACTAGTAAAGGAATAAAAGACTTTTTGGGTGGTTTTAAGTGCACGGTTACCGTAGCACTATGCACTGTAGTCTCTTACTGCCATGGAAAAATGTCCATGGTGGTTTTAAATTCGCAGTGAAGCGGCCACCGCGAAAACCGCAAACTTAAAACCACTGCGAACATTTCTTCATTTACAGTAAATGCAAGCGCAATATTGGCAGGAATTTGCAATAAACTTTATATAATGCACAATACATTGTCCAGGTTTCACGAGGAGTTGGCCCAGGAGGAGTCTGGCGCTGGAGGGATGTGAAGACGTTTGTAGCCCGTCAGGGAGTGGATGTACAGCAGTTCAGTGGCTTCAGGGATAGGGGGCGCTACTGGCGCATACAGATCATGAGCACGTATGGCGGACTCTCCCCAGCCATTGGGGAAGTGAACTTTTTTGGACAAACAGGTGATATTTTAGTTGTCTTTGTAACATCTTTATGCTATCATGATGTCTGTCCATCCATCTGTCCATCTATTCATCCTTTTGTATGTCTGTCTGTCCATGGCAATTGGAAACTGCTTTCACATGTATTTTTGGGACACAGTTTTATCAATGATTACAATAAAATTTTCCATTGATCAAAACCATTAATCACACAAATCAATATTGATACATCATACGACAAAATATGGTTTCAATGTGAAGAATTTTCGTTCATGTTAACTGTTGTTATTTTTTTCTTTGAAACAGCTATAAAAGAAATTACAGCCATTGATGCAGTCTCACATAGATTGTGTTAATCCTTAAAAGAGACTTCTAGCATGATACAGCAGTACTGCAGGAAACTGCACAACAATGGCTGCATTATTTTGCTGTGCTAGGCAAAAGTGGGTCCAAAAAACTCCAAATCTACCTTCAGTGACTAGCTCACTCATACTTTACTGATCATGATGTATTTTGACCAATATAGAAATTTCTATATTTCTTTCATTGCAAGTTGTGTCCAATGAATTAGTCAGACCATTAAGTGGGTAACAAATTGATGTGGTCATAGTAAATAGGTGTATTACCAGAATGTAATGTTACAGCATTTTGTTTTGGAACGTTGCTTCTATGTTTTCTCCAGCTGTGGACACAATGTACCTGACAGTGGAAACCCTCGACACATTCAGGCCTTCCATGAACAATGTGGGTTCTGTAGAGTTTGTCAACTTCAAGCTGATCCCAGAATGGGCTGTAAGTAACAATCAAATTTCTTACAATTTTTCAATACTATGGCCGCTTTTAGATATAATTTTGTTATTCTTGTCTTGTGGTCTCGTGTACTTCATTTTTGTTTGAAATGTTTTCCATGTACCCCCTTAGGCAACCTTTCTAGCAGAAGACATCACAGGAGTGTACAGTATGGTGGTCTATGATGTGCGCAACAGGTGAGGCATTCAATTAGAAAAAGAACTGAGCTGTTGCAATGCACAACTATAAACACTACACTGCTTGAAAAGCCGAGTTTACGTGGTGGAAACTCCTGGGCATGCACCCAGAAACCCGAAATGTTCGGACATTCACGGTACGTATCGAACCGGGCACACTGCCTGTCCGGGCAATTGGCACACCCGAGGATGCACGGAAACGAACCATTTCGTGTCCGGTACGTGTCTATGACCCGTGCTTTACCGCGCATTTAGCCGTAAGACTTCTCTATATGCCCGGACACCCGAGACTTGTGCCGAACCGCACGGATGCTCTTTGCATAAATTACCGGGCAATTATCACCTAATTATCTACCTCGACTAGAGCGCGTTCATTACACCCTTTGTCATTAAAAAGAGTGTTGTTTTACCACACCTGCCGACCTAGGATTACCCCCCTTCCCTTGTAGCTTTGTATAAGTTTCCTTTATTCTTTCAAAATGTGAATTAACTTTGTTTTTTGTTTTATTTTTAACTATTTTGGACTGCTCCTGGTGGGCTCCGTCGCTCTTTTCGCTTTCAAATATATGTCGGTCTGCTGTCATAGGTAACTAGCATCCGGGTCTTCACTATTTCGTAAGCAGTCTCCCAACTATAACTCTATAGTCGCTTCCAATTTGGTAACATAAACTCCTGTAGATCTCTCGATTTCTGCATTCCTGCTCTCACAAATTCTGTTGTCCAAGCGCCGGTGGTCTTCTACACAAACCGATGCTAGTCAGGAACACGGGCGTGTAAAGTTCGCATAACAGTAGTATTCAGTCCATCGTGAAACGGCAGCAGCTAGCCCTTCTCGCGTTCGACCCGGGGACAAAGACCTTTCTTGCTGAAACTCAAACCACACAAAACAACAGCTGGGCTCTTCGGTGCACAGGTTGTTACCCTTCTAAACAGAACTAGGTCCCATGGCGTTGGTAGTTGGATGCAATTCCACAGCAAGATGGTGTCCGATCTTGACGTAGAGTATTTCCAAGCTCTCATTGTTCACTGGCCGTGGGGCCGTCTGGCGTGCATACAAACATTTTGCTATCGGGATAAGACTAAGAGCTGGATGAAAGCACTACTTTACGGAAACAGGGTCATCTCCGAATGCCAACTGAAAGATGGGATTGAAAGATTTGAAAATCGTAACACGTTTGATGATTGGTCTACCCAACTGCTATGTGGAATACGATTGGCTGCGATTTATGCGTATTTGCATATAGACGGACAAAGTATTAAAAGCTCAGAATTCAGCTTATTGTCACATGGTCGCAATTCACAGACAGTCAAACAATGCAGTTAGTCAAACAATACCCACACGGTATTAGGTGGCAAAGTGCAGCTGTAATTGTTTACGGTTTCAGACATCACTTTGATAATAAACGTAACGTTTACTCTATCCTACAACAAGAGTGAACTATATAAACCTCCTTGGTTCAACTAGCATTATTGCAAAGCATAAAAACGTTACGAATCAAGGGCCCCGACGTGCATAGTTATCAACTTCCCTGCCACAAAAAACGACATTTGTTTGTCGTACAGTGCTTCTATATATACATGTATTACTTTCATGCATATCCTAACAAAGAACACATTCAATTGTCTACCCTACGCGTCACGCGTGTGTGTTTTCTGTTTATATAAACCAAGGGGACCCATCCTTAGGCTCCTTTTAACCTCCTTCATGTATCTTGAAAATCTTTATTACATACTATTTGTATGTCTTATTTTCTAGTTCACTAACATGAGCTTGTCGTGTATCGTTATATATCATAAATAAACCTATCGCAGAAGTTCTTATGTTTTACTAAGCTCCATAGGCTTTGATAGAAATTGTTTGTGTTTGCAGAAATCCTTCAAATAAATAGAATAATCATTTAACTACACCCTGTGTCTGGTCGGATGGCTAAACAATCAGAACGGTACCATAACATCAACCTGTACATTTAGTTTCAATATATGTGTATGCATTTTTCTTTTTGGGGGGATGGCGGGATTTTTGTAGCCAGTATTAAAGTCAGGCGTGTCGCGATCGCGTACCGACGCCATGTATTCAGAACAAAACATTGCATGTGTATTGGGGGGGGGGGTGCGTTCAGGGGAAATAGCAGTTTATTAACGTCTGTTTCTTTCCAAAATACTGTAGCGTGTAGATTTTCATCCATGGGTATCTCAATTCCAAAAGTTGAACAAACTTGCAAATTAACTGTAGGATGCTACTTCCGTATCGGACATTATTTACAGAATTGGAACGTGCGTGTTCAGAACTAGTAACGCGCCTTTTCCCGGCACGATCAGTACTAGTAAATAAGCAAACGGAACAGAATGTTACGAAATAGACATGTTCAACTGTGAAACATTTTGTTGCACTATGATGAGCAAACTTTGAAATTTCTAAAGTCACTCTGCGGTACCGTAAGTTGAATATACACACGTTAAAATGTTATCAGGATATAAGCTTTGTTAATGCAAGAAATAAGATACAGAGAAAGAAGTTTTTCGTTTCTTTATTCCATGGATACTTTTATACTGTTTTCATTACCATTTTCTTAAAAAAAACAATGATACACACTACCCCTTCACTGAACCACTTCTCAAGGCACGCAGTGTGCGGGTACCGCGAACTACCGGACATGGCCATGTCCGGCAATGATTGGGGATGTTCGGCACCGGACACACCGTGGCTAGAAATTCGTTTATACGACCCGGACATGTCAAGTTCCACGGCAGTGTAAGAAACCAAAAATTGCCAGAAATTCTTGTTTTAGTGCAGTGCTATTTAAGAAAGTGTCACTAATTCTGAGGGCAGACAGTCTACCTTTAAATGATAAAAAAACATGCATGATTGTGATTCATCAATAAAAGCACACAATTGACAGAAATTGAACAGAGGCTAACAGTAAATATCAGTAATTGCCAGATGATTTTCAGTACTGTACTGACAGAAAAAGAAGCCTTAAAAGAAGCAATATTACTTAGCAGTATTCAAAAACGCAGGAAAAGCTGATTTACTGAAAAATTACTCAAAAATCATACTCTCAGTAATTAATCAGAACCTAACATTAAATTTTCAGTACTGATGATTTGCAAAGGGATTGAGCATAGCATAAAAACAATCACATGGACTTCAATGAGAAATTTCATTCTAGTTTTGCATTGTATTGAGTTACAACCTACATTTAGAAATCCCAAATTAATTGAAACTGACCTGAAAAGGGGATGCATACAATATTCCACAGCTGAAAAGGTCAAGAGTTTGTATAAAATTTTGTGCATATTCAGGTGGTGAATGTAATGCTTCTTTTTTGTGTTGTCTTTTGAATGTAGCTATGGCAACACAGCAATAGTGATGCAGATATTAGCAGACACAACAGCCGTACCAGCTCTTCAGGCATCTGTGGAGGATTTCTACAGTTTCAACGACACTTTCAACATCGCCATCTTCAACCCAGCTGTTTTCACAATGCTGCCAGGATACCAGTTCACTGCAGATGGTGAGCACATAAAAAATAACCTTAAGTTAATGTTGAGATTAGAATGTAGTTAAAGAGTGGGTTTGGGCAGAAGGGTATTGACACTTTTTTGTAATTTAGCAAAGACTTTTAGACTGGATTGTGATGATGTTTGGTATGTTGGTAGGTCTTGGGAAGAGAAAGGTAAACTGATCAAGTTCGGACCTTGGTGCTGCAGGAAAACTTGATGCATAAAAAATGGAGGCATTATTTTGGTGTGTGAATATTGGGGGGTTGTTTGTGTGTGACTGTGTGACTGTGTGCTTGTGTCTTAAGTTTCTGTCTGTCTGTGTTTTGTGGTCAGCATACCTTAAGAGCCTTGGGTTGGATTGTAATGACATTGGGATGTGGATGGGAGTTAAGAATAAGAAGACCAAGGTAGATTTTTTGTCCCCTGGTTTGCGACCTTGTTTTTTTACTGTAACAGTTCAGGGCTCGAAATTCATTTTTGGGATTAGGTGCACTGGTGCACCCAAAATTTTTTGGGTGCACCACTTGAATTTAAGTAGAATGTCAAAAAAGAATGATAACAAAACTTAGTTACAAGCTATCAAATTCTTCAACAAGTAACATGACAGACATTTTTGTTATCTTTGTAACACTTAGATGTCAAGAATATGATGTATACTTGTCTAGTATACTCGATATCTTTCCATACATAAACCTAAGAAAATAGTTGGGTGCACCTTGTGCACCCACTGAAAAAAATTGGGTGCACAGTTCCAATTTTGGGTGCACCTGGGTGCACATGCACCCAGTATTTCGAGCCCTGCAGTTGTATGGTGACAAAATCTGAAATTATTTCATCCGTATTTGAATGTAGTGCCCGTGTTCTCACGTACAATGGATGTGACACTACTATTGGACGGGGCAACTGACACCACCCAGGCCAGCTTTGATGCTTCCAAGACATTAGTGAAGAAAGTGGCTGGTAGTCTGGACATCCCCAATGCTGCACGGCTCAGTGTCTATCAGTTTGGCTCCATGGTTTGGCAAGAGCTGGGTTATGGATTCTTCAGGAACTATCGTGAGGTATGATGATTATGAACATTTTCTGATATTATTTCAACCGTATGATGGTATTGATGATGTTGAATGGTCTATAAAGATATAAATCACTCGTAACCTATTGGCTGAATTGCAGATTCCTGACAATTGTTTTCAAATCTCAATCTATGTGACACTCTGTGAGATACATCATTATCATAAAATGATATAAAGGACTAACATATACTAGCAATATTGCTTCTTTGGGACTTTGGGCCTTTATCTAAACTTGTTGTGGTAATCATAAGGATCAGTGAAATAAAACTCCAACCAGTTTCAACTTAAAAAAAATATTTTACACATGTATAACCTCAAAATTGTAGTATAAACATTAGAAAAGCAACTTGCAGTAAAAGTGGTTGCATTTGATATTTTTAAATGCAGTTGAACTTGGTTATGTAAGCACAGTATGTAATCAGACTTAGATTGAATTTAATCGAACTGATGAAAGTTAAGTTGCATCAGATTCTATTGCCTTATGGACAGACATGACTTGTAAACATAAAGGTGAACATATTTCTATATAGTTACATATAGTTATCACGTCTAGTGCTTTCATGGTGCTAAACATTTCAGGTAGGAGAGGCCATGGACTTGCTCCAGAAGAGGAATGGAGACAGAAACACAGGAGCAGCCCTACAGGGTGTGTACCAGACTGCCTTCAATGATCCACGGAGGGCTGGAGTTCAGAAGGTAACAAGCCCATTTTTTACCAATATCACTGTTCACCTTGTGCAATTGTCTATCACTTGTATTTGTTTTCACTATGTGCCATACCAAGAAGCTTGAGCACCTTCATCATCATTGTCATCTATCAACATGTATCAGTTGACTGTGGGGAACATTTAGCTGAATTACACATTGTCATTTTTAAGGTTATGAATTGTGAATTAAAATAATGAAGGCTTTTTGGTGTAATATTAAAGATTCTTTTGGTGGGATTTTCAAGATATTTCAGAAATGTACAAATTAAAGATAAGTACTGAGTATTGAATGCACTATCTGTTGAAGTTAGGATCATAGTTTGTTGTCTCTATCAGTCTATATTCAAATACAGTTCTTTCTGATTTGCAATTTTGTTTTGATAATTTTTTTTATCCTTAATTTATTCATAAGAATCTCAAATTGGCCTGCTGGGTACTTTTCATTGAGGTCATGAGGGAAGCAGTAAAGGTCAAACAAAATATACAAACTGTTGTTAAATCGTAGATTAAAATTATGAAGCTTTTGTAACCACTGTTAGTGGTTAATCATGTTCTCCTGGAAACCTAGTCTGAAACATTGATGGTGAATCATACATTTGAACTTACCACATTTATTACCATTATTCTATCAACTCTCCAGGTGGCAATGGTGGTAACATCAGGAGCATCTGATGACAACACCCTCTATGCATTAAGTGCCCTGAGGAGCGCTGGTATCTTTGTGTATGGGCTGGGTGTTGGCTATGACTTGGGGAATGCTGGAAGCATAGTATCCGGGTTCAGTCATTCATTATACATCAGAAACCCAGGCAGGCTGTACCACCTTGGGAACATGCTACCGGAAATGGTCAACAATGGTGATTATTTTTCTATTCTCCATTTATCCTGATTCATCAGCATTACATGACGTATGTTGGTTGTAGCTAATATGTATTTTTTTTTATTTGCTTCTATGAAGATGGCGGTACATGTAACTGTTACATGTATTGATTTGTTTTGTATGTTTGTATTTAAGTTGGTGTATGTCCACAGTGGTTTGGATATTATAGAGTGATATATGGTATGGCAGGATGTGAGGCTAGAAGATGGTTTAACTAGAAATTGCCAAGATTGGAACGTTATGTTGGCCAGGGTCCAAAATTGTATAAGCAAGAAAATGCATCATACAGAATAAGTGAGAAATTTACAATAAATAAAAAATGAAGTCAAGGAAATAAAGAATTTTACCAAAAACTTTCACAGAGGTATGAAATCTTAACTAAAGGTAGAACTGAAGAAAAATTTGTCCGTGGTGTTGATATGTTAATAAGGAATCTTATTGCATTGTTTTTTTTTAAATTTTCATAATTGTTTAATTTTTTCGTTCTTTTTCTTACCAGTTGGAAGTACTACCCACGTGACCTTCAGTCTAAGTGGAGATTATGGCCCCCGTCTCAGGGACTCAGGCTCTGTGTCTTACTCTGGAGTTGTTCAGTCCTTAGATGCTGGGGTAAGATGTCCACATTTAGTTTGAATTTATTTCTCAGTTTTGTCTGGTTATGTTGTGTTGTTTTAAAAATGCAACAGAAGTTTCTTTTTAGAAAGCAAGCCTTTCCTTTAATTTTGGAAGACAAGCCTTCAACTAGTATTCCTTTTACATCTAAAATTAATGATCACAGTTCAATTACAGATATAAATGGTTTGGAAAGTGTTGTGCAACTACAATATGTAACATGCATTGGCATAATACCGGTAGTAAGACTTATACCGGTAGATTTAAAATACTGGAACTTAAAGAGATCTACACATGCAACAATAGTTATTTCTGAGCTGTGCACACTTCAGACATCTAGGTGTCCAATACATCATTTACAAAGCATCGATAACAATGCATTCGAAGACAACAAGGCCAAAAGTTTTCAGTATCTTTTTCGGGGTAGGCAGCTCGTCGTGGGACGAACACACTGTCACATTCATTGCCAAATTTATAGATCATAATTACACATCCTCACGGCACAAGACGAACATGATTCAACAACAATCTTGAATTTCTGTTGGTGACCTACACCTCATGTAAAAGTGTGAAGAACCGTTGCATAATAGCCCGAATCTACGACTGAATGGGCAAAATTGAACGTACGCAGCCATTTTCCCGCCATTTTTATATCTACGCTAGCAGTGAAGTGTTACGTCATAGCGGTTGTGACGGACAGAAGTTAAATGAAAATTCTTGACAGTATACGTCCGTTTTCTCATGACATTTTGTATGCTCATGCAGGTTTATGTTTTATGCATTTACTGACAGAAAAGGAAGGAACATCAGAGGATGTATAAATGTACATAGCGGCAGTTAATTGTGCCGTGTTTCTTCCTACCGGTATTTTTTACCCCCTCCCAACCACGCGCCCGTTCGCCGTGTAATTCCGCGGCGTTACAATTACAATATTACGCTTTTAGCAGGACAAGAGTGGCAGAAAAGTTACACGGAAGAAGTGGCAAGGGTAACCTATAACAGCAACATGTAACTGGAGAAAATGATGCATTGACAATTTGTCAAATCAGTATGGCTAGAGAAATCGTCGTAAACGTACTGGTATTATGATAATAGATGTTATTTGTTCATGTTGTCAAATTTTGTTTTAGAAGCATTAGGAAATTGTGAGGATCCTTACAAATAGTGGTATAAGTACTGACATCTGAAAGGTCAAAATTAGAATAAGCATAAAAACACCTCAAAATTATTAAGTTTTATGATGACTTACGAGAAAGTATCTTTTGTAAAATGTTTGACAAATGTCCAGAGGTCATCTGGGAAAGGGATGAACTCAGAATTAAGTGGTTTTTTGAAGAGGGGGTCTCCGAAATTTCTAACTTCATACGCAAAGCTTGGAACCAAAGAAGAAGACGATTATACACATGATTACACAACCTGGGAACTTATACACTACTGTTATTGTTCTATTATGTTTCCCTTATATTCTGTATAAATTCTGCTTTGTTTAGCTCCACGAAACCCTGATTCGACGGTTTTGATTTCTGTGATTATGATTATGTTTTGATATCTGGTATGTTATCTGATTTGTATAATAGTTATCGATTATGTTCCTGCTGTTCTTCCTGTGTTATATTATCCTATGTTCACTTATAACTTATTTTGTATGTGTCTTATAAGCCCACGTAGGCTGGGCGTTCTAACGCATGACACGTTAATAAAATTCATTCATTCATTCATTCATTCAGTATCAAACATGGTAAACAGAAACATTTTAGATATAGACTAGATAAATATCATTTCACTTACAGAAGACTACAGTAGTAACTTTAAAAGATTTTCATGACCTTGTGTCAACTTTAGGTCGGACCACTTCTTAGATCCATCACTGGACTGCAGACTTCCACACTCTCGGATATCCAGCCCTGGTAAGTACTGGAGTGTACAATCTCATTATGAGGTGGCTTATTTAACACATTCCAGCTTTTTATTATGTTCCAATTGTCTTACCTCTCTGTAACATTGACTGAAAAAGATACTCAATCTTTCAGTACCAGGGACAGTACCTGTGTTTGCTATTTTTTAGCTTATCACTTGTGACATGTATCTTGTTCATCAGTTCAGCATAAGAAAAAAGGCTTAAACTGTTGTGGTATCATATATAAATTTGTTCAACACAGCACCAATGTATCTCATTTATAATGTTCATTCCAGTGACAGGTCCAATTTAACTTCACAACAATTTCAGCACTAAGGACAGGACCACTTTTTCACTTCACCATCACTTTCCAAGAACGGCAAAGGCATCTCTGATGTCCACGTTCAAGGTTCAAGGTTCCAAGAACAACCCCTGTGTTGATGTCCTGTAACCAGTATTTCAGCACTACAGACAGAACTGTTGTTTCTCATGTTAGGTCATAACTGGGCCATGATAATGCCGGATATGGGTGCCGGACCGGATGATATCTTTGTTACCACACAATTATTTGAATTATTTGAATGCACTTCAAGTGCAGCTCTGTCGATATTTCAAATACCAGATTCAGACGTTGGAATAGGTGTTGTTACAATGGCGTAAAATTTTCCAGAATTAACTTTCACGACATTTTGCCTTGAAACTTTTTTTCGGGTGGGTATGGCATAAACAGAATACGACATCATTGTGTATTCTGTATCTCCATCAGTCCCAGCCCTCCTGCGAGTCGGATCACCCTTCAACCATCAGGCGATCCGACCCAGGGTTGGATTGATACTGAGGATGATTTGGAATACTCCGCGTTGATTTCTATCATGTAAATATTAGTGCTTAGCGCCAATGACAGATCCAGTGTAACTTCTCAGTAATTTCAGCACTAAGGACAGGACCACTTTTCCTCTTCACCATCACTTTTCAAGAACAGCCTGTGTTGATGTCCTGTAACCGTTATTTCAGCACTACAGACAGGACTGTTGTTTCTCATTTTAGGTTACGCCTGGGCCATGATAATGCTCGATACAGATACTGGACCAAGTGATAACGAGTTATCACACAGAGTTCTATTGTTATTACACGGACTTCCATAAAATATTTTGACCGCATTTCGAGTGTGATGAGTGCATCAATGTTGCTAATTTAGATACTGGATTTTGGCATTGTTACAAATTTTTGTTTGCAACACCTCATTTTCTCAACTTCTGACAGATTTGACATTGAAATGTATGTTTTCTTGGGTGGGTCTGACATAATCAAAATACAGCCCTCCTGTAAGCTGGTACCTTGGTTGATATGGAGTACACAATGTTGTATTCTATATCCATGAATTTAGCATAGGAATCCCTACCTATGTATGGTCATCAGAAAGTCTTGTGTAAGTAGACTTTTTTGTCAAACTTGTTTGTGACTTCTTTAGCATTGCCCATACTTGAATGGCTATGAGCTTGTATGACACCACGTATACCTTCTGTCTTACTGTGCAGGACGTCAGGGTCAGTGCTCGCAGTGTTTGCGTTAACTGTGGCAGACTCCTACGAAGTGAATCTTGAAGACTCCTTCACCAGTGGAGGTGGTGGCGGTGGGCGGCAAGACAACTTCACAGGTATCATGTTACGTCTCAACTATTTCTTTTTTAATGGGCAAAAGTTAACATATCCATTATAGTTGACAAAGAAGCAGTGGCCCCAACATTTTTTGTGGAAGCAGGACCTTTCTAGTAAATATGTTCCAAATTTGGGCTAAAAAAATCCTATTTTGTTCATCTCCTGCTGCGTGCATCTTGTCTTTCAGACTACATTAATTGTTATCCCCCCCCCCCACTTTGCATTTCCTCCTACTTTGCCCCTGATGGGGTTATTTGAGGGTATACATTATGTAAGATGCAGATGCTTCTGAGTTGGCTACATACACAATCATGTAACTGCTGTAATGTCAATGATGTGGAAATGACTTCACTTCAAATTTGATGCAATGAGTTCACAGCATGTAAATTCTTTCAACTTGGGTTGAAATTGATCTGAATTCAATATTTCTGTATAGCCACATCAAACCCTGACTACAGAGGTACAGAGTTCATCGTTGGCTTCCCAGAGAACATTGATGCTAACGCTGCCAATCCTCAGCTGTTTGTTGTCGGCATGACAAGATCAGCCAATGTCACCATCCAGTCCAGGAGTGCTGATTTCTCCCGAAGAGTTGTTGTGGAGGCAGGGACAGTACAGGTATGTTAAGTACATGTTCCGTCATGTACATGATTGCACTTTCCTTCTCTAGGCCTCCTTTCTAATAAATGTTGCTTGCACTACACTGTCACAATGACCTAAAATGGTGTGTGAAACTTTTGATTTGATACTGGGCATATCATTCAAAATGTGAAAGTCTGACTGAAAAGAAAACACAATTTGCATAGCAAGATCTGGGGCTTTTCTACACAATTTGATCTTCTCAAAGTTAAGGTTAAGCGTTAAGAGGGCTGTCCCCAACTAGAGTAGAAAGGGGGCATTTTACTGAAATATTAAAATTGAATTTTTAGGTGAACGATGATGATATTTACTCAATAAAAGACAAACTGTTTTAAAGAACATTAATTCACAATTTCCCTTACAAATGCAAAGACTCGGCAAACAAACAAACAAACAAAATTCTTGATTATTTTCTACAGGCTATTGCTATTCCAAAGACGTATGAAATCCAAGGATATGCTCTGGATGCGTTCGGGTTAAGGGTCACGTCAGACGAGGAGATCGCGCTGTATGGACTTTACTCCGAAACATCAGCTGCAGATGGCTTCTTGGCCTATCCTCTCGACACCCTCGGAACAGAATACTACGCCATCTGCCTCCCTCCCTCTGCTTCAGAGCCCTCCCTGATCACACTGATTGGTACAGTTGATGGTACAGCAGTGTTTGTGACTGTTACTGCCCCTGCAACATTTACTGGTATCATGTACATGCCTGGGGAGATCATCAGGTTGTTCCTAAATGCCCAGCAGACTGCACAGATCCAAAGTGACGGTGACCTTACAGGCTCCTATATCATGGTTAGTACTGTATAATGAACCGTTAGTAGATGAGAACTTCATAAATTGTATCATGTTATGATACGGTTACATTTAAACTGGTGCTCGTAGCGGTTGTAGCCCTGCGCGGGGCCATGAAGACACAAATTAATGGCAGTAAACTGTCGGATACCGTGGGGATACCTCTTGTGTTATCGTGAATGGCCTACAGTGTCTATTTGTTAACAGGTCCCTGGTTGATTTTAACTCTGATTTAAAATCAACAGGGTTCTGTTAGTACCTGAAAATAATCTGGTTGCCTCAGGGTGTGCTCAAGGGTTCACCTAGGGATTGCGCTTAAAAACAAAAACAAAAACAGCCTGTTAACTGTCAAGGTCCCCTTTTCAATTATGTCCAAAGCATGAGAAGTATTATCCAAAATGTGCTGATGACAGAAAGAGAATAATTGCATATGAAAATTTTAAAGTAAAGATCTGTAATGGGAATGACTTTCAAAGGGTAGGCACTACAATGTGAAATTCATGGTATGGGATACAACAGTGCTGTCTGTGGTGCTGAAATAACGGTTACAGGACATCAACACAGGGGCTGTTCTTCAAAAGTAATGGTGAAGAGGAAAAGTGGTCCTGTCCTTGGTGCTGAAATTAGTGTACAGATAGAAGGTAAAAAGAAGGTAAATCTGCATAGTATTACTTGGTACTAACTGTCTTTACAATGTATTTTTTGTCCGTTTGTCATTTCAGGGCACAGAAAACATTGTGGTGTACAGTGGCAACAAGTTCACCCAGATTTCAGGTGCAGCTGACGATGGAGGCTACCTGATTCAGCAGCTTCCTCCTGTCCAAACCTGGGGGAAGGAATTTGTGACCATTCCCGTTGCCGGACGCACCGTTGGGGACATGAACCGCTTTGTAGCTGCCTACGACAACACGACAATCACCGTCGATGGTCAAGATATCACCCTCAATAGTGGTGAATATCACGACTACCTTCCAGCCATGGAGGAATTCCAGTACATCACTTCATCCGCTCCCATTATGGCGGTGTTGTTCGGGGATCCAGGGCATAACGGGTACGCAGACTCAGGCCCGTTCATGATGGTCCTTACACCTCTGGAGCAGACTGCCTCTGATTACACGTTCACTGCAGCAGCTTTCAACACCACATCCTCAGCCACGTACATGGCCAGCATTGTTGTGAAGGACAGTGAGAGGTCGGAGATGTATGTGGATGGCAACAACATTGGCAGTTTGCCTGGTAAGGACAAATATCATTCTTAATACTTTCTAGGACCAAAGTTATTCTTACAGGCACATCTTTGTCTCTCCATGTCATTGAAAATCCAAACGTTGGATTTCAATCAATTGATAGGAGAACCAGTTGATTTGTCTCAGAAGGGAATTTCAAATTTGAAAAAAAAAAGTTGTCTGTGATTTCATGGTATGTGGATACCTTAGACTTAAGATCCTGCCCAAATGTTGCATATTTTTCAAGCTACCTTTTACTGTATTTTGCACTGCAACCATCCCTCCCCAAACTGGAACTATGCAGATCCAGGAGATCCTGCTCTGTTATAAAGTATGATTGCAATGTGTTAGCCTATGGGTGGCCTGAGTTTTGGACTACCTTTACACAAATTTTATTGCATTGGTTTACTATAATTGTTCCCTCATACAGTCTATGATTCAGTTTATCAGTGTATCTGTAGCCAGGGTAGCCCAAATCAGTGTACCACACTGCTTTACAGTGGGGCCCTGGAGAATACATACATGTGACATCAACACATGACATAACATAATATACAAAACAGACCATCATCCATATTCATAATGCAGGTCAGCTCTAAGTTACATCATCCAATGTTTGAAGAAGTTTTTAAGATAGATAGATAGATAATTTTTGGCAACACCTCAGGTGATCGCCTGATATCATGTGCATTTTTTAAAAAGATTTACTGTTATTTTTTGTACTTAATTGAGTCAATCCATGTTTCCTCATAGGTTGGCAGACAGTGCAGGGTGGTGACTTGGCAGTCATGTCGTTTGAGATAACTCCAGGTCCCCATCGTGTCCGCCACCTCTCTCCAAATGTCAACTTCGCTGCGTATGTCACTGGCTTCACAGACATGGAGTCATATGGCTACCCTGCTGGAATGCTGCTGGCTGACTTAACTGGTGTGTTAAGATAATCTTATTAATGATAATAGTACATTGCAAATTCTTGCCCAAGTGCTAATAGCAGGCAAAACAGGATTGAAAATTAGTGTAGAACAATGCAGGAAAAATTGTGTCTACACTCTAGTCTGAAAGCTATCTCTTAGTAAAATTAGTCTTTTTATTGATCTATATTCTTAGCTTAAAAATGCCCGCTTTTCACTTAAGAATGTTGTTGGCTTTAAAGTATATAGTGCTTATTGCAAGATATTTTAGCAACAGCAAAGAAGTGAAAGAAGGGTTTGGAATCCAGAAATCTCCTTGGCAATATATGTTTTGTACAAATGTATGTCTCTTACACATGTTTGTTCCCTAAGTCCATGTACCTTTAATTAGCCTTCATGCATGGACATGCAAACAAACTTTTAATCAGGATTATTGTACCCAGCTTTTCTTGTGGTAGCTTTTAAGAACTTGTTGTTGAAAAAACACACAATCATGTAGATCATTAAAATTTTAGATAATTCCTTCGCAATAAACCTTTTCTTTAGCTTGCACAAACACAACCCCAGTCATCAATGATGGAGTGGATAACGACTGTGATGGGAGAACAGACGAGGAGATACCAAATGGCCTGGATGATGACCAGGATGGGCTGGTTGATGAGGACACCTCAGTACAGCTGGTGAGCTTCGTGGAACAACAGAAATTTATTTTTATTTTTATTTATTGCCAATGATACAACTCATTACACGGATCTGCCTAGGCAGCTTTGGGCTGGTAGCGGCAGATCCACAGAGATACAGACGAACATACATCATCGGTCGACGTGATCGCACATGTTTGCACACACTGTCATGTTTACACACAACGGGGTTATACCGCCCCTTGCGGGGTGACATACCCTTTCATATGCAACAGGTCTCCCGTCCGGGTGAATGATGTAAATCACCGTGAGCCGAAGCTAAGTACTCATTTTCACCTGAGTATAGTAAGGAAAGCCGTGTAAAGTGCCTTTCCCAAGGGCACAAGATCGGTAACACGGCAGTCGGATTGGAACCCGCAACCTCTCGGTCACGGGGCGAACACGGTCCCACTGCGCTACGCGGTCCCACCACACAACAACAGAAATAAGAATGATTTGAATTTTCATCTGAGTGTGTTGGTAAAAGCCATTCTTGCACTAGTTTGCAGTACTGTAACATCCAACACAAAAAAAGGACTTACCCAAATTTTCGACTGAACAGCACCAGTCTTTGTCAAGGAATGAACAATCCACTGCTGGCTGTCCAATCCAGTGTAAATGAGAACCAGATTTTTCCAACATCTTTAAAAAAACAAAAACATTTCCCACCATCTTTTTCTACTACTCCCTACTTAATCACAAGTTGAAGAAAGTTGATATAAGTATGCATCTGGATTTGGCCAAATATTGATTTGAATGAACATATCATTGTATGACAGATAGTCTGTTGGCGTTGATGAAAGTTAGTAAATGCTACCTGAAATATATCAAAAATCATATCCAGTTGCTATTTGGCAAATTCGTTCTCGTTCTTGAGTTTAAAGGTGTCTGACAGTGTATGTTCATGATTATCCACAGTGTACCCCCAACCCCTGTGAGAACGGAGGTGTGTGTACAGAGTCTGCTAACCTACGTTTCCCAGAGTGTGATTGCAGACCAGGATTTGTAGGCACCTTCTGCCATGTTCAGCTCGGTGAGTGATATTTTAGATTATTAGCTGCTGGATCAACCAACTGCTTACTAGTATAATGCCAGTCTCAAGCAGCTTAGCTATATGTGATTGATAGCTAGTGTTCCGGTATTATAAACTTTAAGGAACTTTATTTTTTCATACTCTTTGTATTTCACATGGGCCTGTTTTCAAAGTTGTACCAGTCATATGTTTTCGACATTGATGTAATGCCTTAGATCACTAAAGTTGGGCTGCTACTAATTCAAGACATTCTTCTTTTCAAACAATCTGAAACAAGTGCGTCAGAACTACTGTCACATTAGGAAATGTCAGTCTGACAGCCCTTATTATTACAGATTGAAGTGAAGGACACTTTAGTTAAAGACATGATGTTGTTGATGATGGATCATATGCTTAAAATTTATTTTTGGCTTCACTGGCATTCATTTTTTTATCTGCACCTTTGTTCTCTTTCAGCTCTGCAGTCAGTAGATGGCCCAACCTGGTTGAACACCAGTGGTTGGGTGGTGGTCAGTTCTGTGGGCGGTGAAGCTAATCTGACCATCGATGGGAACAATGCCAGCTACTGGGAGCCAGACCCAGTCCAACTGGTGTCTGCTAGAGCCACAGGATCTTTCTACCTCCAGCTGGATCTGGAAGAGGTATGCATGCTCTGTATGAGCTTTTTACTAGGATATTAAAGAGGATATAGGGTTAAATTTTTATTTGATATGTCATACCTGGGCCGTGATAATGTTTGATACAGGTGTTCTGATCAATACATATAGCAGGTGCTCTGGGCAATACATGTAGCTTGGGGACTTCTACTGTTATCACCTGTATAACCCTGTATGTGGCTGACAGAAAAATATCAATGTTTGGAACTGGGACCTGAATAACACCCCAAATGATTAGGCTGGCTGGTATTCAAAGTCACTAATTTGTCCTGATACCGCAGGTGTATACCAGTCAGTGTTTTCACAGGAAGGTCTATTTTTTGCCGTGCCCAAGGTTGATTTGGATTCTAACTTTTTTTTAAATCCGGGGCCCGGCCAGCCCCAAATATAGCCCAGTAGCAGAATCGGAACTGCCTGGCAGGGTCCCTGTTTCCAATTGAGACCTAAGCGTAAGCCTGACCATTGAGCATGGTTACCAGGCTAATGTGACTTTAACTTTCCCCCTCCATTGCTTAAGCACTACCAACTGGACAGGTTAAGACTTACCATCCCAGCCTTACTAGGAGGGTCTACTGACATCAGTTTCCAGCTGTGGATACTGCAGTACGGGATGGTGGGTGCAGATGGAGTCATCTGGAGGGATGCAAGGACCTTCTTCATATCACGAGAACAGAGTTCATGGACATGGGAGATTAAAGGCAAGTAGAATGTTCCCAACTACAAATTACTGTACTTACAAATTATGGACATAGGATTTAGATTTGTAATAAGGAGAAATGCATAATTGTCTGTTTCGCCAAAATGATGTACATTTTTTAGAAGCTAACATTGGCTGGATTTGAAGCAACAAAAATCTTACACCATACAAAATTGTGAACACATTCTTACACAGTACAAAGCTGTGAACAAGAAAAAGTAGCTCATGTTTTTTTTCTTATGTACCACTGTTAGCTTGAGTTTTGTGATGAAATAGGTCTATCAGGATCAAATTGCCCAGAAGTTTTGGTTGCAGCTTTTGGTTATTTGACATTCTTGTAGTTGGGTGTCAGTCTGGTGCACTGTATATACAACTTATAGCTGCTTCTGGTCCTTATTTTGGTCCTTGACTATGTGCTACCTATTCCTTGCTGTAGGTTTCAGTGCAACTGGAAGGTACTGGAGGCTGGTAATGCCTTTGGACAGACAGAGTGGCTCCCAGGCTGCTATTGCTGACGTTCAGTTGAGGGGACAAGTCGGTATGTGCAGTTACATGTTGACGTTATCCATGAGGATTGAATGAATTCATCCTTTTGCTTTGAACAATTGTGGCCTAACTACAGGGTGTTTGGCTCAGAGCCAAAAGTTCCTGGTTTGGAATCCTGTAATCTTGTGTCATTGGGAAAAGCACTCAATATGACTTTCCTCACTCAACACAGAATAATTGGTACCTGACTCGAAATGGTTGGGGAGGTAAAAGATAGCAGTAGGAGAGCTAGGGTAGGGCTTTGCCTCCCAATATTGTGCCCTTGACACTGTGGATAACAGCCCACTGCCCCTACAGCCTTAAAATTGCTATAATGGGACTAGTTTGTCTTTACCTTTGCAAGTTTTATAAGTTTGTCTTTACCTTTTACATTGTTACATTTTCCACAGCCTACTTTTGAGACTATGAAACAAGCACATCGACATAAGTGCGGCAGAAGTGGTCAATTGGTTGAATGCTTCAACCACTTCTGATCAGAATCAACTCTTTCTCTGTTGTGCTAGACGTTTATTACTTTCAAACTCCAACCTTTCTCCAATCATTGTTTCCTATCCCAAAGTTGTGGCTCATCAGATGAGCATGCTTGAACTGCCCCAGAGCATGGTTTCTAGACTTGATGACATCTCATCCATACAGTTCATCAACCTGAAGTCAAGGGTGGAGACCAATGTAGGTTTCATTAATTTTTCTTTTACATTAATGCCTTTTCAGATATAAATCTCCCATTTTGTTTGACGTAATTACGAGAATTTAGAATGTATAAGAAAGGCAGTATATTATCCATGAGTGTTGTTTCATGCACAGTTTATTTCATGTAGTGGAATTCATGCTAGGCCTCATCACATTTCATCTATTTGGTATTGATTAAAGCCAAAACGAAAAATGTTTTGAAACATAATGTTATAATCTTACACCAGCTCATTGTGTGTTGTTTAATAATGTTATGAAGGCTCTAATCAAAGCTAGAAATAAGGTATTGTAATACAATCTGACTAAAACCATGACAAGATGATTACACTCAGTTGTCCACTGTTAATGCAGCTGATGGAGCTATTTAGAATGGATGAAGATGGTGGTCTGTGCTGTCAGCTCTACTCTGTCCAGGTCTTCAAAGTCAATGTCAGGTGGGTATATATGACACATCTCACATAGTATCCCATGAGAGTTATAGCCTCTGGATTTAGACATGGTTATATCTTCAAACATGTTTTTCAGAATGTGAATAGAACTACTAAACTATAAATAGCTGCTGTATTAAAGTGTGCATGGTTCAGGGGATTCCTGAATAAATTAGATGCTGTTACACTGACTCTACACCATTTTTCAACAAAAGACCAGTACAGGTATACACACATGTACATGTAAGACGCTTACAGGTTAAAAACCTTAGCACACAGGTTAACAGACATAGTTTACATGTAGGTCACTTATTATAATAAACCTTAGCACACAGGTTGACACATTTCTTTTTGAAGCAATTTGATTGTTTTTCACAATTCTTGTCTTATTTTATTATCTACCATTCAACAATGCAGATATGCCAATGCTGTGAATGCCCTGATCCGTGTGACCTACCGTGCCACTTTGAACAACTCCCTGACTGTGTCCAGCCGGCTACAGAGTGCTGCCTCTAGTGGGGCTGTTGGCTCTCTGACTGTTACTGGCTACAGGGCTTCACTGCCAGGACAGAACAGTGCGTTCATTGACTATCTTGTCTAATACTAGTTATTGTGATAAACCCTGTCATAACCAATTTAATCATTCAACTCTGACTAAACAAACTGATCAGACAATGTAACTTTACCGCTTTAGAGTTCTTGTCTAATTTTTTGTGTACATGTATTTCATAACTCTGTCAGAGAATCTCAAAATTCAGCTGAAGAAGGCAAAATGAATGCTGAAATTGGGCAGAAAGTTGAAATATTAGGAGTAAAAGTAGAGTAGGGTGCATCTTGCATTTTACCCTTAAAGGGTTCAATTACCTTATTACTTCATTATCTGCATATTAATTTAGCTTTATTTATAAACAAGTCAAGCTCTACAGGTTGATAAAATTCAATGATTTTCTTCTGGATGTTTTCAGTGATGTCCATCCACCTTCATAAACATTTTTAAATGTAACCTTCAAGTTGACTGTTTTTACTGATTGTTTAATTGCATTTGATCTTTTACATACAGTCAACTTAGTGTCCACACCTCTGGACCTGGTGTTCCTGTTGGATGGGTCTGACAGTGTAACTCCTCAGAGCTTTTGGAGGGCAAAGGCTTTCTTGGGAAGTGTCATTGGGGAGTTCAGACTGGGGCCTCGACATACACAGGTGTGTGAATTCACTTCAGTTGATTATCAAACATTAGCATTGACCAACAGAATTTTCCACTTAAACCATTAAATCTCAATATTCAATATGCATATTAAATAAATAGCCTCAATCTGGACTATCTTCAGGAACTTTCCCTCTGTCCTGGGACAGAAAATTTGCATATTGGAAGAGAAAAAAATTTCCCCCGTCCGTCCAATTTCATGACATTAAATTGCTGAAAAATAATGTATTTTCGTAAGCTTAGAATTATTGAGTGGGATAGAAAAAATACATTTTGGGATGGAGACAGGACTGGAATCATTATGATAAATTGCTGGGATAGTTCAAGAATGCAAAATTCATCCTTTGCAATACCTATAAGTATAACTTCACATAGGTGAGGGGAGAGTCACTGTTGAACAATTGGTAGTATTTTGCTAAAAAGATTTGTATGATATGATGATATAATCAAATTTTAGAATGGGATGTATTTCCTAAGAAGACAATTGTATGCAAGCATATTGAAATTTAAAACGGTGACTTAAAGCATTAAATGTGTTGATTATGTTTCGACATACTCCAGGTGTCAGTTTTCCAGTATGGCGGCGACGTTCGTCAGGAGTTCACTCTGGGCACGTACCAGGATCACAGAGCTCTGTCCGCTGGGCTGGCAGTCATCACACAACTGTCGGGTCCCAGGAGAACTGGTGCCGCTCTCCAGTATGCTGTCACGAATGGATTCTCACTGGCAAATGGTGGTGGACGGAATGTTGGGAAGGTTCTTATCATTTTTGTTGCTATCAGAGTGTCACTGTCTAACTTCTTGAATTACAGTGTCGTCTTGTGCTAAACTTTATTTTCTGGTAAGGGATAATATGAAGAACATGT
The DNA here is from genome assembly GCA_019207045.1 of Branchiostoma floridae x Branchiostoma belcheri. Classification (NCBI taxonomy): domain Eukaryota; kingdom Metazoa; phylum Chordata; class Leptocardii; order Amphioxiformes; family Branchiostomatidae; genus Branchiostoma; species Branchiostoma floridae x Branchiostoma belcheri. Next base: position 14,858,491 of record CM033035.1, read on the forward strand.
CTTGGCTTTGGAAAATGACAATAAGCTAATAAAAAGTATGTTAGATAATACTTCATGTCTCCCCTCAGCTTGAAAGCTTCAATTTGTATTAACTTAAGAAATCATTCTGAAGCAATGTTGAACTGGAATTTCCTACACAAAAAATTGACCTATATTCCATTTTCGACTGAGTGTCCAGATCCGGTCTTTGTCAAGGAATGAGCAATTCACCAATTCTGTGATATCAAGGTGTATATATACAATACATAGCTCACTAAGCTGCAGATCATAAGTGTTATATCAGATGATGGCACCCCCATCTCTATCAAATTTGTCTTCTCTTAAAGAATTACTTCACTTCAGATTATTGATTTACATGTCATTGATCAATATCAACCAAAACTTTTCCCCTCTAGGTTCTGGTCCTCCTTTCAACCGGAATGTCAGCAGACTCAGTGCAGCAGGCTGCTACAGATGCTGCCAGGGCTGGCATCATTGTTTATGCCATTGGAGTAGGGGTAGGACCAGCCAACAACATGTATCAACTGCAGGGAATAGCACTGAGCGCCTCCACTGTGTACACTGTCAACAACTTCTACTCACTTGCAGGCTTCAGGAATGAGCTGTCAAGAAGATTCTACCCAGGTAGGTCATTGATATTTCTTACCTCCAAGAAAAATGGAGGTATTGTTTTGGATGTGTTTTTGTGCATGTCTATGTGTGTGTGTCTTTGTGTTTCCGGATGTTTGTGGTGGGCATAACTTCAGAACCTCTCAATGGATTATAATCTATTTTTGATATGTGGATAGGAATTGAGCAGACAATGGTCTAGGTCAATTTTGGGTGCCCTGGTTAGTGACCTTGGTACTGCAGCAGAACTTCTGCTTTTTGTGGAATGTGTGCAGTTTATTGTCAGATTAACATATATGATAATGAGTACAAGATAATTGCTGATGAACTAAATGTATTCAAGACATTAAAGGTGAAAAGATTCAGATAGCTATCACAAGTCAAAATCAGTTATAAACCTTTCAAACATATCCTAATAATTTTAACAGTCCTAGCGCATTAGATAACTAAATCTGCTAAATGCGATTTTTTTTCTGTTACATGTAAGCTACAAGTAATAATAAAAAATATTTGCATGTAATGATGGCACCATATTTTGACAAGGTTTCATGTCAGTAATTGCTTTACTTGATAGATGAGTTTTTCAATTCTTGTCCAGATTTACTGCCCTCCTACACAAGAGTCAGCCTGTCAGCTAATTCATCCCTTGGACTGACTCGTAACCCTACAACTCTGAACTATGCTGTGGCTCAGGCTACTTTAGCTTATGCTGTAAGTACATGTTTCCATTTCAATGCCTTCATCTAAAACTGAATGGCTTTATTGGCTATAAAGCTGCTAGAGGTTGAGTTATACATGAAGAGCAATGGCAATACAAAATAATGATTGACTTATTCTTATAGTGCGACGTTATTGCTAATAGAAGTAAACAGTTTCTTAGCCTTCTAATAGCTAAAAGGTACTTTTGTTGCTAAGCCTGTGGGTGCCAAATTTGTATTGGTTACTGTTTATGTGTTAAGCAGCAAGAAGGTCTAAGACCATTATCTTGGTTTTTGTTAAGATATTATGATGCACTTGTACAATCATACGGCAGACTTTAGATCCCCCTCCAATTACTTGAATGTATGATAGTGCATGAGTTTGAAAGATTTTGATTTTGAAAGTGATTTCAATAGGAGATTTAGATGTCCAAACAGTTTTACTCATCCCAATTTCTTCATCAGGTTCACACACAGCTTATGGGTGTGTCAGGTGTACAGGCTATCCAACTTGTTGACCTCAATGAGAAGTAAGTTCTACATGAACTATTGATGTGTATCCATTGGTTGTCTTTTTCTGTATTTATTACTTTTATGATTTAACCTGCATTCTACAATCAGCATGTAGTTACACTATTCTATACAATTTTATATTGAAGAAATGATTTATGATACCAATTACCTGAGATTTAAATTTAAAAAATGAAGAAAATCATGTGTAAAGTGATGTTCCTTTAAAAGGTTGTTGTAATGCTAGTTCACCTTTGGGGTAACCTACATGCGTATCTGTTGTCATATCAAAGTGCAATATTTTCAAACATTGGGCTAACCCATATCTGTTGTAATATCAAACTGCAATATTTTCAGATTATTGCAATTCAAAATCACCGTCCGTCAACTTGATAACCTTAACTCTGTTTTTAAAGATAAGGGATATGGGTTACCTATGGATAAGGGTGATCAAGCATTACATCAAATAAGTGATTGTGTTTGAATGACTACAATTTGGTAACTATACATTTTGTATATCTGCAGTGCGATGGGAGGGAGTGCTGTGTTCAGACTCTACACTACATATAACACCGACTTTACAGCACTGAGTACACGTCTCACAGGTGGGGGTGTGATGGGTAATCGCACTGCAACCAGCAGCATGGCCACTTCTAATGGTGAGTCATAACATAAGTTATACAGCAAAAAAAATTAACGGTTCTTGGTGGATGTCAATGTGCAGATCCATCCACCAAATCCATTTTTGGCACACAATTAGACACATAATCCAAAGAGATTCGGTGGGCATCACTCCACCATAAGGGAAAGTTGTGTAAAGTGCCTTTTTCCAAGGGCACAATGTTGGGGCGTGCTGTATCGAACTCGTGATGTCTTGATTCCGTGCCAAAAGTGCTACTAGTTATGCCACACCAACGCTGCTATATACAAGAAAAAAAGCCTTGGATTTCCTATTCTGTAAAAATCCACTCCAAATGTTTGTAAGGTTTTTAATTTGTTTCAGTTGTGATGTGATTTAGGCAATGTTTATAAGTATGATACATGTACTGTAATTCCTGATTTTTTCACTGTAATGTTATGTTCACGGTTTTCACGGTGACGACTGTAACGTGAACTTATCATTACCGATAAAAAATAATTCACAGACTTTTTTCATGCGCACTTGCCTCGACAGTGAACATTTAGTTCCGAGAACAAGTTCAATTTTCTCAGACCGTGAAAATTTGGTACCGTGAAGATAAAGTGAATTACAGTATATGAAAAACTAGCCCTTGCACATCAGAGTAACAACAGCTGCCTTCAGCACCAAGGACATATGCAGTGCTATGGATTCTGAATCATCTTTTTACATGTTTCAGATACTATGTATAAGTCAGGTAACAGTGATAATTTTTGACAATGCACTAAATGATCAGAGCTGTTGTATGAAATAGTAGACAGTGTTTGTACTGGCTACTAATCAATATGTAAAGTGCTATGGAAAGTCAGTAAACCAGTGTCATAGCAATATTTTTTTCTCTCAGAAAATGATGTTTTAGAATAGATCTCTGTGGGCTGATTAGTCTAACATGGCTCAGGGACCCAAGTTTGATTGCAGATGACAATATGGCTTGTTTAAATTGTGGTGTGATTTAGGCAATGCTGAAGTATAACATATGAAAAGTTGGTCCTTTCTAAAATTGTTTTTCTTGGCTCCACAGCATTGAGTACCTCTGGCATGGAGTTTTTGGTGGCCTTCACAGGGAATGATCCTAACGACATGACAAACCCACGTTTGTACATTTCAAGCAGCAATGGACAGAACACATCAGTCACTGTCAGCGCAGAACTTGGAGACTTCCAGGTAATATATTCCTTTATGATAGAGAAAACAGCAGTTGTAGAAACAGTTAGCTGAATCATATTAAACACAAGGAAACAGTTATGTCAGAAACAGTTATATAGTAGAGTATATTCATCCCTGTAGCTACTGACAACTTGCACACTGCAGTCATCCCTCAGAAAGACATCTGGAGCCGCAAGTTTTGAACTTTTATTCAGCCTGTCAGCCAAACTAGTTTCGTTATGTACAGCTTCTTCAGTGGCTAGAGGCTAAATGACACAAGTACAGTGAAGTTTGCACTTATATACCTTTCCAGTGCATTCTGCCCTTGGTGCATAACTGTTTCTGACATTTATGTCAGAAACAGTCAGATGTTTCAGTTAGTATCCAGTATTTTTCATCAGTAACTGAACAACAGCCAGGTATACAGGCTTTTCATTGTCATCGTACCAATCAAAATTCGAATCCTCTGATGACCATGTTGATAGGTAATTGAATCAAGCAGTAGCATTGTTATGTGGTTTGCAGACATACACTGCTATCCAACATGGCAGAGATGACGTCAGATGAAAAGCCTTGATTGACCAAAAACTATGATTTGATACAAATGTATGTAAATGAGGTGAAGACAAATTTTCAGATTGTCTAATAGGAAACAAAGATAAGAAAAGTAAATACATCTATCAAGCTTTAGCAAATGTTATCTTAATTTTTGTATCTTTGTATCCTAGTATGTCTAACCTTCATGGAAGTGTAAATTGTAAATGGGCTGAAATTGAATGTAATGTAATTACTTGCTGCTGTCAAACATTGCAAAGAACATAACGTTAACTACAGTAAAAGGATTTGCAAATGCGGTATAAATTTTGTATTTCACTGTCTTCAACTTGAAGTCTCAAAAGGTAAAAATATTTACATGCAGCCCAAATTTTCTCCCCCTATGTAGACCACTGTGAGTGTTTCTGGGAGTGAAGTTGCCACTGTGGAAGTTCCAAGTGATTTGGTGATGTACGATAGTGTACCGCAATCTGAAAGAGTCATCTCTGTGACATCAGCCGATGCGCCTATTGCCTTGTACGGACTTGTCCAAGAGCTCAACTCCATCCAGGCATACATCGTTCTACCAACATCCAGCCTTGGTACAGAGTACGTGGCAGTGATGTACACACCAACAAGTGGCCATCCCTGTCAGTTCACCATCGTAGCCACCGAGGATGACACCTCCATCAGTATCCGACCAATGGTGGCCATTCAGTACTCGGGTTTCACAGTGAATCCAGGAGACACTTTTGATCTTACAATCGGACCCAACACCATCGCTGCATTGCAGATAGCAGATGACGAGGATCTAAGTGGTACGTTCAAGTTAAACAAATGGAATTGAAAAAAGTTTCTGTACAGTTTCTTTGCCACTATATTACTCTATTACTGATAATGATATGTAACATTATATTGCATGATGTGAATAAGTGAGCTGTACATTGTATATCCAACAGGAAGTCATAGAAATACCTGCTGTAAAAGACTTTACAAGCAGATATTTTCCATGCTACATGTACCCTGCTGAAATACATTTATTGTTTTATAACGTGATGCACTAACAAACGATTATATTAGTTATATAATTGCCGTCTTCATGCAAACTACCACCTCACCAACAAGGAAACGTTTCTTTCCACAGGAACCTACATCACGTCAGACAAGCCCATTGCCGTGTACTCTGGTAACCAGTACGCAGAGTTTCAGGGAAGCCCTCCTGGGGGACACATCCAGCAGCAGCTGTCACCTGTCAGCAGCTGGGGGAGGACCTTCATCATCCATGCAACTCCAGTCAATGTCTTCAGGTATATATGTAACGCAAGTTCACCTTTCTCTAGGCTAACCTATATCCGTTGTTCTTAAAAACAACAGTGAAGGTATTTTAACATCCGTGAATAACTTCATCAGGTTGGCAATTATTCATATAGTAAGGTTCTTTTAGCACAACCAGAAAATAACTTACATCCAACATTTCGGTGTCTGTCAGACACCATCATCAGGGTGGAATGACGGGAACTACTTCTTGCTGCTACTTATAGCCGATGTAGGTGGCGTTGCAGCAGCAAGAATGCTGTCCCAGATGTGGCTCAGCTTGTATCCCCCCTTGTCTCTGTTCATGACTGGCACTGATTTTCTGATCCAACCTGCTTCTTTAATCCATCGAGTTCTTCTGTTTTCCTCTCTGTCAATAACTCTTGCCCCCTCCCAGTCTATTACGCAATTATTTCTATGAATATGGTCTGTGACTGCCGATTTGTTTAATCTCTGTTTGTTCTGCTGCCTTCTTCTTAGATCTTGTGTATGCACTGCCTTTGCTGTTTTGTGCCTCCTTTCTGTGTTCTTCAAGTCTGGTGTTGAAAGTCCTGCCCGTCTCTCCAATGTACACCTTGTCACAACTTTTACATGGAATCTTGTAGACACAGTCTGTTTTAGAGGAGTCTTCAAGTCTGTCCTTGGGATGCACCAACAAGTTTCTGAGCGTGGTCTTGGGCTTAACTGCTGTGGCGATGGCGTGTTTTCTGAAGATCCTTTTAAGTGTCTCTGTAACACCTTTGACATAAGGTATGATGATCATGCCCTTAGACTTCTGTTCTTCTTTCTTCTTTCTATCTTGGGTTTTGGTTTGTTGGACTGATGTTGCACTCTTTTTTGAAAGTCCAGTCTGGGTAACCACAGAGTGACAGACACTGAAACGTTGGATGTAAGTATTTTCTGGTTGTGCTAAAAGAACCTTACTATATGAAGGTATTTTAAGATATCAAGTATGGTTTTCAAATTGCACATTTCCCAATTGAATTGATATCCCTAAACACCCTGTTTTCAAAAAAGAAGGGATGTAACTTACCCCACAGGTAAAAATAATCCAGCATTACACAATGTATATGGCTAACATTTTGTTATGCATTTCAATTTAGGACACAAATGTGAATGTGCTTTCAATTTGTTAAACCTTTCTAAGACAATCTGTTATTAAATCTGTAGCTACTACATAAAACTGTAATTAGAAAATTGTTAGATACTGAGTTAGTCCCTAAACCAGTGTGTGTGTGTGTGTGTGTGTGTGTCTGTGTGTGTGCGTGTGTGTGTGGATGAGTGTGTGTGTGTTGTGTGTGTGCATGCACGCATGTGCCTGCGTGTGTGCGCTCACATGTGCGTGTGTATCTGCTTCCCATCTCCTGCTGTGTTTCTGGATGTTTGTATAGAGAGAAAGAGGGAGAGAGAGAAAGAGAGAGAGAGAGAATCAATGACGCTGCTGACACTTGTTACATGCATTTTTGCTTTGTGAACTGTGTTAATGAGAATGTAACATTACCATCTCTGCCTTGATTCTGTCACTTTGCAAAGTTTTTCACCGTTCGTTTAATAAACATAATATATTTTTTTGTTGCTAGAGTGACAGCAGCCTTTGAATTCACAACGGTCTCCCTCAGCAATGGAATGTCTCGGAATCTTGATGCCCAATCCATGTGGGAGTTTGAGGTGACATCATCTGATCAGTTCCTCATCATGACATCCACCCAGCCGATTCAGGTCGTTGTGTTCGAAAAGGGAAGATCTGTAAACAACATTCAGATTGGACCAACCATGCTGGTAAACATGTTACTTTTGATAATTTCTGTACCCTAGTCTGCTTGTTATGTGTAAGAATGTTAAGAATTATTTTATCTTTTACTTTGTTTAAATTGGTGCAGTTGTATCCATGTGAAAATAATCAACCCTGACGATTGAAGGAAGAAAATTGTCTATGGACTGAAACAAATGCTTTCCTCAATGTTTTAATCAACAATTACGGTAGTTTTATTGTGATAGGATGATATGACCTACAGTATTCACTCACTCACTCACTCATTCACTCACTCACTCACTCACTCACTCACTCACTCACTCACTCACTCACTCACTCACCCAGTCACTCACTCACTCACTCACTCACTCACTCACTCACTCACTCACTCACTCACTCACTCACTCACTCACTCACTCACCCACCCAGTCACTCACTCACTCACTCACTCACTCACTCACTCACTCACTCACTCACTCACTCACTCACTCACTCACTCACTCACTCACTCACTCACTCACTCACTACTGTATACAGTATTGCTGACACAATACTCAATCAGAAAGCATTTTGTTTGTAATTATTGTACTGACTATATTCTATTGAGCCTGTTTTATTGAAAAACTCTGTGATAACCATTAATTTTGTTTGCACTAGAAAGCTAACATTTAAAGTTAGTCTAATAGTTTTGTTTATTTGTTGGTAGACCTTGTCCCCCACTGAGCAGTGGGCCTCAACATACAGTCTCACAACTTTGGAACTCTCAGGAGCTTCCAGTGTGCACAGTCTAGTCCTCTTTGTCAGAAGTGCTGACATCAGTGGTCTTCGTTTTGAAGGTGAATTTCCTTCATATCATATTATATTGTGGTGAGAGGATGTCCAGATGAACTGTTAGTTATCATTAACGTACTAACTTGTTACTGTAATCACTGACTTTTGAAAAACAGCCATGCTTTCAGAATGTCAGTATAATTATTACATTTGATTATAAGTAACTTCAGAATCTCTATATTATGTAACGTTACAATAAGATCTCAATAACTTCCCTTCCGGCGGAATTTAAACATGTTCTAATTGCGATTAAAAAGTGTGTAAAAACCACGTAATTCTTAAACTAATGAGCTGTGAACTCATTAAGAATTTTGTGCTGCCGTTGTATATTTTGTTTCTACTATGTATACACTTAGCATGCATTGCATTGCATTTTCTGAATATAAGAGTACTAAGTATCGAAACAGTTTTTGTTTGTTTTCAGTTGTTTGTTTAGTCCTAAGACACGCACAGGGTCTTATTATTTAATGTATGTATGGAAAAGGTTCATTATTGTCTATACGATTAATTATTTCTAAAGTGAAATGTAGTCTCAATGATGCCTGTTAAACCTCTACCAGGTGGGCGATTCCCCCTGGGCACTGCATGGAGGAGCATCCCCAACTCTGACCTGTCCTGGGCAATGATGCAGATATCCGCAGGCACCTCCAGGGTCTGGCACGTCAGTCCGCTGGCCAGATTTGGTGCTTTTGTCTATACAACAGCAGCTGATGGGTCAACTTATGCTGTCCCAGGTACGGTATTGTGACAACTGTCAACTTAATTGTGATCTAAACCTTCCAAAAGCCTGTATAATTATGAAACAGTTGTGTAAGCCACATTGCCTTTGATAGAATATTCTGAAGCAAAAATGAGGCAAAATGAAAACAATTGGGTCTGAAAGAATATGTTTTATCTTAACATATTCTTTCCCTGAAAGTGCATGTGGGGCTAAACGTGTCATTGTTTCTAATCACAAAGCAATCTTTTATGTATTTCCCTATCTTAGGATTATGAGCACTGTCAGATCTAAAGATATAGTCCAATCTACTTCTGGTATCTAGAATCTTGAAATCTGTAGTATTTAGACATAGGAATGTGAATACCTTATTGTGTGACACAGGGCATTCCATGAGGAAGTGAAAATTAAAATCTATTTTCAATTTGCTTTGGACAGAATGAATGTCAATAGTAAGACCCCAAGTGTTATTATGAATCATGTCAACCTATTTCCATTACATCTATCTTGCAGCTGGATACCACCTTGCACCACTGACCGTATGTGACCAAGCCAATGCTACAGCAGGAGATGGGAGGGACAATGACTGTGATGGTCTCTTTGATGAAGAGCTGCCCAATGGCACTGATGATGACATGGATGGGACTATTGACGAGGCCGACATGGCACTTAATCCTGTAAATGTCTTGACTCCTACTCCTCTATTTACCTCATTTAGTTATGTAACATAAGATTTTCAAGTACTATTTTTCATTTGAACAATATTGCATACAGAAAGTCTCAAAATAGATTCATCTTCCATATGATATAATGCTAGTTCACCTTAATCCTTAGGGTAACCCATATCTGTTTAAAAACAGCTTTTAGGGATAACAAGTCTACGGATGCTAGTTTCAATTGCAATATTTTCACTTTGTAGGAAATATTATATAAGATATTACAGTATGAAGCCAATGTCCAACAACTTGATAGCCCAAGATACCGTTTTAAAAACAACAGATAAAGGTGAACCCATGGATAAACGGATTAACCTATGGATATAGGTGAACTAGCGTAATGCTTTTAGCTTAATAGAAAACTTTTGCTGGTTAGGAAACAAAGAAGGGAAACACATCAACTAGCTATCTGATAGCTAGAAATCTTCATGGTGTCTTTCTGTTTGGTTATTTCAGTGTAAGACAGTTCTACCAAAAACTCTCAGACGCTCTGCACTCATTTTATCATCAACAAACCAATTTACAGCACCTTCCATCTGCTCCTCCTAGCTTCTTGTGGCTTATGTAGCTTATACTGTGCATAAAATTATGTGTAAATAAGATTTGTTTGTTTGTTGTATCTTTGTGGGTCAGCCGTCATCAGCTTACATAGCCTGCCTAGGCTGGCCCAGTGTAATGATTTGTTGTCATTTTCAATAAATGAAATAAATAGACAGTTCTTTAGAACTATCAATTCTGAATTTTACCATACTCTGCAGTTTAGCTACCGGCAAGGTTACAATGTATTTTATACAAAATTCAGTTGTGGTTGTCTTAATCACCATGAATAAAGCTCTCAATACGTGATGTTCAGAGTGTAGAATTGTGCACAAATATAGAATATAGAAAGCATGGACAGTTTTGCTCTCCATTATGTTATATTCTTTTCCCTCCTTTTCTTTCTGTAGTGTGATAGAAACCCTTGCAGCAATGGTGTCTGTGAGCAGACCAGGGGAGGGTACCAGTGCCGATGTGATGCAGGGTTCTCAGGCTTTTCCTGTGATATCAGTAAGGATTTTGAAATCCATTATGCTTTCTCCATGTCATAGGTGCTGATAAAAGTGTACAACTGTTACAGTACAGTTTTACCAAAATGTTAGTGCAAAGAATGCTTTTATGATTGTGATTAGTAATGATAAAAGTGATGATACTCTGACTGTGGTGTCGTCAGCATCTTTCACAAATACACATAAAGATTGTCACCTTTAAAGGACATCCTGCTGGCTTAAGTGGATTTTGGAAATTTGTTAATATGCCATAATGGGAGTCTGGTGGCAAAAGAGTTATTTTTAGAATTGTTTTGTATGTATTTGTGAATGATGGCTAGTATCAAGGACAGTTCCTTCCTAGTCTTTAAAAAGAACAGACCTTTTAATGACTGATAATGTGTATGAATAGTGGCACTGCTATTGATATCATAGCAATAGCATGGTTTGTGTTTATCATGTGCCAATTCTACATACTTTTAGTTACATGTTTGTTTTCCTTTTGAGCTGATGGCATTTTGGTGTAACAACAGACGGCCTTCAGCACCAAGGACAGGTGCAATAATTTAGAAGCAAGAATGTCTTTATTCCTGTTTCAGACAATTGTAGCAAATAGTGATAAGTTTTGACAGTGCAACAAATGGACACATACATGTGTTGTACGAAATGGCACAACTGAGTATTGCACAGGCTGCCTATTATGTAGAGTGTTGTGGAAAGTTGATGAACAAGTATCAAGGCAATGTTATTTGTTTCTTAGGGAATGCCCTTAAATCTATAAACTGACATAAACGCTATCATTTCCAGGCCTTGGTGGGCTGGATGGTCCAACCTGGCTACCCAGTGACCCAGGTTGGATTGTAGAGGAAGATGTGGCTTGGGAGGCTCCAGCAAACCTTACTCTGGATGGTGACAACACCACCTGCTGGGGTCCTGGCAATGGGAGCTGGTACCTGACTTTCAACCTGGGCAGTCCTCATACCATCTTCCAGGTACCTTGTTGTTCCTTGACAGTTAATCTGGCAGGCACTGTTGCTTATACACAAAAGACCACTTGTTACAGATTTCTGTAAGCAAAACCTGTAGTCCTATGAATTTCCACCATCTTGTGATTCTGACACCTTCAGGCTGCCCACAATTTATATATAGTATTTAGGTATATGAACTGATTTAGGTAAAGCCAGTATACTGTAAATGCGTTTTAGTTTGCATGTATCTAATCACGCGGAGGCGCGAAAATGTAGTGTTTGTGGTGGTTTTGAGTTCAGGATGAAGCGACCTCCACAAAAATCGCTAAATATAAAATCTCTCAAAGTTTCTGCATTCACAGTTATATTCCTTCCATTCCAGGGTGTATTACCATTATAATGATTGTGTATAGCTTTTAACATCTACAGATTCAGCACCTCAAGTAATATTTTCCATGTTAACAAGACTGATGACACATCTAGAGCAGTTTTGCCAAACATTAAGCATTGTGGTACAAAACTCAGATGTATCAACAGACCATGTGCCAACATAAATAAGTAAATATATGTATTATGATTTTGTTTCCTTGTCCCAGGTTCGTTTCACTGATAACATGCCATCAGACTACGTCCCCAAATCTGTCACACTACAAGCTGACAGTGGCCGAGGTGGCAACTGGACAGAAGTCAAGACATTTGCAATACCGGAAATGCTGAACGGCCCCATAACTTTTGGCGGTTTCTCTGCAACTGGCAATCTCTGGAGACTGCAAGTTTCTGAAACTCATTCTGGACTTTATAACCCACAAGTGTGTGAGCTGCTGTTTTTCGGACAAGAAGGTTTGTATACATTTTATTACAGATTTCAAAACAGTCTTGGAAGTAGAGGAAGTAGAATTCCAGTGTCCCAGATGAAAGATTAATGGATGTAATTTTAAATGTCTGACAGTTTTTAAAATCATAACCAGTTGCTTGTCAGTAAATGCTATTTGGTGTAGAAATCCTAGCTATTATTTTTGTACTTAGGAAGACAAATATGACTGTATGTTAATGACTTTTGAGGCAAGAAAAGTAGCACATGGCTTTGACATTAAGCTGTCGATAACTGTAAAGTTGCTTTGCCAGTAATGTTATTTGTTGAGCCACTTTAGGTGTTTTTAATATCACTATCAGGGCCCAATGAATTCCTCTGTCTTAAGGCTTTGTTGTTCTCAAAATATTATTTGAAACATTAACTGTTAATTTTGACCTGTACTTATTTTTCTAATTGAACTTTTTAGTGGTCACCACGAGCTATGCATTGCTACCACTTCAGCAGAATTACACAGAGAACCTAGTCAACACACAGGGAAGGACAGCACTGGCTGTTGCTGTGGAAAGTAATGTAAGCTACATGTACCTGTCAAAAATACATGCATTGATTGTGTCTTTATGTATAACATTACTAGTTCCTAAATGCTTGTCATTTTCTCCCTCACTTTTGACACATTTGTGACAGTTATCCTGTATATGAGGTAAAAACTGCACTTTTGTCTTTTTGTTACGTTTGAGTTACTACTAAGATTTTGATTATCTTTCATGTACAAATGTATTAGGTGCTCAACTACTACAGCACAAGAAGAGATTTTCAGGGCCTGTACGGTCTTCAAGTTACAAACATCAAGCCTTTGTAAGTAACCAACAGCTAAGTAACAAGTAGTCTAAGAGATACAATGTACACGTAGGAGTACCCAGTTCTGACAGAAAACAAACATTTTTATGTCAAACATTCAATGAACTTCATTGTAAAAGCCTGAATTGGTTTGAGTTATGTAGTGTATTTTGATTTCTACAAATCCTGAAATTTTCATAAGCCTACTGAATACTGTATGAGCCTACATGTACCTACGGCTGCTTAGCTATGGGACTGATGATGATGACTATGATAAATAGTTCAATTTCTGGTACAATGTATGAAGAGGGCACTTTAAAATTTTCTGCAGGCAATTGTAATAGGCTTCACTTTTATTCAAATATCATCACACAGGGGTGCCTATGTGGCAGCAGAGGTGTCATTCATGTCCTCAGCCAGTCAAGTCATGTACCAGGAGATGGCTCTTCAAGATGCTGTTGCCATGGGAACTATCAACAACTTAGCTGTCATTAATGACACTGGGATAACACTAACACCAAGAGGTAATAAAGGAATCCATTCTTGTTATGCATAGATGAAAGCAGGGTGGTTAGTCAAGTAAATTTGGTGCAAAAAGAGTAAACAGTGTCACCACATTAGGGCATTAATGGCCTATCTCACTAAGCAGAGGCACATTGGAGGCACTGTTGAGAAAAGTGGCTAAAATAACACAAATGTGCCTCCGTGAACAAACTACGCAGTGCCTCTAACGTGCCTCCACTTGGTAAGATAGAGGCCCTGTAGATAAAAGCTTAAAGGTGTCTGAATGACCTCAATACAAATCCTAGTTTGTCTAATCATTGTTTAATACTTCCCAAAGGCATGTAATATCTACACATATGTAAAAATATGAATAAACTAAATATCTAATGACATCACCTTCAATTATTTCTCCTTTCCATCATATTCGTAACTTCTACACATACAAGTATTCTGTCATGTACATGTCAACACTGATACTGATTCTTTATTTTCCTCAGTTCCTTCGTGCACTGCCCAAACAGACCTCGTTTTTGGCATCGATGGCACTGTGTCCACCAACACATTTAGTGCCATTGTGGCCTTCATCAGGAGAGTTGTGCATACTTTCACCATTGGTCCTGATGCAACCCAAGTATCTGTAATACAGGGAGGCAGCCCGTCACGCATAGACTTCCCTCTGAACCAGTACCAAAGCCTGCCAGGGCTGATACAGGGTCTTGATGCTATACAACAGACAGATACGCCAGGGGAGGGCAAGAAGTTTAGTAACCTTAGAGCTTTCGGACAGGTGAATGGAGGAAGAACTGGAGTGAACAGGTAAGATGGATTAGCTTTATAGATAACTTGAAATGTTGGCAAATTTGAATGCATGGATTGTCTTCTTCTTTTATTGATGTTGTACCCGTATTAAACTTCAAGATTTATTATTATTATTAAGGCATTATAGGCTAGTGTTGAAATCTTAAAATATTTTTCTCTAATTGCTTACTACAAAATGAATGCTACTGAGTGACACAATTTGGATATGTTGAAATTTAAAACTTGTCAGACATTATCTAAAGTTTAGAATATTTTAGTCCACATATAACACCGCAATTATTGTAGAAAAAATATGTCTGTAACATCTGAGGTGTTTATGATGCTTGTAGTTTGTTCTACATTGAGTCAAGAATACAATATTCCTTTGTAACCTGAAGTAGCTACATGTATTTGTCTACCAATTCTCTATTACAGTGTTATACAGCAAGGTTGACCTTGTGTAATTCTTTCTTCAGGAATAAAGGAGATTAATCTATTATGGTATGAAGCAGATATATCATGTGTTCTGTCTCTGTGCTGTTAAGTTAAGATTGCATTTTTGTTACACATGCAGGCTGTTAGTTCTTCTCACTGATGGTGTGTCAGGTACAGAAGACTTCCAACAGGCAGCTGAAAATGATGTTGTGGTATTCACTGTTGCCATCGGTGAAGATGCTGAGCTGGCCAGCCTAGAGGCATTTAGTCCATCCAGTAACCATGTGTACCGTGTACGTGACTCATATGGGCTGGTAGATCTGGGCAACAGGCTGCCAAAGAAGCTGTGTGAAGGTATTTCCTTATTTTTTTACTTCTAATGCTAGTTAACCTCTATCTGCTGGGTTTAAAACAGGTTATTTAGAGATATCTACATTGTATACAGTCAACAGATGGTGACAAGTTTCAATATCTTCAATACATGTACTATATAGCTGTTTTAAACCACCATCCGTGGATCTGATATCCGTAAATACCGTTATATAAACAATGGGAATAGATTAACCTGAAGATAAAGGTCAACTAGCATTGCAATGTATCTTAAGAATTTTGATATTTATACTTCTGTGGCTAATAATATATTAAGAAGATATACATGTCCTCAGATTTAGTGAGGCATTTATTTTGAGAACTTGAATGTACAAACTAATGGCTGTGTGTCTTTGTACAATTTGTCTTCTTTTATATATTGTAAACTGTAAAAGAAGAATCATGAAGTAGAGTTATACATGTACATAATGAGATTCTTGACATTTTGTCTGAATGTTTTACTTAGTAGTACTTACTTTTACTTACTGAATGTTGTATTGATTCAAAATTATCTGTACTTTTGACAGTTGGTGTAACCAGCTACATGACTGTGCCCTTGGATGTGAATTACACCATGGAGTTCCTAACTGCAGCCTCCCCAGGATTCACTGCTCTCAACCTTGCTGTTAAAACTACCGTATGTTCCATCTACTTACAGATCATATCATATATACTACAAAATGTATTTGTCTATGAAAAATCCTGTCTCAAATGGTTTGCCTCTATGCAGTCAGCATTTTCTTGCATTAAATGAACAGCTTATTCCTGTATGGGTATTGAGAACCATTATTATGAGTTAACAATAAGAACCCATAGTGAATCAAATCTCACATTGATATGTTTAGTAAAAAATAGTTGAACAAAGCCACAAAATTTATGCCTGCTATGTAGGTAGAAGTTGACATTTGTGCCACAAAAAAAGAAGTCTCAGGCAGAACTTATCTCAGAAATGCTGTTGATATAGGTAAGTATACAATTTGTCAATATTAAGACTGAAACAGAGATACCAACTTATTTTGACTATGGTTTGGAACCAGGGTTTTTACTCAGGATTTGTATTAATCTCATGATTGTTCTTGAACTTTCTATACAGTTTTTGAGACACCTGCAACAAATGTTCGGTTTCCAAGCTGTGCAAGTTTTCAACCTCATGCCCGGGTATGTCATACTTTCTGTACCGACATTTTTGTTTTGTTCCCAAAACCTTCAACAATATGCTGTGTTCAAAATCACAGCAGCTGGACATTCATTTTCTGAAATATTTTGTGAAAGAAAAATAGCCAAACTTTACATTTTACCGGTGCAATGGCCGAGTGAGTAGAGTGTTTGCCTTGCCTTTGATAGGTTGTGAGTTCAATACCTGACCGATATACCAAAGACTTAAGAAATAGTACTGTCAGTCACATCTAGGTACCAAACTTTCACAGTCTGAGTTGATTAAAACTAATTTGGAAGAGTATAGGAATAAACACAAATCACTTTTAGTGGACTAGTCCCCTGGTCTAGTGGCATGTACAAATGTGTGGCCCAAAGGCTACAGAAATGGTGATGGGTGCCATCTGTAAGTTACAGATCTTTAACTTCTTTTAACTTACTTTTGTAATAATGATTTCTTCTCCATTGTATGACAGACCCTGGTATAGCACACGTGCTAATATCCGGGTAATTGCTGGTGCCTATGCCTTGGACGCCATTCAGCAGAGGGTCTTCAACATCACAGCAGCTGGGCAGTTTGGCTCCTACAGCTTTGACGTGGCTACCATCACATATGACCAGATTGGTAAGGCTGTTGTCTCAGTTGTAGCTGTTCAGTTTGTAGATTTGCCTTTAAAACAGGCTTTAGTTATCACACTTGATGTTACATCTTAAAGCTATTCATCTTATTTGCTTTGAATCTTTAACCACTGTATTAAGTCACTGATTTTCAGTGAGGGCCCTAAGCTATATCCCAAGTCTAATGTCTTACCTGTGAAATTTTCTTCGGTGAATTTTGATACTTTCATTCAACACAAAACAAGATAGCTCACGGCAGATTTTCAGTCACACGTATCTATCTAATATAGGTACTGGTCAAAAAACCCCTTGGGGTAACCCGATAAGCTTGGTGCATGGTAGTTTGGCCAGTGGTGGTGCATACAAAGTTTCAGTAGGTGCAATAAACAAGACCAAGAAAAATAGTGAAAAAACAACAACAATGTGAGGTGTCGATCACACATATGTCAAGCTTCATCAGGAATGATGTTGATTACTTCTAGCACATGACCTTAACCTTAGGGACACATGAGTCAAGTAATGAATTGTAATTTTGAGTTCCTTATTCACCTGTAACTGTTAGGTTAGTTTGATGCGGGGACTCTTGTCTTCCTCCCCACTACTACTGCTCTCGCACAAGCTTGAATTATTCACTTTAATAGAGTCTAGAAAAGACTAGTCTAACAACTAAGAAGTATGCGCCAGCCCACCTGGAAATAGATAACAGTTGTGGTAGTATGGGATAATGAACTGTTCAAATGTCACGTTTGTTTCTCTGCCCGTAGCAAACCAGCTCCTGTATGGCTACATTGAAGTCCGCACGGTGTTCATGCAGGGCTACAGAGACCAGTTGTCAGCATCATACAGAATACTAGCCAGCAGTGTAAAACTGAATGTGAGTATAAGAGTGTCTTTTTCTTTTCCAAACCTGCATCAGTGTTAGATTTAAATGGGGTACATGTCATTGTGTCATATCATCACACAATATTTGACATACTTCTTTTTTTGCTGTAACTAGTTAAATCTATCTATCTACTGAGGGTTTTTTTCCAGAATGAAATGATGTTCAAAATAGTTTTGCATGGAGTTTCTTATATGGGACCAGTTATTCAAAAAGCTATGATTTTATCTTCCAGGTTCTTCGAATCTTCAGTAGTCTCTACGGGGTTCGATCAATGGCAGTTACAAATATCAAGCCAGGGTGAGTATTGCATTGTTTTGTTAAACCTTTCTGAAGAATAACATAACGTTAGTTCACCTTAATCCGAGGGACAACCTATATCCGTTAATAACGGGGTATTTATTGATATCCAATCGCCGAACGTTGGCCTCAAATTGCAATATTTTTAGTACATAAAAACATTAAATATTGCAGTTTAAAACCACCGTCCGTCGACTTGATATCCATAAATACCATGTTTTTTAAATGAACAAATAAAGTTTACCCCGCGGATAAAGGTGAACTAGCGTTAATTGCTATTTATCAAATATTGTGTAGACTTAGTTACAATAATATTTGTACTTGGAAGAGAAACTCTCACTCTTATGAAGCAGAATTGTTGCTTTTCGTTCAATCTGCCTAAGAAGCCAAGCTTTCCCTTGTTTACTGTTAAAGTGTATAACTATTCTATTTTCAGCACCACGGCTACTACAACCTGGATTGACTTCCAAATAAACTGTGCCCAAACTGCTGTACCCAACATTGTCACCACCTACCTGAATGTTACTGATTCGAATCAGATGGTTGGAACCCTGGATATCCTCCCTGGGTCTGGCTATTTATCCATTGAAGGTTAGGATCACATTCTAAGTGTTAGAAAGTTAGTCACTGTGTTTGATATGGAGGTAATTTCTATTTTGCAGTTTTTTTTTTACTTTCACTTTGTGACTTGTGTCCATCAAATGCATGTTTTGGAAAAAAATTCATCACCCTTTTACTAGACAAAGGCTAGAGAGTCATAATTATTTGAATTTTGATAATCGTCATCTATGGTTGCAGATGGAATGACCAAATGTTTCACTAAATTCATAGAATAGACAGAATGGGCCTATTAACTATTTCTTTGTTGTATACTTATTGCACTTTAGACTTACATATGTTCAGTGTTCATGAAGATGTGGCATATCTTTCCTTACAGGATCTTTTGAACCTTTATATCTTTATTTTATTAAGTCATGTTGCAGTGTTCTTTTCTTGTGAATTCCAATTATAAAGTATTATCCAAAAATGTGTTCCAGCACCCCGATGTGGAGTGGAGCTGGACCTTGTGCTTGTACTTGATGACTCGGGCAGTGTAGGGGCTGGGAACTTCAATAAGTTAAAGGAATTTGTCAAGAGACTTGTTGCCCAATTCGAGTTTGCACAAGATGCAACAAGGTAAAGACTGTAGACAAATGTAACATGATATCATGCTATTACTAAGCAACAATACATGCAAGATAATAATGGATTGTTTAAAAGCTGTGTAATGAGTTGATGCTATCCACAGATCTATAGTGTAACCTATATCTGTTGTTTTAAAAACAGGGTATCAGGTACATACTATCAAGGTAGTCGACTGGCAGCGGTTTCTAACTGTCAATGTGGTACCACCATTGGTCTACTTCATATCCTTAGATATAGTCTGTTTTTGTAAACAAAGGATGTATGCAATTCCACGGATGATGGTGCACTAGCATTAATTTCAGTGAGAAACTCACAGGCTAAATTTTATCTGATTTTAAATTAGTAAAAGAAGCTCATATTGAAGAAATGAAGGGTTTGCTTGTGTCAATAGTTGATACAATCATTGATAACATTTTTGTGATCAATGTTGAAAATAATTCTTCATTGTTACAATTCCTTTTGTAACCTGGTGTTTTTCTTTTCGTAAGGATTGGCATAATCCAGTATTCAACTGATGTAACAACAGTCTTCAGTCTGAACTCTTATGACACATTGGAGGACATCAACACAGCAATTGATGGCATGAAATACATGGGTGGAGGTACCAACACTCACCTGGCTCTATATGACCTGGTCAACAATGCATTCAGGTACCTACTAAATAGATAGAAGTACATACATGTTACACACATTTTTACATACTTTCAGCCACTTAAAGTTATTGTGTTTGTCATTGATTCCTCTGCATATATTCTCAATACTAAGTTTTATCCAGCATATAGCAAAATCAATAGATTGAGAGGATTGTCCAAAAAAACTAAGTGTAATATGTCATCAAATCAAAACAAAACAAATCAGAGGATGGGAAAAGAGTACCCTTAAAAGAATTCTAGCTTGTCTATAGCTTAAAATATGTAATTGCAATACGACTTTCTTCCAGTGTTGTTTCTTGGTTTAAAAAAATAGGAATACCCATTATACACATATGTATTATTAATTTTGCAGAATGCCTAGTATTGAATACCGGGTATGAATTATGTTTTTGTAAAGGTCATATGATCTTTCTGTATCTTGATATTTTTATGATTTTGGGGGCTACCTTGAAAAGTTATCAAGTTAACTGAAGGTGCTACCCCTAAAGATTCACAGATGAATAAATAGATAAATATGTGTCCATACAGCTACCAGAACGGTGCTAGGCCTAGAGCCAGCAAGGTTGCAGTCATCATCACAGATGGGATGTCCACCCAGCCCATCACCAGGGCCGCACAGGAAGTCAAGACTGCTGGGATTGTCATGTATGCCATGGGTGTCGGTAGTGGAACTGACCAATCAGAGCTGCAAGAAATCGCAAGTTCCTCGGACAGAGTTTTCAGTGCACAAAGCTATGACTCACTCCTCACCCTGATAGGAGGTCTGGCAAATAGGTTCTGTGATGGTAAGAAACTGTCTGCATTTTAATCCTTTTTTTTTTTAGATTTACATGTATGATTTCCTAATTACTGTATGTTTTTGTCTCTGTCTGAAAGCAACGTTGCACTGTTTGTAATGAACATTTATCTTATTGATTGATTTTTTCAGCTGTTTACAAACAGCCAGGGCTGCCCAACTAGCCAGGGGCTATTGCCAAGGGCTAACCCTGGACATTTTTATAGTTATACTTTAGTTTCATACCTCACCTATCACACAGCCTTCTTTGGGCACCACTCAACTGGACATACCTCCTGGTCCTCTAATATTCTTATTCTATCTTGATGTCATGATACATCTAGACATTTGTGCTTAGCATCATATTGTTGCAGTGTAGATGCATTGCAAATTCTGTAGCTAAACATTTTTCTTTTAAACTCCATGTATAAACTTAATTGTTTGTCCATCCCCAACTTAGTAGATTTATTAATTCATTACATTGGGCCGTACCAGAGCGAGAGTATCTTGCTAATTTAATTTTTTTTTTACAATCAGATGGCAGCAGTGTGACAAGCGTGGCCACAGTAGATCTGAGCGATGACTTCAGTGTTGACTTGTTGAACGTGACATCAGACACTTTCATCACTCTCCGAGCAACAGTTCTTGAACAGGTAATGTATTGACAAGCAAAATTCTGAATTTTTTATTTCAATTCAAATTTGCCATTCATTTGATTTACCTGTAGATTGTCTGAAGAAGACATGAACATGTTTATAAATTGAAGGATTAATAGCGCAAAATGAATCACTGTTTTTAACACAGGAGAAGATTACTAGATGTTCACACTATTTTTGTTTTCTCTTGATTCAGCTGAATTTTGTGCTTGGAAACTTTTCCAACCTTATCCTTGTAAACATCAACTTTCAACCAAGGTGAGCATACTGACCTTTATAGCAAGAAAATCTTCATGTATTCAATAGTGTAAGTTTTGAGACATTATAATTTACACAATATTAGGAATTTGTGGCATTAAACGACAATGGCAGGATTGCTGGAATTCCTGGTAAAATGTTGTGTCTATGCAAAGGTACAACTTCTCTTACTTCGCCTTGATGTAATATTTGGTACTGCACATGTACCTGGATATTTGGCATTGGAAGGAGAGCTCCGTCTTCTAGTGCCTTGCCCTAGACTCGGTGGTTTTACAGACTGATATATTAAAAAGGTATATTGCCTAAATAAGACCGTTACTTTACGTTTATGTGATATTGGAAAATTGTGTTTTAATCCCTACAGCATAAGCGGCAAAGTCAGAGTGGTCTTTACCTTGAACTCTCTGGGATACATTGTCAACGAGCTGCAAATCATCATCAACCAAATGGCCTCAACTGGGACCTTTGGCAACTTGGCAGTCACAGGTGCTACCTTCGATGCTCAAGGTACATGTACAGCTACTATAGCTTGTTTATCTAACGCTAGTTCACCTTTATCCGTGGGGTGACCTTTATTCGTTGTCATTAAAAACAGCACATTTAGTGGTATTAAGTCTGCGGCAGTGGTTTCAAATTTGCAATATTTTCAAAATGTTCCGATTTGAAACTACTGTCAACGCGGCCGTCGACTTCATATCCTTAAATACGTTTTTTTACTTACAAACAACGGATATAGGTTACCCTCGGATAAAGGTGAACCAGCATTACTGATTTTTATAGTGATTGTTCATTTCAATCAATCAACTGTGGACATCATTTTTTATTTATTAAAACTAAAAATTGAAGTTGAATGAAGACTCATCTTGGTGAGTAGAATCAATGATTATACAGTTTGAACTTTGTTCCAACGCAAAGAAAACTAGTATAACTTGTAAAATGGGAAAATGTGTATAAAATGTAAGTTCTAAGGATCGCAGTGTAATGAATAAAGATTTGCACCAAATTCAAATGTTACTTAGCAGTGCTTTCCAAAGATTGAAAACTGTGTCAGACAGTGAATTGCATGTATATTTTAAACAGTTAGGACATAGACAGTGTTACAACAATTCTTTATTGAAAATACATTGAAAATCATCTAAAGAAATGTTAGAGTTGTTTATTGCAAAACAGGGATACTCTTATATTACAGTTTGAGGAATAACTGTTCTTTTCCTGCTATGGCTAGGTCCTGCAGTTCTCTATGGCACTGTGGAGGTGAATAGGACATTTACATCAGAGATCAGAAGCATTTCCAGCTATGAGGCTGCTGCACTTAGTATCTCTTTTACATACCAGGTAAGCTGATTTCAGTATCCATTATAGCACACTGAATCAGTCAAACGAAAAGAGCTAAAAAGTATAGTATAGTAACTGTTTGTTCTCTCAGGGAAAAATAACAATTGGGTTATATGGGTCATTAGAGCTGATTAGTTATTGAATCTTCCTCCTATATGTTTGAAGCATTTTAGAGTCATTATGTACAGTTTCCAATGATGCTGTCTTTGTCCATGGTACTGAAACCACGACTATGTTATGTCTAAAGACTTTCTGTGAGCTGTAATGCTTTTACTGCATTTATTTTTTTGTATGAACAATTCGGAACAACATGTATATGCAAGTGCAAAGTACAAAGTATATACAAAGTTTAAAGGTTATGTATATCAACGAATGGCTTGTACATTTCACAGTTGCTGCAAAGCTTTACTACCAGTGTCAACTTTGCTAGGGTCACCTACATCTCTCCTGGGTATGTATCTTTTGAGCCTGTAGCTTACAGTGTGCACTTACAATAATATTAAAATCTTTCTGACTATAATCCATGTAATGCAATATAAGTATGTAAGAATATTAATTTCTTATGTACATCCATAAGTAGAAGAAAAAGGTGCAAAATGTTAATACAGTTGAGTATTTGAGAACAGGAATCTGCAAATTTAATGCCACTTAGAGATAGAACACAGAAAAAGAACTACTAGGAGAATCAAATGGCGTTTTTGCTTTCATGTCTATCATTTTTAAAAGCAATAATTATTCTGTTTTTCTAGATGTTGAAGTCAGATTGACAGAAGGATAAGTGTGATTGAGTCCTACACAAGTGGTGATTATGACCAGAGCTGGTAGATGTCATCCAATTAAAGATACAAATATCACATTGTGTACCTTTATTGTTAAGAAGTTCCAAATACAAAATGTGGATTGGTGTCTGACTGATTTTCTTTTCTACGTCATTACAGGTATGCAGCGACGACAACCCTTGTGTCCTTTGTTACTTCAGTTAGTGCTAATGTCTCGGATGACATCCTCACCAACTTCAACACCTCTGTGGCTGGGACCCCAATGTTCCTTCAAGGAACACTCAGTCCAGAATGTAAGTCAGGGTTATATCAACTTTTACACACTCCCTTACACTTTTGTAAGCCTTACCCTATTGGTATAATGATCGAAAGCACTAGGTCACAGAAAAATAGACATGCTCTGAAATTAGTACACATTTTGAATATTACATTTAAAAGATTTTTATCTGATGCATTTGGCATAAACACTGGAACCACTTTTCATATTTTAAATGGAGTTCCCGTGTTTGAGGAGAGCTACACCTCAAGCCTGTTAAAAAAAACCACCACACTTATCGAAAAGAGTAAAGGTTTTCCCCGGTGTAAGTGGAACAAACCATTACAGTCTGATAGTCCTTCCACAAATGTGGTAAAACTTGATAATAAATTGTGTTCCATGTTTTTATATTGTTACAGTGCCTATGTGTCCTGCAAAGATGGATGTAGTTTTTGTACTGGATGGCTCTGGCAGTGTTGGCCATGACAACTTCCAACGGATGAAGTCCTTTGTCAAGAGAGTTGCTGGGAGCTTTGCCATCGGACCGTCATCAGCCCAGATCAGTTTGTTCCAGTACAGCAACTTTGTCGTGCAAGAATTTGCCCTTGACACCTACGGATCCATTGGTGAGATCAACCAGGCTGTTGATGCTGTCATGTACCAAGGCGGGCGAACAGCCACAGGACTGGCGCTGTATGAAATGAGACAGTACGGCTTCTCCTTTGCCAACGGTGGCCGCCCTGGGACACGACGGGTTGCCATCATCCTGACAGATGGCATGTCATCTGACACTGTTGACAAACATGCAATGGCAGCTTGGCAGGCTGGTATCAGCTTGTATGTAGTCGGGATCGGATCAAACGTGGACATGAATGAGCTGCTGGCTATTGGAGGCACTCCGGACAATGTCTTTAGCCTGGGCAACTTTGGACAGCTACAGGATCTTGGCAGTCGCCTACCAAACCGCCTGTGTGAAGGTATGTACCAGTTTTTGCTGATCTACTCATCTGCTTTGACATCATTGCAATTTGACAAATATTGGATACCTTATCCTGCTTTTAATTCAAACTGGACACATTTTCATATCATTAGACACTCAGATAAATAATGGTGACATTTCCACTCAAAGATACAGAGTAGCTAGATGTAGTGAGAAAAAGAGAGAAATTCAACAAGAATTCCAAGCAAAAGCTTCAATAACAATTGCATGATCACAATTTTGATACAATCTGTAAATTCCTAATGTTTTATTATGAATAACTAGTACATGATAGTTGATATTTTCAACTGAATGTTACTAAGTCAGACATAGTTAAGTGAATTGAATTCTTTGGCTTTCTTTCAGTTGGACGGAGTATGAATCTAATCCTGTCTCTAGATGTTACATCTGTGCCCTGCTCACCCATGTTACGACAGCAGTTTATGTGTCTTCAGACAGCGGTAAGAAAAATATACAAAGTTCTAAAAAAGAAATTTATTGCTAAATGTAAACATGTAATTACATAAACTTTATCAGTGATAGTATTAGGTCTAAACCAATTGCTTTGCATACATACATACATACATCTCAGGAGTTATACAATCATGTATTATATGACCGTAAAAATTTGACTTTTGCCTGCGGAAATTCTAGAGCTATCATGTATCATTAGAATACATTGTACATTAAACTGTGATACGAAAACACCAGAAAGTAACACTGCACTGAGTCTGCATGCAAGAAGTTGCGTTGTTTACTTACTGTGATCTAAATTGCATTGTATATTTTGCGTCATAGCTCAACCAGGCTGGACTTTCCTACCAGAATGGGATTCTTTCAGTGGCACCAGTCAATCTTATACGGTATGTAATAGATTACACAACTTACACTAACAATGATGATGATCATGAATGGTAAAACCATTTATTTTGTAAATACATTGCATCCGGGGAGGCTGAATTACGTATTAGTTACACTTACAGGCATAATTCCATTAAAATCTGAATACGCATCAAAATTTAACAAATTGTTAGAAACAAATATAAAAACAACTGAAATATCCGGGAAAGCACCAATCATATGACAACTGTTGACAAAAGATATCTCAATAAGATAAATATATTAAAGTATATTACATACATACAGATTAGTCAATACAGATCCGTCAATATTACATACAGATTAGTCAATACAGATCATAAAAGCTTATAGAATTCTCAAGTATATATTAAAGCATCTGCATCACATATCATCGTTAATAGGTACTGTATAGGTAAGACATTGTGACGGAGGTCAAAAGTTCATTACATTTAAGTGCACACTAGTTTCGTCTGATCCAGAGTGGAAAGTAGATGACGACGTTTAAGTTTATGGTGATAAATGGACAGCTTGTATTGCTATCAATGTGAAAGTCTCATTATTTGAACATATATTTTGCAAGAGAAAAGTTGAGATTACTTGAATCAAGTAACAACTATTATAATATATATAATAGTGTCCTTTTTCAAAATGTTTGTGAGTGAAATAAAGAGGATGTTGTACACACTATCCCAAGAACACAAGTTTGGTAGCAATGAGCATTTTATTGTATAATTATATCACAAGACTCTCATCCAACAGACCCCTGGAATACAGCTACGTTTTCCGGCTGGTTTTCTTCCAATATGCTCGAGCTGGCATCGCAAGTATCGTAAATCCGGCCACAACTCAGCTTGGAAACCTGACAGTTGCTTCAGTGAATGTCATAGATGATGGTAAGTGTGCAGGTTTTATGTGGTAAAAAGGTGCAAATTGAATGTAAAAGTTTTTCAGGAGCTGTTTTTTTTATATAACCTGCAGACATTTTTTATTGTACATGTGTTTCAGTCGCCATCATCACCTTTTCTGTATTTGCTTGCATGGTACTTTTCTTACTCCAGAGCTGATAAGACTTAGTTGATGTAGTTGTTCGTGAAGTTTGTAATCCATCTAACATAACATAACATAACATAACTGTAACTTTAAAGAGAATGATAGAAAGAGACACTGGACTGTCAGGGACTACTTTAATGTCAGCCATATGACAGATCATACTGGAGACACTTTATGTATTGTACCACACCAGTGTAAACCGGATGTGTGACAATGATGATGATGTAATCCATCTATTTTTATCTGCAGACTCCCTGCCACTCTTTGTGATGGTTGAGGTGAATTACACTTACACCCCTGAACTGAATCAGCCAAACTCTGCAGTGTTTGCCTATTGGACAAACGTTTTTGAATCAAAGGTACATTCTGGCTTCATTGATTTGTGTAGAATAGGAAAAAGTCTAATTAGTTTGTTATGAATAAGCATAATCATTGTATTTCACATTCAATAAACATAGTTCTTGTAGGATATTGTAATTCATAACTCAGGGAACTGTATTCTCAGTCTAATGAACGTACAAAAAAATCAGTACTGATGTCATTAATTGAATTGTGTATACTTCATATCTAAGCAAAATTGTAAAATTTGCATGATTTTGTAATGCTTCAAGAATATACATAATTCACAAATCGTTGTTCCTCCCTACAGTTGACTGGGATAGAAAATATCACTGGAATACTGTCCGTCATTCCAACAGCTTTCAGACCAGGGTAACTATCTTTTCAGTACAATTTAAAAGTAATACGACAGTGACTGCAAAATGCTAGCATTATATTTCATCCGTGGCTCATTATTTGTAAGCGTAGTGTATTATTTACAAATTGATACCATATTTATGTATTGCAACTAATAAGCGTATATGGAATAATGATGTTGCTTTTCAAGCATAGAACAGGTTAATTTGCCTTGTTGGTATTCTGTATTTTCAATAGTTAGTAATTTTTTTAATGTTTAACATGAGAAACAATTATTGTTTTTTTAGGAATACGGCCACAAGTCTCATTGCAGATGTGACGTTAATTGTGCGACAAACAGCGAGCATTTTTGTCCAGTCTGCACTGGTGGCAGGATTCAGGTCTGGGGACATTGAAGGTCATCCAGTCATTGGTGGGACGGTATCCACCACAGGTAAGATAGAACAACCAACAACATGAGACCCATGTATGTTTCGGAAAGTTTAACACAGACTACCATTGCTTGGATGTTTACTCAGCTTGCTTCAAAGTTACATTCAATTACATGATTAGCTTAGTAAAATGTAATGGTTTTGCAGTTTTGCTCTGATTTGAAACTGGACTAGGAAATTATCTGCCTTATACACAATGCATCATTATCTGTTACATTTGTAATGATTCTAAATAAATCATGACTAGATATTTCGTTTTGCTGTTGTGAGGTGTTTTATTTGCTACCCAATACATTGCACCTGTAGTTTGGGTCTAGTCTCTAATTGTTTTGTTAAACTTAAAACCACTGAGAAGTAGCCATTTGGAACATCTTTGTATGAATTGTTATCTAAACTTCTGCTTCCCACAGCTCTCGCCTGCCCTGTCAAGCTGGACCTGGTGTTTATCGTGGACAGTAGTGATAGTGTCAGCCTGCAAGATTTTGAAATGATGAGACAGTTCCTCATGAAAACCGCGGGAGACTTCAACATTGGCTATGATGCAACACAAATCGGACTGGTACAGTACTCAGACGAGGCTGAAACCATATTTGCCTTAGATTCCTTCAGTAGTTCAACCTCCTTGAGGGATGCCATCGAAACCATTCAGTACACTGGAGGAACTACCAACACCGGGAATGCTTTGGACTACACGGTACAGTATATGTTTGCCAGCAGAAATGGGGCACGACAGGATTCGACCAAAATAGCCATCATACTTACTGGTGGGGTTTCATCTGATGACATCAAAGCAGCAGCACAGAGGATGCGGAAGTCAAATGTGATCACCTATGCCATTGGGATTGGCAGCGGACTTGATTATGATCAGCTAGATTATATTGCAGGGGCACCAACAAGTTTGACTATACTGCAGGCATCTACTGGTCTTGTACAGCTCCGTAACACCCTCTCAAGAAAGTTATGTCAAGGTTTGTATTGCATTACAAGGTTTAATATGTTCCAAATGAAACACACTATGCTTTTAGACTCAGGGAAATTGCTTCTGGTTGCTTTGGTCAGAAGGTACTAACATGTGCATGTACAAATTATGCTGTTTTCTTAAGCAAATATTTCACACAAAAAGGGCACATTGCGCTTGTAAACAGGGTCTAATAGATAATAGTAGTCTCATATTGTTTAAAGTTTACATGAGAGAAATCATGCTTGTACATGTACTGTGAGCCAGTTGCTTGCAATTTTTCTTGATACAGTCAGCTCCAGTTTGCCATATATTGTGAACATCCCCGTCGAGACGTACAACTATTCCGTTGACTACCTGAATGCCAACACTTCTGCATCCCTGCAGTTGTACACTCAGTTGAATGAGGCTGTGAGTATACAATTCAAAGGTTGAATAAATGTATGGCCATCTTTTTAGAGATTAATGAATTATTTACAGGTCAGAACATTTTTAGAATAAAGTTAGGCCATGTTGATTTGATTATATAGATGACATCCTGCTGGAACTCCAAAACTGATGCGAGCGAGCGAATAAAAAAAAAGTTTGGCCAAAAAAAAAAGTTGCCTTCAGTATGAAATCAAAGTGGCCAGGAAGGTTGAACATAGGACTAAACATACATACCAACAGTTAACGTGTAGGGACCAGTACATCATACGGGTGCAAAACATTTTTTCTTCTTGGACCAATCCAAAAAAAACAGACCTGAAAAAAACAACAGAGGAACAGGTTTTGCCAATTACAAAATGGACACACTATGTCAGCAGCCATATGCATTTGGGGTCTAACCGGGGGGCCAAGAAGACAACAAGAGCGAAGTCAAGTAGAGTTTAAAATAATATAGTCAATTGCACCAAGTTTCTACAGTCAAAGGTACAGAGACAGTTAGCCTTCATTACATGGAGATGGGATTTTAAAATGCAGTGGGAGTCCAATAATCCACCAAACAGATTCTTTTGTAGCAAAATTGACCAATTACCATTGCTTTGAGTATTGCCAGTTCTCAAGTTTCCACAGACAATCAGGTCCAGGTTCATGTCCGGACCTGGAAATGATCGTCTGGACCTGAATTTTCTGTACTGGTACCTCCCCCGACCAGCAATAGATTTTTTTTTTCTTTCTGTCTTTTCACATCTTATTCTTTGACTTTAGATTCATTTTGGCATTCTATGGCATTAGTTATCTGTTTTCTGATAATATAATCAAATCAACGTGGCCTTAGAAAATAAAAAAAATTGAAGAAGAATTATACAAACTTAAAGAATCTGGTTAAAAGTTGTTTACCTTTCAGCCTGTTGCACTGTACTGTTGATGTATTGCTTAATGTACACAGTGGAGTTTCAAAACACTTTATCGTGATAGAAAGAACATTAGATATTCCATAATTGTTTCAGGTCAACTTGAGCTTCACGGGAGTTTCAGGATTCATCGTGCAGCTAATGTCCTTTGCACCTGGGTAAGGAATATTTCAAAGTTTTCATGACTGGTGATTATGCAAAAAACTCAATCCCAGCAACGTACTGTTTACTGTATTTTGGTACATATATATATATATATATATATATATATATATATATATATATATATATATAGCAGTTGCAACATAGGGATACTGCTTGGTAATAGTGTTTCAAACAGTGGCTAAATGTTATATACAATTATCTTGATCATGGCTTAGAATTGAATGGAAAACTGGATGCTGGTTGCTATTCATGAAGTCCAGACATCTCATATATGTATACTGTAACTGTCCCAACGCGTGTGTAGCTAAGATTTATGAAAGAATAAAAATAATTTGGAACCTAAACCTCCAGGCCAGACTAAACAATGATACGAAGGAAACTGACTCTGTATATATGTTGTCCATTGTTCCCTCTCCATCATCATCTTTGCCTTGCAACACTTATCATGTCAACTTTCACCTGGATGTTAATATCATAATAGTCATGAATAGAAATTAAATGCAGTCCATTAAACCAGATCATGCAATTTTATCTGGGAATTTTCGTTCATTCATTTATAACCATTGATATTTTGTTACAGGCCTTACAATTCTGTCTCAGCTATATGCCAGATGTACATCTCACCTTATGCGGTCACTGATGTCACCACCAGATTCCAAAGTTTAGACACACAGGGAGGTCCTATACAGATCAACACGGCCCAAATAAGGGTGATTAGAGAGCGTAAGTAAAGCCTTTTTTGATAATATAAGTTAGTACATGTATGTATGGATGAAAATGCATAGCTAACGCTAGTTCTTCTTTATCCGTGGGGTGACCTATATCCGTTTCGGTTTTTAAATAGGATATTTATGGAAATCTGGATATCAAGACAAAGGATGGTGATTTCAAATAGCAATATTTTGGATATATTGCAATTAGAAACTACAGTCCGTCGATTTGATATCCCTAAATACACCGGCTTTTAAATACAACGGATATAGGTTACCCTGCAGATAAAGGTGAACTATTGTTACATAGTAAGGTTCATTACACTTGTACATGTGTATGTACATACAAATGACTGATTGTGTAATTAACAGTCATGTATATAGCATTTTGCTTATTGAATATGGCATTTGACTGCACCTAGCCATAATACTAATAAAAATATATTTCATGATTTCAGGAATCAGACCTCTCTACTTGCAGCTACAGCTCGTTTACAATTTCACCCGAGATCTTCAACTCAAGGGATCGGCAGCCTTTGTAGATTTGTCATTGCAGCTTGAAAACGTGGTATGAAAATACTAAAAATGGCATGCTGTAGTTCATTTTGCTTGACTAACTGCTTTTTGGTGTTACAGGTAGTTCATTTTGATTATATTGCATGATGTGTGTACTATTTAGACAGATGTACTCTTGGCATAATCGAAACTAAATGCTTCAAATGGTGGACATACTTATGTTACGGAGATGCTTATACATTGTATGTGTTATTTTTACACAGAAATAAGAATGTGACATAAACAATAAGGATATATTGAATAAAGAGACTCTTTACATAACCGTTATCTCCACCAACAAGTAGGTAACCGTCTGTCAACTTCCTCATGGCACTGCAGCTCTAGGTGTCGCTGCTTACAAATGCGGCCCCCAACACTAAGTATTTACATAACATACACAGTGATTCTTTTAAGCGGTGTTCACTGTTGAGTGAGATATATGTATGATGAATCATTTGGGACAACTAAAACAGTAAAGGTTGTGTGAAAATAGTCTCTTTATTCAGTGACTTACCAACCTGATGAAACTACTCATGGATTTAGGGACTTATTCTCTGTACGTTTTCAGTTCTACCTTCTGTTTGCTGGAGACCAGGATTCAATTGCTTCGGTCTCTGTTGGCCAAATAGGACCAGGGTAAGAATAAAATGCACAATGCCTAGTAGACGTTAAATGCTGATTATCATTATTATCATCACTAACCTCAAAATTAAGAAAAAAGCATGGTGGAAGTAACAAAAAATGCCAACATTGTAGAAATCATCCTAGACCTAGGCACCAGTACTATTCGATATATGCATGTGCATGGCTTTTTACATATAGACAATATCAAGGTTATAACATAACAAGATTAATGATGTTTTAGTACAATGCATGTACATGATTTGTACATAATATATTTTACTTCTAGCAATATCCAAGATGTTCAATATTTTTTCCGGACCAATGCATGTGTATGATGTTTCACGTATACTTGCAATATTCTAACTGTGTAATATCAAATTTATTTTTCAATATCGATTAACGATGATTTTGTAAAATGTATGTGCATGATGTTGTACATATACTAACAATATCCTACCAGTTCAATATCCAAATTTTCCATGTCGATTAATGATGCTTTAGTACAATGCATGTGCTTGACATTCGTACAGTCATATACTAGAGATATCCTTACTGTTCAATATTTTATTTGTCCGTGTTGAATAACGATGATTTAGTAAAATGCATGTGATGTGCATGGCTTTGTACATTATCCTAACTTTTCCATATTGAATAGAAATCATTTAGTACAATGCATGTGTGTGACTTTGTACTTATACTATCAATATCCTAACTGTCCATTATTCAGTTATGCATGATGATCAATGATTATATTTGTAAGAATTACCAAAACTTACCTTTTTTGACTATCGAATGATAACAGTAAAATCACATTAATCAATGAAAGGCAATGTTCTCTGGCAGAGTGCAAATAGTCATAGTCATGTTTATTGTGACCTTATTTTGAAGCTTTTACATTGTGAGCTTTATTGTAAAGTCATGTTTATGTCCAATAAAAGGCTTACCGAAACCACCGTCACAGTGGGTGTGGAGTTCCAAGCGTTCAGTGCTGCAATACCGTCCGTTATTAACGTCATTGATAATGCCACAGCAACTGGAGTACTGGGTCAATTTGAAGTAACTGATTATATCATCCAAGAGACGGGTTCGTATGTTAACTCTTTGTATCAACATAATTCACTTAATATAACGTTAGCTATCTCAAGCGGCGGCCATGATAGATCGAAAACTAGGTCAATGAGGCAAACAGACAAAACTTACATGTATTTATAAAACCAGCTCCCATTGGCGTAAAATTTTCCTCCAAACGACACACATTTTCACAATAAAAGGTCAAATAATGAATATCATAACTAGTGTTATGCACCAAAAGATGTAGCGTAGACTGATCCCATGGTCCCTTAAGAGATGCAAAATAAAAACATAATAATGCAAATATTTGACAAACATGCAGCAATTCTCTTATTGTTGAATGTAAATTCCTCTATTTAGGGTTTGTAACATAATTCTCTAATGGTCAATTTTCTAACTGCCATGCTATCATTGGTAAAACAGCTAATTATGATTAACAGTCTTTTGTTTGCCACATTGACCTCGCTTTAGATTTATCATGGTCGCCGCGTAAGAAAAATTGGTAACGTCTTAAATGTTTATTATCAAATTGCAAAACTATTCGACCAATCAGAAGTGAGCTACAAGGGTTGAGTAATGAATATCCAGGTGTTATTCATGACAATAAATGATCCACTCACTTATTGTTTTTATTCGGTGATTATAAGGACCGGGCGTTATGGCACCATATACACCTCAGATGTATAACTGGCCCTTAATTAAAGCTATCAAATTCAAATTGAAATGTAGATAACCCGTTATACAATGTAGTTAACAGTATACAGCAGCTGGTATACTGTATAGACTCTCCATACAAAGAAAGGTGAAGGGAAAAGTACAAAAATGAAATTTTTGGTAATACAAAACACGTTCATAAATATGACATCAAGCCCCTTTACATTATTTCAGCTCCAACTTGCCAAGTACAGCTGGACCTTGTTTTCGTGTTGGTCGGTGGAAAGAGTGTGGGAGAGGAAAATTTTGAAAAGCAGAAAGGATTCGTCAAAAAGGTTATCAGTGATTTTGACATTGGCCCCCAAAGTACCCAAATCAGTATCATACAGTATGCTGAAGATGCACAGTTGGAGATTGCTCTTGATACCTACTCCGATTCTGAGTCCATACAGCGGGAGGTAGATGCAATCAGGTATGTTGGAGGATACGGGTTGACAATGGCAGGAAAAGCCATCGACTATGCTGCAAGATACGGATTCTCAGCAAGAAATGGAGCCCGTGCTGGGGCTACCAGAGTAGCTGTACTATTCACGTATGGTACTCCATATGATGATGTCGCTGGTCCTGCTCTCAACATGCGGAAAGGGAATGTCTTTATTTACGGTGTTGCCATCAACAGTAACTTTGATTCTGACCGGCTAGTAAGCATAGCTGGGACGTCAAGAAACCTGAGACGGCTGGCAGACTTCAATGGTCTTAACGAGCTGAGAAATACATTGCCAACTGAGGTCTGCGGTGGTATGTATCATATTTATTCAAAATGCGACGGTACATGCATCATATTGACTAATGTACGTTTTAATTTGTAATGTTTACACTGTTAATCGTAGTTTAAAATATCGAAGATCTCAAAGTAATGGTAATGTCTGATTCTAAGTATTGCTGTAAAACATCCTTTCATCCTCTTCATTTCTGTTGGAGAGTTTAGAAATACTGAGATTCACTGCAATGTACACTTAAGAGAGTACAGTCATGCATTTTCAATATTGCTTTGCATCTTTGCAAAGACGTTTTCCACGACTATGGTCTCGTTCCAATGCCAGATGCTCAAGGTTTAAAGGTCCATCACTATAAAACAGCGTTAGCTATTGGTTAAGGTTTTCGTGGTTCTTCGATTAGTCCATGTCTTGTGAAATTGCACCGAAGTATCGATGAAGGTGAATATTGTGGCATTTACAGTTGGAAACAGTGTACAGCGGATCATCAGCATCAACATCATTTCTGCCAACTTCAGCGTCGATCTACTTAATCCCAACTCGTCAGCCTGGATTGGCCTCTTTACCCAACTTGATGACTCCGTAAGTTTGTAGATTTGAGTAGAACATTTCTCTCATGCATGGTTTTCACTTCTGTCTATTGTCTCGTCTTATTCTGTCCCCTTGGAAAACTTCACATCGCCTTTTCTGCGCAGCGCGTACGCTCTATGGACTGCATTGCGACAAAGCTGGGTATTTTGTGACTTATATGCTGCTGGTTTGAAGATTCTGCTGGTACGAGCATGAAGGTGAGCTCCTCAATATCTCTACAAGAATTTCCTGAAACTAAATGTTTCAGATTATGCTGTGTGATATAACTGAATATCCTTGTGAGAAACCTTCACTACTACGCGTTATGCAAACTTGCGCATTTTGCATCTGCTGCGATGCTGGTTGCGATTGCAGTGTGACTTTGCCAACCTATACCTGTTCCTGTTCATAACTTCTGGTTATGATCAAACCCATGGTATTGCTGGAGAATGAGGTAACAGCTAATTAGCAGTCTTCTACGGTGCCGTGCAAAGGGCAAGGACGCATCATTGATATTGTACTTGAATGCTCTCACTCATACATTTCACTGCTGCAAAAGGCATATATCAAAGGTGCGGTTCTCTACTAAATCGTCGTTTGTCCGCCGCATGAGAATATTTATTTTTGGTCAAGGTAACTGCTCGGTCATGTTCTCTGGGCTATTCCGCAAGAAGCAACCTGTCCATGATGCATGTAAAATAACATGGACAGGGTGTTGTTAACCTGGGATCTTATCCTCTATGTGTTTGTCTGGAGTAGTCCTTATCGTCTGGCTTTGGTTGTTTGCTTTTTAAGTCTATTCCCAAGCCTTTCTTTCTTCAGTTTGATTGCAACAGTACAATACAGTATGGTACACCAGGACGCGGAATGCTGGTGTTGTGCATCATATACATTTAAAACACGTTCACTGTTACAATACAATAAGATACAAGACTAAGTGCAATGCAAATGCAATTAAAATCAATAACGGCAAAACAAATGAATGACCAATGGTGTATAGGAGGGTGGCTTGGCTGTAATAGGAAGATGATTCAACTGGAAACAAGCCTTGCCCATAAGACTGCCGACTTAAGCCTTACAGTGTGTTGTAACTTGGAACTAGTCACCTGGATTGGTTTTCACTATTCTGTGAGCCAACTCTTCTAATGCTGGTTTTCCTTATGCTTTTATGCTTGGTTGATGTTTCGTCGTCTCTCTTCGTGCTTCATGATCAAATGCATATGGAAAATGCCTGGCATGGGGGTGCCCTACTTGCCCTTCAGCAAAGTTACAAAAGCCAGGGGTGGCTGAGAAAGTCACCAAAATGCAAGGCCGTGCCGTGATTGGGATCGCTATCCGCATATGTTGAATGTTGCTCAATGTTATAATAATGATTATTGTCTGAACAGCTATCAATATTCTTCGGGAACATCCCACAACCGGTCACGCAGCTCGTGTCACTGTCTCCTGGGTAAGCCAGTCTTCTTGTATTTTGGGATAGCAAAGGTTTAAGATAGCGCTTTACGTTTGTCGACGTTGACGAATGTGTGTTCATTCTATGCCGAAACTTCTATCGTTCTCTTCTCATCGTTCAACGTGGCTTGATATGATCACATTTCAGGGCAAGAAGCTCCGTTACAGCAGTTTACCGAATGGCACTGCAGATCTGGCAACAAACAGTTGTAACAAGGCTGTTTTCAAATGTCCCTGCAACCTTTGGAAACGTCATGGTCGATTCCACGGCAACAGATCTTACATCTGAGCGTAAGTATAATGTATTGTCAAGCCCAATATTACTGTACATTTAACCGGAGGTAACTAGCATAGGTTTTTGGTATAAATTAGCAAGATGTAAATGTTCTCAGCGTAAGAATAGAGATCGGAGGAACATCAGAACAGTCCTTTAACTATTGAGGTTTCCAGTCGAAATAGTACTGTAATGTGTACGTGTTGAAAGCAAATTAGATTGTAACTCAATACATAGGACAAAGTTCTGCAGAGATGTCTTCTATCAACTAGAGTTTCAATAGCAATTTAAGTTAGATTTCTTTTGGATTACATACTTGCTGTTCATCATCATGTATCAAGGATTAAATTGTTTCTTTTTGCAGAGACCACAAGCATCTTTCTCAGGCTAAGCCTGAATATCACATACACGGTGGAGTATCAGACTCTTGGATCTGCTTACAACATCTTGGTATCCGAGATCGAATACAAGGTAAAGTGCCAGTTGTAATATTGAGCTAAATAGCAAAACTAACTTAAAACTATTTTAGAACAAAAAATTGTAAATGAAATTAATGCTTGCGTTTACAATGAATATGCAGTTTTACCGTTTTAAGCACTGCTTTTTTTTCGTAAATTGCAGCTACTCAACGAGTTCTCCACAAGAACTAGATCGGCAGTTTTTCTACGCGTGACACAAATCCTTCCGGGGTAAGTAAGCGTAAGAATTTGCTGCAACTATCAATTGTGATAGTGATATCTTTAAAGACGTAGAATAAAACTAAAGTAATACAATACTCTTTACCGTGTGGTGGCATTAACCTCCTTCTACGTATTTTCTGTTGTGTAAAATAGTCATCATACAAAAATATAACCCAAGCACTGTGTCCAACAGTTCGATAGCTGCAACTACTACAGTCGACGTTGAGGTAGTGGCCACGACATCCGCAGTATCAGCCGTCCAAACAATGCTGACCAATATTACCGCACCTGGCCAAATACTTGACGGCGCCCCTATCATCACTTCACAAGTAGCGTTAACAGGTAAAATTTGCAGCAAATGCTTTTTTTTACCATTACAGTGAGGGAGAGGTGAAGAAATGAGTACATCATTTGTTGCTCGCCTTTCTTGAACTCTTTCTTGTGATGTGCATAAGATGGCAAGTAATTCTCTGGTCTTGCTATTTCAGCTCCACTTTGCAGCGTCCAAGTGGATCTTGTCTTCGTCTTGGATGGTACGGGTAGCGTGGGAGCCACGAACTTTGAGAAAATGAAGACCTTCGTGCAGAAGATGATCAGCGACTTTGATCTTGGACCCGAGGCAACTCGCATCGGTGTGGTGGTCTATTCCAACCAGGCATCACTGGAAATCAGCTTGGATGCCTATGACGATCAAGAAGCGCTGCAAGATGCGGTCGCCGACATCGCATATCCGGGCGGTTACACTCTGACAGGGGCAGCCATCGACTACACCACCACCTTTGCCTTCTCTACTAGAAACGGTGCTCGGGACGGAGTGAGGAAAGTAGCCGTCATCTTGACCGATGGAGTATCATATGATGACCCTGCGGAGCCGGCCCAGAGTATGCGCAAGGCGGCCATCATCACCTATGCCGTGGGGATCGGTAGCAACCTTGACCGTGACCAGTTGGACGTGATTGCCGGAGTGCCAGACAACCTATTTGTACTGGATGACTTCAGCATGCTGGACAACCTACGAACCACCCTGCCCACTCAAGTCTGTGACGGTTAGTATGAAGTTGGATGTGCCTAAATTGTTTTTTCTCACAAGGGTGTTTGGAAGCATGGCTCCTATAAAGCCTTTCTCGTCAATTGTTGTCTTCTCAAAATGACAAGCTCAGGCCTTTTGAAACATGTTATGTCCTTCTCTCACAGCCTCTACTAGTGAACAGATTCTCATCAGAATCGTCATCACATCAGTGCGGTTTGACGTGTCTCTGTTGAACGGCAACTCTACAGAATTCCAGACACTGTTTGCCCAAATCAACCGTGCCGTAAGTTGTGTCTTGGACTTGTTTTCGGCTCCCTTGTAGGCGGGCGGGGGGTAACAATTACTTCATGTGTAGGACTCTTCATCTTCTAAATGTGTTTATTTGAACACTGTTCTTTTACCTTTTCAGTTCATCGGCTTCTTCCCAGGAGTCCCTGGATTCACCGCACCTCTGGTGTCTCTCGCACCTGGGTAAGTAAGAAGCAGCTTGTATTTTAGTAAGTATCCGTCGGTCATTTCGACAGCTTGTGTCTGTGTCGGTCATTTTCTGTGCGATGTGCAAGATGATGACAAGACATCATGGGTTGTCTTCAATCTTGTTGTAAACTTTCAGTCCTGATGATAATTCCGTGGTGGCCATGTGTTTGGGATCGGTACCAGCATTTGCTACCAACACTGTGAGAACTGGTCTACTGAACGCATCAGAAGAGCTCAACAACCTGACTCTCAACACGGCCCTCACAAGCGTTGTCGCTGCACGTAAGTGCATGGTGGTCCTTTTTTTTCTTTCTTTTTCAACACGTTGTGTTTGGACGGAGTCTTTTTATGCACACTTTACCAAAGTTGGAAGATGCCATGTAAAGATCCATTGCTAAATCATATTTAATTGCTGTCTTTGAATTTTCGTTGAATTCTCGCCATTGAAAAGCACATTTCAAGAGTCCACTTATCTTAAAAAACTTTGCCATCTGTTGTGCAGGTACCTCGGTGATTTTCGTCCGGCTGGCTGTGAATGCGACCTACACAGTCGACTATCAAGTCCGTGGGTCTGCCGCATACAACGCCTTGTTTGCTCAGCTCCAATACCAGGTAAAGTTTTGCTGTTAGTATGGCCTTTGGGTGTTAGGCAGGAAGAATAGAAGATAAATTTGTGATTTCTGTTGCATTTCAAGTCCCTATCGTTGAACTCGTTATTGACCTTCTAACAGCCAAGTCATCGATAAGCAACCCGCCTATTTCTTGACACCGGACTTGACTCTTGGTTCCGCTGTTTGTGTTTTGTAGGTGCTGAGTCAGTTTTCCCCAAGTATCGGATCCGTAGATATCGTGTCTCTACGAGTGACCCAGATCCTCCCAGGGTAAGTTAGCGTGGCTATGTGGCAAGTTTTGGGATGTGATCTTGATGAAATAAAGGAAGGTACAGTTGAAAGCCAATCAACTGCATAGTTTGCATCTCTAACCTCTTTTTATAGAGAACTGGTGAATTTTTTCATAAAGATGTCCACGAGAGATGTTGAGGTAATTCTTGCAATGTGTTTGACAGTTCGACAGCTGCAACTACTTCAGTCGACGTTGAGGTAGTGGCCACGACATCCGCAGTATCGGCCGTCCAAACAAGGCTGACCAATATTACCGCACCTGGCCAGGTGCTTGGCGGCGCCTCTATCATCACTTCACAAGTGGCATTAACAGGTAAAACTTGCAAGGAAAGCTTCTTTGTTCATTATAGTTTGGGAAGTGCGGTGAAGGTAAAGAAATGAGAACATCATTTTTTGCTCGCCTTTCTTGAACTCTTTCCTATCATGTGCATGAGATGCTAAGTGATTATCTGGATTCCCGATTTCAGCTCCACTTTGCAACGTCCAAGTGGATCTTGTCTTCGTCTTGGATGGTACGGGTAGCGTGGGAGCCACGAACTTTGAGAAAATGAAGACCTTCGTGCAGAAGATGATCAGCGACTTTGATCTTGGAGCCGAGGCAACTCGCATCGGTGTGGTGGTCTATTCCAACCGGGCATCACTGGAAATCAGCTTGGATGCCTATGACGATCAAGAAGCGCTGCAAGATGCGGTCGCCGACATCGCATATCCGGGCGGTTACACTCTAACAGGGGCAGCCATCGACTACACCACCACCTTTGCCTTCTCTACTAGAAACGGTGCTCGGGACGGAGTGAGGAAAGTAGCCGTCATCTTGACCGATGGAGTATCATATGATGACCCTGCGGAGCCGGCCCAGAGTATGCGCAAGGCGGCCATCATCACCTATGCCGTGGGGATCGGAAGCAACCTTGACCGTGACCAGTTGGACGTGATTGCCGGAGTGCCAGACAACCTATTTGTACTGGATGACTTCAGCATGCTGGACAACCTACGAACCACCCTGCCCACTCAAGTCTGTGACGGTTAGTATGAAGTTGGATGTGCTTGAATTAGTTTTCTTACAAGGGTGTTTGGAAGTATGGCTCCTATAAAGCCTTTCTCGTCAATTGTTGTCTTCTCAAAATGACAAGCTTAGGCCTTTTGAAACATGTTATGTCCTTCTTTCACAGCCTCTACTAGTGAACAGATTCTCATCAGAATCGTCATCACATCAGTGCGGTTTGACGTGTCTCTGTTGAACGGCAACTCTACAGCATTCCAGACACTGTTTGCCCAAATCAACCGTGCCGTAAGTTGTGTCGTGGACTTGTTTTCGGCTCCCTTGTAGGCGGGCGGGGGGTAACAATTACTTCACGTGTAGGACTCTTCATCTTCTAAATGTGCTTATTTGAACCCTGTTCTTTTACCTTTTCAGTTCATCGGCTTCTTCCCAGGAGTCCCTGGATTCACCGCACCTCTGGTGTCTCTCGCACCTGGGTAAGTAAGAAGCAGCTTGTATTTTAGTAAGTATCCGTCGGTCATTTCGACAGCTTGTGTCTTTGTCGGTCATTTTCTGTGCGATGTGCTTTTGATGACAAGACATCATGGGTTGTCTTCAATCTTGTTGTAAACTTTCAGTCCTGATGATAATTCCGTGGTGGCCATGTGTTTGGGATCGGTACCAGCATTTGCTACCAACACTGTGAGAACTGGTCTACTGAACGCATCAGAGGAGCTCAACAACCTGACTCTCAACACGGCCCTCACAAGCGTTGTCGCTGCACGTAAGTGCATGGTGGTCCTTTTTTTTCTTTCTTTTTCAACACGTTGTGTTTGGACGGAGTCTTTTTATGCACCCTTTACCAAAGTTGGCAGATGCCATGTAAAGATCCATTGCTAAATCATATTTAATTGCTGTCTTTGAATTTTCGTTGAATTCTCGCCATTGAAAAGCACATTTCAAGAGTCCACTTATCTTAAAAAACTTTGCCATCTGTTGTGCAGATACCTCGGTGATTTTCGTCCGGCTGGCTGTGAATGAGACCTACACAGTCGACTATCAAGTCCGTGGGTCTGCCGCATACAACGCCTTGTTTGCTCAGCTCCAATACCAGGTAAAGTTTTGCTGTTCGTATGGCCTTTGGGTGTTAGGCAGGGAGAATAGAAGATAAAATTTTGATTTCTGTTGCATTTCAAGTCCCTTTGCGTTGAAGAAGTTATTGACCTTCTAACAGCCAAGTCATCGATCAGTGACTCGTCTATTCCTTGACACCGGACTTGACTCTTGGTTCCGCTGTTTGTGTTTTGTAGGTGCTGAGTCAGTTTTCCCCAAGTATCGGATCCGTAGATATCGTGTCTCTACGAGTGACCCAGATCCTCCCAGGGTAAGTTAGCGTGGCTATGTGGCAAGTTTTGGGATGTGATATTGATGAAATAAAGGAAGGTACAGTTGAAAGCCAATCAACTGCATAGTTTGCATCTCTAACCTCTTTTTATAGAGAACTGGAGAATTTTTTCATAAAGATGTCCACGAGAGATGTTGAGGTAATTCTTGCAATGTGTTTGACAGTTCGACAGCTGCAACTACTTCAGTCGACGTTGAGGTAGTGGCCACGACATCCGCAGTATCGGCCGTCCAAACAAGGCTGACCAATATTACCGCACCTGGCCAGGTGCTTGGCGGCGCCTCTATCATCACTTCACAAGTGGCATTAACAGGTAAAACTTGCAAGGAAAGCTTCTTTGTTCATTATAGTTTGGGAAGTGCGGTGAAGGTAAAGAAATGAACACATCATTTTTTGCTCGCCTTTCTTGAACTCTTTCCTATCATGTGCATGAGATGCTAAGTGATTATCTGGATTCCCGATTTCAGCTCCACTTTGCAACGTCCAAGTGGATCTTGTCTTCGTCTTGGATGGTACGGGTAGCGTGGGAGCCACGAACTTTGAGAAAATGAAGACCTTCGTGCAGAAGATGATCAGCGACTTTGATCTTGGACCCGAGGCAACTCGCATCGGTGTGGTGGTCTATTCCAACCGGGCATCACTGGAAATCAGCTTGGATGCCTATGACGATCAAGAAGCGCTGCAAGATGCGGTCGCCGACATCACATATCCGGGCGGTTACACTCTGACAGGGGCAGCCATCGACTACACCACCACCTTTGCCTTCTCTACTAGAAACGGTGCTCGGGACGGAGTGAGGAAAGTAGCCGTCATCTTGACCGATGGAGTATCATATGATGACCCTGCGGAGCCGGCCCAGAGTATGCGCAAGGCAGCCATCATCACCTATGCCGTGG
Source organism: Branchiostoma floridae x Branchiostoma belcheri (assembly GCA_019207045.1). Taxonomy (NCBI): domain Eukaryota; kingdom Metazoa; phylum Chordata; class Leptocardii; order Amphioxiformes; family Branchiostomatidae; genus Branchiostoma; species Branchiostoma floridae x Branchiostoma belcheri. Next base: position 14,902,134 of record CM033035.1, read on the forward strand.
GGATCGGAAGCAACCTTGACCGTGACCAGTTGGACGTGATTGCCGGAGTGCCAGACAACCTATTTGTACTGGATGACTTCAGCATGCTGGACAACCTACGAACCACCCTGCCCACTCAAGTCTGTGACGGTTAGTATGAAGTGGAATGTTTCTTGCTTGGTCTACTTAAAGGGTGTTGGCTCCTATCTCATCAATTCTTGTTTTCTTGAAAGGACAATAATCCCTGGCTTTCTTCAATATGTTTGTGTCCATCTTTTCACAGCCTCTACTAGTGAACAGATTCTCATCAGAATCGTCATCACGTCAGTGCGATTTGACGTGTCACTGTTGAACGGCAACTCGACAGCATTCCGGGCCCTGTTTGCCCAAATCAACCGTGCCGTAAGTCGTGTCTTGGTCTTGTTTTCGGTTCCTTTGTAGGCGGAAGGGCAGGGGGAACAAATGCTTAATGTGTAAGACTCTTCATCTTCTAGATGTGCTGATTTGAAGACTGTTCTTTTACCTTTTCAGTTCATCGGCTTCCTCCCAGGAGCCCCTGGATTCACCGCACCTCTGGTGTCTCTCGCACCTGGGTAAGTACGAAGCAGCTTGTGTCTTAGTCGGTTTCATTTCGACAGCTTGTGTCTTTGTCGATCATTCACTGAGCGATGTGTTTTTGATGACAGGACATGATTAGTTTTGATCACTCTTGTTGCAAACTTTCAGTCCTGGTGATGATTCTGTGGTGGCCATGTGTTTGGGATCGGTACCAGCATTCGCTTCCAACACCGTGAGAACTGGTCTATTGAACGTACCTGCACAGCTCAACAACCTGACTATCGACACGACACTCACAAGCGTTGTTGCTGCACGTAAGTGCATGGTGGTCTTTTTTCCTCAACATGTTGTGTTTGGAGTCTTGTATGTACCCTTTACCAAACTTGGCAGATGTCATGTAAAGATCCATTGGTAGAATTGTGGTTAGTTGCTGTCTCATTATTTTTATTGAATTCTCTCCGTTGAAAAGGATCTTCTTAGAGTACGCTGATCTTCAAAACCTTATCTTCTGTTGTGTACGAGGGGCGTGCAATAAGTAATGGTCCTGACCTACTTCCAGTTGTCTGATCTAAATGAAATTTTGTATGTGTAATAATTCATATCTCTATGGGTTATGTTGCAAAAGACAGCTCTGAACTAATTGTGGTTTCTGATTTACTGGTGTTTGAACTTAGTCAGGTGCGAAATGGACCAGGTGTGAAATGGAACCAGTTGAGTGTCGCGCAGTGATCCGGTTTTTGTATTTGAAAGGACGCACACCAAAGAAGACTTTTGATGAAATAAATGAAACTTATGGTGATGATGCCCCATCATATGACCTTGTAAAACGCTGGCATCCTGAATTCAAACGTGGCTGGAAGTCTGTGGAAACAGCTCCCAGACCTGGTCGTCCCTCTTGTGCCATTGATGAGGCATCAGTTGGAGGACCAACCTGGGGTGTCCTACAAAATCGGTGTCCAGAGCTGCATCAAACGATGGGAGAAATGCATAACTCTGGGTGATTCCTATGAAGAGAAAGACTAATAACTGTGCCAAGTTTCATTAATCTCCTGCTATGGGAAATGGGTCAGGACCATTACTAATTGCACGCCCCTCGTAGGTACCTCGGTGATTTTCGTCAGACTAGCTGTGAATGCAACCTACACAGCCGAGTATCAAGTTCGTGAGTCTGCCGCATACAACGCCTTGCTTGCTCAGCTCCAATACCAGGTAAAGTTTTGCTATTGGTATATTATCTATGTGGTCTTTGGGTGTCAGGCAGGGAGAATAGAAGATAAAATTTTGATTTCTGTTGCATTTCAAGTCCCTTTGTGTTGAAGAAGTTATTGACCTTCTAACAGCCAAGTCATCGATCAGTGACTCGTCTATTCCTTGACACCGGACTTGACTCTTGGTTCCGCTGTTTGTGTTTTATAGGTGCTGAGTCAGTTTTCCCCAAGTACCGGATCCGTAGATATCGTGTCTCTGCGAGTGACCCAGATCCTTCCAGGGTAAGTTTGCTTGGCGATGTAGAAGTTTTTTGATGTGATCTTGATATTGATGAAGTGGAGTGTACATAGGAAGAAGGTACAGTTGATAGCCAATCGACTGCATTGCTTACATTCCCAACCTATCATTTAGAGACGTATTTTGTTTTTCGTGAAAATATGCACGAGTGATGTGGAGGGAATTTATGTAATCTGTTTGGCAGTTCGACAGCTGCAACTACTACAGTCGACGTTGAGGTAGTGGCCACGACATCCGCATTATCAGTCGTCCAAGGAAGGCTGACAAATATTACCGCACCTGGCCAAATACTTGGCGGCGCCCCTATCATCACTTCACAAGTGGCGTTAACAGGTAAAACTTGCAAGCAAATCTGTTTTGTCGATGAAAATGGGGGAAGTACAGTTAAGGTTAGAGAGTTCATCATTTGTTGCTCGCCTTTCTTGGTCTCTTTTCTATGATATGCATAAGATGTCAACTAATTCCCTATTGTCTATTTCAGCTCCACTTTGCAGCGTCCAAGTGGATCTTGTCTTCGTCTTGGATGGTACCGGTAGCGTGGGAGCCACAAACTTTGAGAGAATGAAGACCTTTGTACAGAAGATGATCAGCGACTTTGAGCTTGGGCCCGAGGCAACTCGCATCGGTGTGGTGGTCTATTCCCACCGGGCATCACTGGAAATCAGCTTGGATGCATTTGAGGATCAAGAATCACTGCAAGATGCGGTCGCCGGCATCGCATATCCGGGCGGTTACACTCTGACAGGGGCAGCCATCGACTACACCACCACCTTTGCCTTCTCTACTAGAAACGGTGCTCGGGACGGAGTGAGGAAAGTAGCCGTCATCTTGACCGATGGAGTGTCATATGATGACCCTGCGGAGCCGGCTCAGAGTATGCGCAAGGCGGCCATCATCACCTATGCCGTGGGGATCGGAAGCAACCTTGACCGTGACCAGTTGGACGTGATTGCCGGAGTGCCAGACAACCTATTTGTATTGGATGACTTCAGCATGCTGGACAACCTACGAACCACCCTGCCCACTCAAGTCTGTGACGGTTAGTATGAAGTTGAATGTGTCTTGCTTGGTCTACTTAAAGAGTGTTGGCTCCTATCTCATCAATTATTATTTTCTTGAAAGGACAATAATCCCGGGCTTTCCTATATATGTTTGTGTCCTTCTTTTTACAGCCTCTACTAGTGAACAGATTCTCATCAGAATCGTCATCACATCAGTGCGGTTTGACGTGTCTCTGTTGAACGGCAACTCGACAGCATTCCGGACCCTGTTTGCCGAAATCAATCGTGCCGTAAGTTGTGTCTTGGTCTTGTTTTCGGTTCCTTTGTAGGCGGAAGGGCGGGGGGAACAAATGCTTAATGTGTAAGACCCTTCATCTTCTAGATGTGCTTATTTGAACACTGTTCTTTTACCTTTTCAGTTCATCGGCTTCCTCCCAGGAGTCCCTGGATTCACCGCACCTCTGGTGTCTCTCGCACCTGGGTAAGTACGAAGCAGCTTGTGTCTTAGTCGGTTTCATTTCGACAGCTTGTGTCTTTGTCGATCATTCTCTGAGCGATGTGTTTTTGATGACAGGGCATGATTAGTTTTGATCACCCTTGTTGCAACCTTTCAGTCCTGGTGATGATTCCGTGGTGGCCATGTGTTTGGGATCGGTACCAGCATTTGCTTCCAACACCGTGAGAACTGGTCTATTGAACGCATCTGCACAGCTCAACAACCTGACTATCGACAGAGCACTCACAAGCGTTGTCGCTGCACGTAAGTGCATGGTGGTCTTTTTCCTCAACATGTTGTGTTTGGAGTCTTGTATGTACCCTTTACCAAACTTGGCAGATGTCATGTAAAGATCCATTTGTAGAATTATAGTTAGTTGCTGTCTCAGTATTTTTATTGAATTTTGTCCATTGAAAAGTATCTTGAAAGAGTACGCTGATCTTCAAAACCTTGTCTTCTGTTGTGTAGGTACCTCGGTGATTTTCGTCAGACTAGCTGTGAATGCAACCTACACAGCCGAGTATCAAGTTCGTGAGTCTGCCGCATACAACGCCTTGCTTGCTCAGCTCCAATACCAGGTAAAGTTTTGCTGTTGGTATATTATCTATGTCGTCTTTGGGTGTTAGGCAGGGAGAGTAGAAGATAAAATTTTGATTTCTGTTGCATTTCAAGTCCCTTTGTGTGGAAGAAGTTATTGAACTTCTAACAGCCAAGTCATCGATCAGTGACTCGTCTATTCCTTGACACCGGACTTGACTCTTGGTTCCGCTGTTTGTGTTTTATAGGTGCTGAGTCAGTTTTCCCCAAGTACCGGATCCGTAGATATCGTGTCTCTGCGAGTGACCCAGATCCTTCCAGGGTAAGTTTGCATGGCGATGTGGAAGTTTTTTGATGTGATCTTGATATTGATGAAGTGGAGTGTACAGTTGATAGCCAGTCGACTGCATTGCTTACATTCCCAACCTATCATTTAGAGACGTAATTTTTTTCTTCGTGAAGATATGCACGAGTGATGTGGAGGTAATTTATGTAATCTGTTTGGCAGTTCGACAGCTGCAACTACTACAGTCGACGTTGAGGTAGTGGCAACGACATCCACATTATCAGTCGTCCAAGGAAGGCTGACAAATATTACCGCACCTGGCCAAATACTTGGCGGCGCCCCTATCATCACTTCACAAGTGGCGTTAACAGGTAAAACTTGCAAGCAAATCTGTTTTGTCGATGAAAATGGGGGAAGTACAGTTAAGGTTAGAGAGTTCATCATTTGTTGCTCGCCTTTCTTGGTCTCTTTTCTATGATATGCATAAGATGTCAACTAATTCCCTATTGTCTATTTCAGCTCCACTTTGCAGCGTCCAAGTGGATCTTGTCTTCGTCTTGGATGGTACCGGTAGCGTGGGAGCCACAAACTTTGAGAGAATGAAGACCTTTGTACAGAAGATGATCAGCGACTTTGAGCTTGGGCCCGAGGCAACTCGCATCGGTGTGGTGGTCTATTCCCACCGGGCATCACTGGAAATCAGCTTGGATGCATTTGAGGATCAAGAATCACTGCAAGATGCGGTCGCCGGCATCGCATATCCGGGCGGTTACACTCTGACAGGGGCAGCCATCGACTACACCACCACCTTTGCCTTCTCTACTAGAAACGGTGCTCGGGACGGAGTGAGGAAAGTAGCCGTCATCTTGACCGATGGAGTGTCATATGATGACCCTGCGGAGCCGGCTCAGAGTATGCGCAAGGCGGCCATCATCACCTATGCCGTGGGGATCGGAAGCAACCTTGACCGTGACCAGTTGAACGTGATTGCCGGAGTGCCAGACAACCTATTTGTATTGGATGACTTCAGCATGCTGGACAACCTACGAACCACCCTGCCCACTCAAGTCTGTGACGGTTAGTATGAAGTTGAATGTGTCTTGCTTGGTCTACTTAAAGAGTGTTGGCTCCTATCTCATCAATTATTATTTTCTTGAAAGGACAATAATCCCGGGCTTTCCTATATATGTTTGTGTCCTTCTTTTTACAGCCTCTACTAGTGAACAGATTCTCATCAGAATCGTCATCACATCAGTGCGGTTTGACGTGTCTCTGTTGAACGGCAACTCGACAGCATTCCGGACCCTGTTTGCCCAAATCAATCGTGCCGTAAGTTGTGTCTTGGTCTTGTTTTCGAATCCTTTGTAGGCGGAAGGGCGGGGGGAACAAATGCTTAATGTGTAAGACCCTTCATCTTCTAGATGTGCTTATTTGAACACTGTTCTTTTACCTTTTCAGTTCATCGGCTTCCTCCCAGGAGTTCCTGGATTCACCGCACCTCTGGTGTCTCTCGCACCTGGGTAAGTACGAAGCAGCTTGTGTCTTAGTCGGTTTCATTTCGACAGCTTGTGTCTTTGTCGATCATTCTCTGAGCGATGTGTTTTTGATGACAGGGCATGATTAGTTTTGATCACCCTTGTTGCAACCTTTCAGTCCTGGTGATGATTCCGTGGTGGCCATGTGTTTGGGATCGGTACCAGCATTTGCTTCCAACACCGTGAGAACTGGTCTATTGAACGCATCTGCACAGCTCAACAACCTGACTATCGACAGAGCACTCACAAGCGTTGTCGCTGCACGTAAGTGCATGGTGGTCTTTTTCCTCAACATGTTGTGTTTGGAGTCTTGTATGTACCCTTTACCAAACTTGGCAGATGTCATGTAAAGATCCATTTGTAGAATTATAGTTAGTTGCTGTCTCAGTATTTTTATTGAATTTTGTCCATTGAAAAGTATCTTGAAAGAGTACGCTGATCTTCAAAACCTTGTCTTCTGTTGTGTAGGTACCTCGGTGATTTTCGTCAGACTAGCTGTGAATGCAACCTACACAGCCGAGTATCAAGTTCGTGAGTCTGCCGCATACAACGCCTTGCTTGCTCAGCTCCAATACCAGGTACAGTTTTGCTGTTGGTATATTATCTATGTCGTCTTTGGGTGTTAGGCAGGGAGAATAGAAGATAAAATTTTGATTTCTGTTGCATTTCAAGTGCCTTTGTGTGGAAGAAGTTATTGAACTTCTAACAGCCAAGTCATCGATCAGTGACTCGTCTATTCCTTGACACCGGACTTGACTCTTGGTTCCGCTGTTGGTGTTTTATAGGTGCTGAGTCAGTTTTCCCCAAGTATCGGATCCGTAGATATCGTGTCTCTGCGAGTGACCCAGATCCTTCCAGGGTAAGTTTGCATGGCGATGTGGAAGTTTTTTGATATGATCTTGATATTGATGAAGTGGAGTGTACAGTTGATAGCCAGTCGACTGCATTGCTTACATTCCCAACCTATCATTTAGAGACGTAATTTTTTTCTTCGTGAAGATATGCACGAGTGATGTGGAGGTAATTTATGTAATCTGTTTGGCAGTTCGACAGCTGCAACTACTACAGTCGACGTTGAGGTAGTGGCCACGACATCCGCATTATCAATCGTCCAAGGAAGGCTGACAAATATTACCGCACCTGGCCAAATACTTGGCGGCGCCCCTATCATCACTTCACAAGTGGCGTTAACAGGTAAAACTTGCAAGCAAATCTGTTTTGTCGATGAAAATGGGGGGAGTAAAGTTAAGGTTAGAGAGTTCATCATTTGTTGCTCGCCTTTCTTGGTCTCTTTTCTGTGATATGCATAAGATGTCAACTAATTCCCTATTGTCTATTTCAGCTCCACTTTGCAGCGTCCAAGTGGATCTTGTCTTCGTCTTGGATGGTACCGGTAGCGTGGGAGCCACAAACTTTGAGAGAATGAAGACCTTTGTACAGAAGATGATCAGCGACTTTGAGCTTGGGCCTGAGGCAACTCGCATCGGTGTGGTGGTCTATTCCCACCGGGCATCACTGGAAATCAGCTTGGATGCATTTGAGGATCAAGAATCACTGCAAGATGCGGTCGCCGGCATCGCATATCCGGGCGGTTACACTCTGACAGGGGCAGCCATCGACTACACCACCACCTTTGCCTTCTCTACTAGAAACGGTGCTCGGGACGGAGTGAGGAAAGTAGCCGTCATCTTGACCGATGGAGTGTCATATGATGACCCTGCGGAGCCGGCTCAGAGTATGCGCAAGGCGGCCATCATCACCTATGCCGTGGGGATCGGAAGCAATCTTGACCGTGACCAGTTGGACGTGATTGCCGGAGTGCCAGACAACCTATTTGTATTGGATGACTTCAGCATGCTGGACAACCTACGAACCACCCTGCCCACTCAAGTCTGTGACGGTTAGTATGAAGTTGAATGTGTCTTGATTGGTCTACTTAAAGAGTGTTGGCTCCTATCTCATCAATTATTGTTTTCTTGAAAGGACAATAATCCCGGGCTTTCCTATATATGTTTGTGTCCTTCTATTTACAGCCTCTACTAGTGAACAGATTCTCATCAGAATCGTCATCACATCAGTGCGGTTTGACGTGTCTCTGTTGAACGGCAACTCGACAGCATTCCGGACCCTGTTTGCCGAAATCAATCGTGCCGTAAGTTGTGTCTTGGTCTTGTTTTCGGTTCCTTTGTAGGCGGAAGGGCGGGGGGAACAAATGCTTAATGTGTAAGACCCTTCATCTTCTAGATGTGCTTATTTGAACACTGTTCTTTTACCTTTTCAGTTCATCGGCTTCCTCCCAGAAGTCCCTGAATTCACCGCACCTCTGGTGTCTCTCGCACCTGGGTAAGTACGAAGCAGCTTGTGTCTTAGTCGGTTTCATTTCGACAGCTTGTGTCTTTGTCGATCATTCTCTGAGCGATGTGATTTTGATGACAGGACATGATTAGTTTTGATCACTCTTGTTGCAAACTTTCAGTCCTGGTGATGATTCCGTGGTGGCCATGTGTTTGGGATCGGTACCAGCATTTGCTTCCAACACCGTGAGAACTGGTCTATTGAATGTACCTGCACAGCTCAACAACCTGACTATCGACACGGCACTCACAAGCGTTGTCGCTGCACGTAAGTGCATGGTGGTCTGTTTTTCCTCAACATGTTGTGTTTGGAGTCTTGTATGTACCCTTTACCAAACTTGGCAGATGTCATGTAAAGATCCATTTGTAGAATTATAGTCAGTTGCTGTCTCGGTATTTTTATTAAATTCTCTCCATTGAAAAGGATCTTTAAAGAGTACGCTTATCTTAAAAACCTTGTCTTCTGTTGTGTAGGTACCTCGGTGATTTTCGTCAGACTAGCTGTGAATGCAACCTACACAGCCGAGTATCAAGTTCGTGAGTCTGCCGCATACAACGCCTTGCTTGCTCAGCTCCAATACCAGGTACAGTTTTGCTGTTGGTATATTATCTATATGGTCCTTGGGTGTTAGGCAGGGAGAATAGAAGATAAAATTTTGATTTCTGTTGCATTTCAAGTCCCTTCGCGTGGAAGAAGTTTTGGAACTTCTAACAGCCAAGTCATCGATCAGTGAGTCGTCTATTCCTTGACACCGGACTTGACTCTTGGTTCCGCTGTTTGTGTTTTATAGGTGCTGAGTCAGTTTTCCCCAAGTACCGGATCCGTGGATATCGTGTCTCTGCGAGTGACCCAGATTCTTCCAGGGTAAGTTTGCTTGGCGATGTGGAAGTTTTTTGATGTGATCTTGATATTGATGAAGTGTAGTGTACATAGGAAGAAGGTACAGTTGGTAGCCAATCGACTGCATTGCTTACATTCCCAACCTATCATTTAGAGATGTAATTTTTTTTCGTGAAGATGTGCACGAGTGATGTGGAAGTATTTTATGTAATCTGTTTGGCAGTTCGACAGCTGCAACTACTACAGTCGACGTTGAGGTAGTGGCCACGACATCCGCATTATCAATCGTCCAAGGAAGGCTGACAAATATTACCGCACCTGGCCAAATACTTGGCGGCGCCCCTATCATCACTTCACAAGTGGCGGTAACAGGTAAAACTTGCAAGCAAGTCTGTTTTGTCCATGAAAATGAGGGAAGTACAGTTAATGTTAGAGAGTTCATCATTTGTTGCTCGCCTTTCTTGTTCTCTTTTCTATAATATGCATAAGATGTCAAATAATTCCCTATTGTCTATTTCAGCTCCACTTTGCAGCGTCCAAGTGGATCTTGTCTTCGTCTTGGATGGTACCGGTAGCGTGGGAGCCACAAACTTTGAGAGAATGAAGACCTTTGTACAGAAGATGATCAGCGACTTTGAGCTTGGGCCCGAGGCAACTCGCATCGGTGTGGTGGTCTATTCCCACCGGGCATCACTGGAAATCAGCTTGGATGCATTTGAGGATCAAGAATCACTGCAAGATGCGGTCGCCGGCATCGCATATCCGGGCGGTTACACTCTGACAGGGGTAGCCATCGACTACACCACCACCTTTGCCTTCTCTACTAGAAACGGTGCTCGGGAAGGAGTGAGGAAAGCAGCCGTCATCTTGACCGATGGAGTGTCATATGATGACCCTGCGGAGCCGGCTCAGAGTATGCGCAAGGCGGCCATCATCACCTATGCCGTGGGGATCGGAAGCAATCTTGACCGTGATCAGCTTGACATAATTTCTGGATCCCAACGTAACCTTTTTGTTCTGGATGACTTCAGCATGCTGGAAGATCTTAGAAACCAGTTGCCAAAACAAGTTTGCGAAGGTTTGTGTACAATTCTACTTTATCTACTACGCTACTCAATTTGAAGTGGCTTAAATCAGGATTTAAACAATGGTAAATTTTTATTCTGTCTCGCCTCAGTAAATAATCAAAGCCACGAAGCACAGTGGCGATAAAGACAGTGATAATATTATCGTTATCATGATATTGCTGTGTTTTCAATGTTTGTAATAATGAATAACAATATGTACCACATAATGTATGATACTTCTTACATTTTGAGTACTCTCTAGTCCATTAGCATTGAACTTCGTCAATGCATCATATTAATCTAGCTATTGAGATTTTTATATTAGCTAGATGGCGTGATAGCAAAACAATATTTTCCTTATTTCGATTTAGTATCATCGATTGTTTTAGTTTGATTGTATACCTAAGATATATGGTAGGAATTAAGCCAAATGAAGATTGAGATTTCCTATATACGCTGGAGAAAATCCATCCAAACACAAAATAACACGTTTACTTAGAAAATGCAACGTTGATCGTTGCCTTCACAGTTTTCAAATAAACCCCATGATTACAAATTTGTTGATAGAGTTCTAATACATATCATTTCAAAATGTCATTATAATAATAGAACAATCGTTCTCTGATTGAAGTCGTCTTCTTTGTTCAATGTAATGAAACCTGTTTAGTTTTTTTTAATCATTTCTCTGCACAACAGAGGTCGAACAGCGCTAGAATAATTTTGCAGCTGTTCATGGCAGCGTGTTATAAAATAGCAGATTCTTTACCCCCCCCCCCCCCCCATTTCTATCTCTATATATATATTTAAGGGTATCCCTACCGCTGGTAACCCCCATATGTATTTTCTTCACAGTTGGCTCCAGTTTTGTGTCCATTGTGTCCCTTGTTATCACATCTCGGAGATACAGCGTGGAGCTCCTTAATGCTAATTCTACACTGACTCTTGGTCTGTTTGCTGAGGTCCAGTCTGCTGTAAGTCTTATCATAACCCTTGAACTTTTGTAGATTTATTGTTAGGTGTATGATGAACATAGTTATTCCGTTTACAATTGCAATTTTTAAGGACATTGTTTATTTCTGTAACTTCGTTGCTGTATCTATTACGTTATTAGGCTATTTTTTACATTTTATTCCCACAACATAACACTTTGATTAACTCATCAAAACTTGCCCTACGTTACACCCTTATATACGCCAACTCAACTTTCGTGTATCATTTGTATTCCTAACATTTCTTGTTTGGGTCACAGGTGAATTTAAACGATGATAATGTATAAGCATTTGCGAAGACGAACTTCCGACAATGCTTCCTGGACATAAACCAAGTTTATTGTGCGTGTATACCATCAATCAATCGTTCGCTTGCCATGGTCAGAGCACAACGGCGTGCGCGTGCTGCAGCGTCTTTCCCTGCTTTCGTCACTTTTTTTCCATTTCTATTGACATGCACTTCCTTTTCTTATAGGATAATACTGATATTTCAAAGTGTATGAGAATATGAAGTTGCAATTGGTGTCCATTGTTAGATGTTACTGTATAATTATCCATAGAAAGAAACGTCCGTTTATCCATCCTCATGTCTTGTTTTCTGTCATATCTTCACACTCTATAGTTGAATAATATCAGTAGCAGCACCAACGGGCTCTTGACTTTGCAGCCAATTTGCTTCATACCAGGGTAAGTAACGATTTTGTCTTTTTTTTACATTCGCCCAAATCAGCCCAAGAAACATAGACACATTATGGTAGAAACCTTATGAAAACTCTTCTGACGTTATTGCATGTGCCTTCCAATGACAAAATGTAATACTGTCTTTCAACATCGACATCGCATCTATCATTGATAGAATATTTTTTTCATACGCATGAAGTTAAAGACATTTTAGATCAACGACGAAGAAAAATTGTTCATGTGGAGTCAGTCAATGTTTTAAGCAATGTTATATTTAGTTTGAAGTTAACTGCAAACCTCTACCGCCTGCAGTTTATCCTTTTAGGGGGCTAATGTCTATGTAAAATATATTTTTTACATCGCGGCATGGTTTGATTTCTGAAGTTGACGATGCGCCTGTTTCTTTTTAAATTTGTTGGGAAAGATAGTCAAATGGTACATTTTATTGTTCATTTGTCTTGACTTCAAAGAATTCAAAATATACATTAAGTGTGACTTGATTACATGTCATAGTATAAAACGATAAGACATGATTTCACTGCTATGTTGTGTGCATACCAAATCCCTACTCTAAACTAGCTAGCAACCAGTGAAGGAATGAACGTTTTACTTATCGATCTATTTGTTGAATTCCGATTCAATAATTGTCACTAAGATTTCATGCAACAAAGTGTCACTGTTAACGACTCTTTAATCAATAAAGGCCTTTCGAAGCTGTTGCCGTATCACTGCAACTTGCAGCACAACCATTTGCTGTCAATACCATTGTATCAACTATCACCAACCTTCCATCAACACTTGGAACCCTTCAAATCAATCCATCACTAACAACTATAACAGATGGTGGTAAGTTTCCATTTATTGCAACAAAGTACTTTCATTACCCCTCCTCTTATTACTGTTATAAAGTACATAAAGAAGTGCGTACATAGTGTGACAAATGCCCATAGACATTGTCTCAATAGAAATCGATTCAATGTCTCTTGACTTTCAATGTAAAGGGGATAATGTTGCATCAGATATCCGCCTGATCTAAGTATACAAAAACTGAATATACAATTCTACCCATTCATACAATAAATTTTGAATGATTATTGTCATCTGCCTGCAGCCACAAGAAGACGTATCATAATCACGTTGGAACTCAATATCACCTACACGGTGGAATACCAGGATGTTTCGTCAATGTCCTATACCGACTTGAGAGTCACTATCGAAAATACGGTAGGTTCTTTCACTTTGTAGATACCGACCAGTAATACTGCTTTGTACTTCTAAAATCTTTGCACACTAAGAGAAACGGAGAAAAACAATTTTCAGAATATGGTTAATTTGGAGACCAGCGATTTCAACAGACTATCTTCTTCAGATACTGCAAGTATTTACTGCCAACCCAGCAGACATCCAGTCAGTGTCCATCACGTCGGTGGCCCCAGGGTAAGATTAAAAGTATTTCTATGGTGCAGATTTCTCATACACGTTCTTATTCTAGAAAGACACAAATCTAAGCAATGCAGACCGTTTTAATGACAATATTAAGTGTAAAAGTCTTTTAGAAAGATAACATTATAACAATCTCGTTTCCTTTCCTCAGACCATCCCCAACAAGCACATCAGTGACTGTAAGTGTGGTGACGCTAGGTGCAAATGTCAACGCCACCATCCAAGAAATCATCAATATCACATCAGCAGGACAGCAGCTTGGGAACCTACCTGTGGTGTCATCCACAGTTGGGGATATTAGTACGTTCGCTCTACCGTTACTTATCGAATCACGGCCGATTTGTCTACACCATTTTACTGCAATGTTCTTGGCAGATGGAATTTCTTCCAACTTGTTTCTTTTCTCTCCCTAGCTCCTCCCTGTTCAGCAGTAGCAGACATCGTCTTCCTTGTGGATGGCACTGGTAGTGTCGGCTTGGACAACTTTGAGCGAATGAAGACCTTCATAAGGAAAGTTTTTGCCTTCTTGGATATTGGAGAAAACGCCGTTCGCGTCTCTATCGTTCAGTATGCAGCCCAGGCTCGCACAGAATTCTTCCTTGACCAGTACTACGACCTCAAGGAGGCGCAAGATGCAGTGGATGGTATTGAGTACATGGGCGGCTACACGCTGACGGGTAAAGCCATCGACTTCGCCACCAATCTGCACTTCGACCTGAGGAAGGGCGCGCGAGCCGAGGTCACCAAAATAGCTGTTGTCATCACCGACGGCATATCCTATGACGACGTCAACCGTCCTGCTCGGAGGATGCGCCAGGCAGGAATCGTCACCATTGCTGTCGGTGTGGGCAATAACTTGGACAGAGACCAGCTGACAGCTATCGCAGGAGATCCAAAGACTCTTCTGTCTTTAGATGATTTCGACAGACTCCAGGACTTGACTACCTCTCTGCCCACAATGCTTTGCGACGGTAAGATGCAAACTGTGTTACTATTCTGAAGTTTTTTCGACCTCTAAGGAATTAAAGGATTTAAGCCTTCTGTTGAGTCTTGTTTGCTTGGTTACTTACATATTTTCATCTGTCTGTTTTTTTTTTTTCTTTCATATAGTTGGTACAAGTCAGCAAATTGTCGTCTCCATCTGCATCAGAAGAACGTACGATACGGTCCTTCTGAACGCCAACTCCAGTGACTACACGGCACTTTTCCGGCAAGTTGTTCAAGGGGTAAGAACAGATCATTTCTCCATTAGAAGTTGAAGTTTCTCCAGCAGAGCTCTTTACTCCTACATTGCTGTTTTGGCACATATTTGCCGGAAGTCATCAGAAGAAAGGAGTTCTGACCAACAGACCGATTTTGTTTGCATCTCTTCTAACCCAGTTTAACACCATCTTCTCCATGGTTTTGCAGCTGACGACTACCTTTACGAGCAGTCCGGGAATAGCAGCCATTCAACCTATTGGCTTCGCACCTGGGTAAGTATGAGAAACCTCTTCTCTCGGCATAGCGGGCGCCAGTTGAAAACAATAATGTCACTAAAACTCTATGTCGGCATACCCTATAGTGTAATTTCGGGATAGACATGTTTTCTTTGGATCTTAACCCTATTTCTCTTCCAGCTGTGGAGGCGTAGTTTCCACCGTGCAATGCGCCGTTGCTCCCTTCGCCCTGCAGACTGTGTCCAACACCTTCCAGACTCTACAGGTGAACTTGGGAGTCTTGACGATTGATCCTGCAGTAACTACCGTTGTGTCTGCTGGTAAGTATACTCGGCTTGGTCACGCTCGTTGTCTCAGACAACTTTTAAAACTCCACTTCATAGAGTTATCGGAGCAACATTGAAGACGAAAAGTTCCCATTTTGCCATTTGGCGCTCAATATCATATGTACTTGCTACAGCCACAAGAAGAACCGTTATTGTCACGGTGGAGCTGACTCTTACCTACATTGTGGACTATCAAGATACGTCATCAGAAGCATATACCAACTTGAGCTTCACTATCGAAAATGCGGTAGGTTCTTTTCTGTGTAGCCGATTGTGAGCAATGTTTCCTGCTGAAATCCCTTGTCATATATGGTTCTTGTTCCTTTTTTGACAGAAAGACGTTTGCTCGCTCTTTATATGTGACAAACATTCAACGCATATCCAAGGAGCTTGATTGTGCTCTGAAGCCCTTGAACTAGTCACGAGCACTCTTCTTCATCACCTTTTTCAGGTCCTGCAAGTCTTTGCTGCCAACCCAGCAGACATCCAGTCGGTGGCCATCACGTCGGTGGCCCCAGGGTAAGATTGAAAGTCTTGCCGTATGAAGCTTCCTTTTCAGTCACATTTCGGCTAGGTATATCTCTCAAATTGAAGCCAAGCCGCTACAGTGTACTTTATACTATTGACGACTTTACTTCCCATCCTTGTTATTTTTTTCTGTATCTGTATCTATATAGCCGGTATAACCGCCGTTCGGCGTAACACACCAGCTTTGCAGGCACGCGGCGCGGCAGCAGCTGGTTATATTACACCGAACGACTCGTTACCCCTAACTTTTGCACATCTATCTGCAAGCGTTCTTTAAAACTACCAAGAGAAGATGCCCCTACTGTACTGGTGATAACAAGTTCCACTCTACGATAGTTCTGGGAAAGTACGAATTTTTGAACACATCAATCCTAGGTTGGTAACTCTGGTATTTGAAGGCATGACTGTTTCTTGTTCTTTTTTGAGCTGGTATTAGATACTTATCCGTTGGTACGTCCACCAGTTTATTGGTCATTTTGTACATCATGGAAAGTCTGGACATTTTCCTTCTGTCTTCAAGTGACATCCACTGCAAATCTGTTTTCATTTTGGTAACACTAGAATCCCTGTTATAGTTGTTTGTGCAGAATCGGGCAGCTTGGTTCTGTACCCTTTCAAGTTTATCTTTGTCTTTCTTTGTATACGGGTCCCATACTGTAGCGGCATATTCAAGGTTAGGTCTTACTAGTGACGTGTATGCAAGTGATTTTACCCTGGTTGGGCATGCCCACAAGTTGCGTTTGATTACTCCCAATGTCTGTTTAGCCTTGGTTGTTATCCTTTTTGGCATCGAAGAAAGGTCATGTGCATTATGCTTGTTTTCTCTTTGCAGAGCGTCGGCAACAAGCACATCGGTGACTGTAAGTGTGGTGACTCTAGGTGCAAATGTCAACACCACCACTCAAATCATCGTCAATACCACATCGGCGGGAGTGCAGCTTGGAAACCTGCCAATAGTGTCGTCTACCGTCGGAGATACTAGTATGTTGACATGTGCTATTTCCGCCGGGATGATGTCGTTTTCTTCTGCGTTTCTTGCTGTCATGTTCTATGCAGATGTGGCTTACATCTAACTTGTTTCGTTCTCCCTAGCTCCTCCCTGTAGAGCAGTAGCAGACATCGTCTTCCTTGTGGATGGCACCGGCAGCGTCGGCTTGGACAACTTTGAGCGAATGAAGACCTTCATCAGGCAGCTCTTTGCCTACTTGGATATTGGAGAAAACGCCGTTCGCGTCTCTATCGTTCAGTATGCAGCCCAGGCGCGCACAGAATTCTTCCTTGACCAGTACTACGACCTCCAGGAGGCGCAAGATGCAGTGGATGGTATTGAGTACATGGGCGGCTACACGCTGACAGGTAAGGCCATCGACTTCGCCACCAATCTGCACTTCGACCTGAGGAAGGGCGCGCGAGCCGACGTCACCAAAATAGCCGTTGTCATCACCGACGGCATATCCTATGACGACGTCAACCGTCCTGCTAGGAGGATGCGCCAGGCAGGAATCGTCACCATTGCTGTCGGTGTGGGCAATAACCTGGACAGAGACCAACTGACAGCTATCGCAGGAGATGCAAAGACTCTTCTGTCTTTAGATGATTTCGACAGACTCCAGGACTTGACTACCTCTCTGCCCACCATGCTTTGCGACGGTAAGATGCAAACTGTGTTACTATTCTGAAGTTTTTTCGACCTCTAAGGAATTAAAGGATGTAAGCCTTCTCTTGAGTCTTGTTTGCTTGGTTACTTACATATTTTCATCTGTCTGTTTGATTTTTTCTTTCATATAGTTGGTACAAGTCAGCAAATTGTCGTCTCCATCTGCATCAGAAGAACGTACGATACGGTCCTTCTGAACGCCAACTCCAGTGATTCCACGGCACTTTTCCGGCAAGTTGTTCAAGGGGTAAGAACCGATCATTTCTCCATTAGAAGTTGTGGTTTCTCCAGCAGAGCTCTTTACTCTTACATTGCTGTTTTGGCACATGTTTGCCGGAAGTCATAGGAAGAAAGGAGTTCTGATCAACAGACCGATTTTGCTTGCATCTCTTCTAACCCAGTTTAACACCATCTTCTCCATGGTTTTGCAGCTGACGACTACCTTTACGAGCAGTCCGGGAATAGCAGCCATTCAACCTATTGGCTTCGCACCTGGGTAAGTATAAAAACCTCTTCTCTCGGCATAGCGGGCGCCAGTTGAAAACAATAATGTCACTAAAACTCTATGTGGGCATTACCCTATAGTGTAATTTCGGGATAGACATGTTTTCTTTGGATCTTAACCCTATTTCTCTTCCAGCTGTGGAGGCGTAGTTTCCACCGTGCAATGCGCCGTTGCTCCCTTCGCCCTGCAGACTGTGTCCAACACCTTCCAGACTCTACAGGTGAACTTGGGAGACTTGACGATTGATCCTGCAGTAACTACCGTTGTGCCTGCTGGTAAGTATACTCGGCTTGGTCACGCTCGTTGTCTCAGACAACTTAACTCCACTTCATAGAGGTATCGGAGCAACATTGAAGACGAAAAGTTCACATGTAGCCATTTTGCCATTTGGCGCTCAATATCATATGTACTTGCTGCAGCCACAAGAAGAACCGTTATTGTCACGGTGGAGCTGACTCTTACCTACATTGTGGACTATCAAGATACGTCATCAGAAGCATATACCAACTTGAGCGTCACTATCGAAAATGCGGTAGGTTCTTTTCTGTGTAGCCGATTGTGAGCAATGTTTCCTGCTGAAATCCCTTGTCATATATGGTTCTTGTTCCTTTTTTGACAGAAAGACGTTTGCTCGCTCTTTATATGTGACAAACATTTAACGCATATCCAAGGAGCTTGATTGTGCTCTGAAGCCCTTGAACTAGTCACGAGCACTCTTCTTCATCACCTTTTTCAGGTCCTGCAAGTCTTTGCTGCCAACCCAGCAGACATCCAGTCGGTGGCCATCACGTCGGTGGCCCCAGGGTAAGATTGAAAGTCTTGCCGTATGAAGCTTTCTTTTCAGTCACTTTTCGGCTAGGTATATCTCTCAAATTGAAGCCAGGCCGCTACAGTGTACTTTGTACTATTGACGACTTTGCTTCCCATCCTTTTTGGCATCGAAGAAAGGTCATGTGCATTATGCTTGTTTTCTCTTTGCAGAGCGTCGGCAACAAGCACATCGGTGACTGTAAGTGTGGTGACTCTAGGTGCAAATGTCAACACCACCACTCAAATCATCGTCAATACCACATCGGCGGGAGTGCAGCTTGGAAACCTGCCAATAGTGTCGTCTACCGTTGGAGATACTAGTATGTGGACATGTGCTATTTCCGCCGGGATGATGTCATTTTCTTCTGCGTTTCTTGCTGTCATGTTCTATGCAGATGTGGCTTTCATCTAACTTGTTTCGTTCTCCCTAGCTCCTCCCTGTAGAGCAGTAGCAGACATCGTCTTCCTTGTGGATGGCACCGGCAGCGTCGGCTTGGACAACTTTGAGCGAATGAAGACCTTCATCAGGCAGCTCTTTGCCTACTTGGATATTGGAGAAAACGCCGTTCGCGTCTCTATCGTTCAGTATGCAGCCCAGGCGCGCACAGAATTCTTCCTTGACCAGTACTACGACCTCCAGGAGGCGCAAGATGCAGTGGATGGTATTGAGTACATGGGCGGCTACACGCTGACAGGTAAGGCCATCGACTTCACCACCAATCTGCACTTCGACATGAGGAAGGGCGCGCGAGCCGACGTCACCAAAATAGCCGTTGTCATCACCGACGGCATATCCTATGACGACGTCAACCGTCCTGCTCGGAGGATGCGCCAGGCAGGAATCGTCACCATTGCTGTCGGTGTGGGCAATAACCTGGACAGAGACCAACTGACAGCTATCGCAGGAGATGCAAAGACTCTTCTGTCTTTAGATGATTTCGACAGACTCCAGGACTTGACTACCTCTCTGCCCACCATGCTTTGCGACGGTAAGATGCAAACTGTGTTACTATTCTGAAGTTTTTTCGACCTCTAAGGAATTAAAGGATGTAAGCCTTCTCTTGAGTCTTGTTTGCTTGGTTACTTACATATTTTTATCTGTCTGTTTGATTTTTTCTTTCATATAGTTGGTACAAGTCAGCAAATTATCGTCTCCATCTGCATCAGAAGAACGTACGATACGGTCCTTCTGAACGCCAACTCCAGTGATTCCACGGCACTTTTCCGGCAAGTTGTTCAAGGGGTAAGAACCGATCATTTCTCCATTAGAAGTTGTGGTTTCTCCAGCAGAGCTCTTTACTCTTACATTGCTGTTTTGGCACGTTTGCCGGAAGTCATAGGAAGAAAGGAGTTCTGACCAACAGATCGATTTTGCTTGCATCTCTTCTAACCCAGTTTAACACCATCTTCTCCATGGTTTTGCAGCTGACGACTACCTTTACGAGCAGCCCGGGAATAGCAGCCATTCAACCTATTGGCTTCGCACCTGGGTAAGTATGAAAAACCTCTTCTCTCGGCATAGCGGGCGCCAGTTGAAAACAATAATGTCACTAAAACTCTATGTGGGCATTACCCTATAGTGTAATTTCGGGATAGACATGTTTTCTTTGGATCTTAACCCTATTTCTCTTCCAGCTGTGGAGGCGTAGTTTCCACCGTGCAATGCGCCGTTGCTCCCTTCGCCCTGCAGACTGTGTCCAACACCTTCCAGACTCTACAGGTGAACTTGGGAGTCTTGACGATTGATCCTGCAGTAACTACCGTTGTGCCTGCTGGTAAGTATACTCGGCTTGGTCACGCTCGTTGTCTCAGACAACTTAACTCCACTTCATAGAGGTATCTGAGCAACATTGAAGACGAAAAGTTCACATGTAGCCATTTTGCCATTTGACGCTCAATATCATATGTACTTGCTGCAGCCACAAGAAGAACCGTTATTGTCACGGTGGAGCTGACTCTTACCTACATTGTGGACTATCAAGATACGTCATCAGAAGCATATACCAACTTGAGCGTCACTATCGAAAATGCGGTAGGTTCTTTTCTGTGTAGCCGATTGTGAGCAATGTTTCCTGCTGAAATCCCTTGTCATATATGGTTCTTGTTCCTTTTTTGACAGAAAGACGTTTGCTCGCTCTTTATATGTGACAAACATTTAACGCATATCCAAGGAGCTTGATTGTGCTCTGAAGCCCTTGAACTAGTCACGAGCACTCTTCTTCATCACCTTTTTCAGGTCCTGCAAGTCTTTGCTGCCAACCCAGCAGACATCCAGTCGGTGGCCATCACGTCGGTGGCCCCAGGGTAAGATTGAAAGTCTTGCCGTATGAAGCTTTCTTTTCAGTCACTTTTCGGCTAGGTATATCTCTCAAATTGAAGCCAAGCCACTACAGTGTACTTTGTACTATTGAAGACTTTGCTTCCCATACTTTTTGGCATCGAAGAAAGGTCATGTGCATTATGCTTGTTTTCTCTTTGCAGAGCGTCGGCAACAAGCACATCGGTGACTGTAAGTGTGGTGACTCTAGGTGCAAATGTCAACACCACCACTCAAATCATCGTCAATACCACATCGGCGGGAGTGCAGCTTGGAAACCTGCCAATAGTGTCGTCTACCGTCGGAGATACTAGTATGTTGACATGTGCTATTTCCGCCGGGATGATGTCGTTTTCTTCTGCGTTTCTTGCTGTCATGTTCTATGCAGATGTGGCTTTCATCTAACTTGTTTCGTTCTCCCTAGCTCCTCCCTGTAGAGCAGTAGCAGACATCGTCTTCCTTGTGGATGGCACCGGCAGCGTCGGCTTGGACAACTTTGAGCGAATGAAGACCTTCATCAGGCAGCTCTTTGCCTACTTGGATATTGGAGAAAACGCCGTTCGCGTCTCTATCGTTCAGTATGCAGCCCAGGCGCGCACAGAATTCTTCCTTGACCAGTACTACGACCTCCAGGAGGCGCAAGATGCAGTGGATGGTATTGAGTACATGGGCGGCTACACGCTGACAGGTAAGGCCATCGACTTCGCCACCAATCTGCACTTCGACCTGAGGAAGGGCGCGCGAGCCGACGTCACCAAAATAGCCGTTGTCATCACCGACGGCATATCCTATGACGACGTCAACCGTCCTGCTAGGAGGATGCGCCAGGCAGGAATCGTCACCATTGCTGTCGGTGTGGGCAATAACCTGGACAGAGACCAACTGACAGCTATCGCAGGAGATGCAAAGACTCTTCTGTCTTTAGATGATTTCGACAGACTCCAGGACTTGACTACCTCTCTGCCCACCATGCTTTGCGACGGTAAGATGCAAACTGTGTTACTATTCTGAAGTTTTTTCGACCTCTAAGGAATTAAAGGATGTAAGCCTTCTGTTGAGTCTTGTTTGCTTGGTTACTTACATATTTTCATCTGTCTGTTTGATTTTTTCTTTCATATAGTTGGTACAAGTCAGCAAATTGTCGTCTCCATCTGCATCAGAAGAACGTACGATACGGTCCTTCTGAACGCCAACTCCAGTGATTCCACGGCACTTTTCCGGCAAGTTGTTCAAGGGGTAAGAACCGATCATTTCTCCATTAGAAGTTGTGGTTTCTCCAGCAGAGCTCTTTACTCTTACATTGCTGTTTTGGCACATGTTTGCCGGAAGTCATAGGAAGAAAGGAGTTCTGACCAACAGACCGATTTTGCTTGCATCTCTTCTAACCCAGTTTAACACCATCTTCTCCATGGTTTTGCAGCTGACGACTACCTTTACGAGCAGCCCGGGAATAGCAGCCATTCAACCTATTGGCTTCGCACCTGGGTAAGTATGAGAAACCTCTTCTCTCGGCATAGCGGGCGCCAGTTGAAAACAATAATGTCACTAAAACTCTATGTCGGCATACCCTACCCTATAGTGTAATTTCGGGATAGACATGTTTTCTTTGGATCTTAACCCTATTTCTCTTCCAGCTGTGGAGGCGTAGTTTCCACCGTGCAATGCGCCGTTGCTCCCTTCGCCCTGCAGACTGTGTCCAACACCTTCCAGACTCTACAGGTGAACTTGGGAGACTTGACGATTGATCCTGCAGTAACTACCGTTGTGCCTGCTGGTAAGTATACTCGGCTTGGTCACGCTCGTTGTCTCAGACAACTTAACTCCACTTCATAGAGGTATCGGAGCAACATTGAAGACGAAAAGTTCACATGTAGCCATTTTGCCATTTGGCGCTCAATATCATATGTACTTGCTGCAGCCACAAGAAGAACCGTTATTGTCACGGTGGAGCTGACTCTTACCTACATTGTGGACTATCAAGATACGTCATCAGAAGCATATACCAACTTGAGCGTCACTATCGAAAATGCGGTAGGTTCTTTTCTGTGTAGCCGATTGTGAGCAATGTTTCCTGCTGAAATCCCTTGTCATATATGGTTCTTGTTCCTTTTTTGATAGAAAGACGTTTGCTCGCTCTTTATATGCGACAAACATTCAACGCATATCCAAAGAGCTTGATTGTGCTCTGAAGCCCTTGAACTAGTCACGAGCACTCTTCTTCATCACCTTTTTCAGGTCCTGCAAGTCTTTGCTGCCAACCCAGCAGACACCCAGTCGGTGGCCATCACGTCGGTGGCCCCAGGGTAAGATTGAAAGTCTTGCCGTATGAAGCTTTCTTTTCAGTCACTTTTCGGCTAGGTATATCTCTCAAATTGAAGCCAAGCCGCTACAGTGTACTTTGTACTATTGACGACTTTGCTTCCCATCCTTTTTGGCATCGAAGAAAGGTCATGTGCATTATGCTTGTTTTCTCTTTGCAGAGCGTCGGCAACAAGCACATCGGTGACTGTAAGTGTGGTGACTCTAGGTGCAAATGTCAACACCACCACTCAAATCATCGTCAATACCACATCGGCGGGAGTGCAGCTTGGAAACCTGCCAATAGTGTCGTCTACCGTTGGAGATACTAGTATGTTGACATGTGCTATTTCCGCCGGGATGATGTCGTTTTCTTCAATCTGCGTTTCTTGCTGTCATGTTCTATGCAGATGTGGCTTTCATCTAACTTGTTTCGTTCTCCCTAGCTCCTCCCTGTAGAGCAGTAGCAGACATCGTCTTCCTTGTGGATGGCACCGGCAGCGTCGGCTTGGACAACTTTGAGCGAATGAAGACCTTCATCAGGCAGCTCTTTGCCTACTTGGATATTGGAGAAAACGCCGTTCGCGTCTCTATCGTTCAGTATGCAGCCCAGGCGCGCACAGAATTCTTCCTTGACCAGTACTACGACCTCCAGGAGGCGCAAGATGCAGTGGATGGTATTGAGTACATGGGCGGCTACACGCTGACAGGTAAGGCCATCGACTTCGCCACCAATCTGCACTTCGACCTGAGGAAGGGCGCGCGAGCCGACGTCACCAAAATAGCCGTTGTCATCACCGACGGCATATCCTATGACGACGTCAACCGTCCTGCTCGGAGGATGCGCCAGGCAGGAATCGTCACCATTGCTGTCGGTGTGGGCAATAACCTGGACAGAGACCAACTGACAGCTATCGCAGGAGATGCAAAGACTCTTCTGTCTTTAGATGATTTCGACAGACTCCAGGACTTGACTACCTCTCTGCCCACCATGCTTTGCGACGGTAAGATGCAAACTGTGTTACTATTCTGAAGTTTTTTCGACCTCTAAGGAATTAAAGGATGTAAGCCTTCTGTTGAGTCTTGTTTGCTTGGTTACTAACATATTTTCATCTGTCTGTTTGATTTTTTCTTTCATATAGTTGGTACAAGTCAGCAAATTGTCGTCTCCATCTGCATCAGAAGAACGTACGATACGGTCCTTCTGAACGCCAACTCCAGTGATTCCACCGCACTTTTCCGGCAAGTTGTTCAAGGGGTAAGAACCGATCATTTCTCCATTAGAAGTTGTGGTTTCTCCAGCAGAGCTCTTTACTCTTACATTGCTGTTTTGGCACATGTTTGCCGGAAGTCATAGGAAGAAAGGAGTTCTGACCAACAGACCGATTTTGGTTGCATCTCTTCTAACCCAGTTTAACACCATCTTCTCCATGGTTTTGCAGCTGACGACTACCTTTACGAGCAGTCCGGGAATAGCAGCCATTCAACCTATTGGCTTCGCACCTGGGTAAGTATGAGAAACCTCTTCTCTCGGCATAGCGGGCGCCACTTGAAAACAATAATGTCAGTAAAACTCTATGTGGGCATTACCCTATAGTGTAATTTCGGGATAGACATGTTTTCTTTGGATCTTAACCCTATTTCTCTTCCAGCTGTGGAGGCGTAGTTTCCACCGTGCAATGCGCCGTTGCTCCCTTCGCCCTGCAGACTGTGTCCAACACCTTCCAGACTCTACAGGTGAACTTGGGAGTCTTGACGATTGATCCTGCAGTAACTACCGTTGTGCCTGCTGGTAAGTATACTCGGCTTGGTCACGCTCGTTGTCTCAGACAACTTAACTCCACTTCATAGAGGTATCTGAGCAACATTGAAGACGAAAAGTTCACATGTAGCCATTTTGCCATTTGACGCTCAATATCATGTACTTGCTGCAGCCACAAGAAGAACCGTTATTGTCACGGTGGAGCTGACTCTTACCTACATTGTGGACTATCAAGATACGTCATCAGAAGCATATACCAACTTGAGCGTCACTATCGAAAATGCGGTAGGTTCTTTTCTGTGTAGCCGATTGTGAGCAATGTTTCCTGCTGAAATCCCTTGTCATATATGGTTCTTGTTCCTTTTTTGACAGAAAGACGTTTGCTCGCTCTTTATATGTGACAAACATTCAACGCATATCCAAGGAGCTTGATTGTGCTCTGAAGCCCTTGAACTAGTCACGAGCACTCTTCTTCATCACCTTTTTCAGGTCCTGCAAGTCTTTGCTGCCAACCCAGCAGACATCCAGTCGGTGGCCATCACGTCGGTGTCCCCAGGGTAAGATTGAAAGTCTTGCCGTATGAAGCTTTCTTTTCAGTCACTTTTCGGCTAGGTATATCTCTCAAATTGAAGCCAAGCCGCTACAGTGTACTTTGTACTATTGAAGACTTTGCTTCCCATCCTTTTTGGCATCGAAGAAAGGTCATGTGCATTATGCTTGTTTTCTCTTTGCAGAGCGTCGGCAACAAGCACATCGGTGACTGTAAGTGTGGTGACTCTAGGTGTAAATGTCAACACCACCACTCAAATCATCGTCAATACCACATCGGCGGGAGTGCAGCTTGGAAACCTGCCAATAGTGTCGTCTACCGTCGGAGATACTAGTATGTTGACATATGCTATTTCCGCCGGGATGATGTCGTTTTCTTCAATCTGCGTTTCTTGCTGTCATGTTCTATGCAGATGTGGCTTTCATCTAACTCGTTTCGTTCTCCCTAGCTCCTCCCTGTAGAGCAGTAGCAGACATCGTCTTCCTTGTGGATGGCACCGGCAGCGTCGGCTTGGACAACTTTGAGCGAATGAAGACCTTCATCAGGCAGCTCTTTGCCTACTTGGATATCGGAGAGAACGCCGTTCGCGTCTCTATCGTTCAGTATGCAGCCCAGGCGCGCACAGAATTCTTCCTTGACCAGTACTACGACCTCCAGGAGGCGCAAGATGCAGTGGATGGTATTGAGTACATGGGCGGCTACACGCTGACAGGTAAGGCCATCGACTTCGCCACCAATCTGCACTTCGACCTGAGGAAGGGAGCGCGAGCCGACGTCACTAAAATAGCCGTTGTCATCACCGACGGCATATCCTATGACGACGTCAACCGTCCTGCTAGGAGGATGCGCCAGGCAGGAATCGTCACCATTGCTGTCGGTGTGGGCAATAACCTGGACAGAGACCAACTGTCAGCTATCGCAGGAGACGCAAAGACTCTTCTGTCTTTAGATGATTTCGACAGACTCCAGGACTTGACTACCTCTCTGCCCACCATGCTTTGCGACGGTAAGATGCAAACTGTGTTACTATTCTGAAGTTTTTTCGACCTCTAAGGAATTAAAGGATGTAAGCCTTCTGTTGAGTCTTGTTTGCTTGGTTACTTACATATTTTCATCTGTCTGTTTGATTTTTTCTTTCATATAGTTGGTACAAGTCAGCAAATTGTCGTCTCCATCTGCATCAGAAGAACGTACGATACGGTCCTTCTGAACGCCAACTCCAGTGATTCCACGGCACTTTTCCGGCAAGTTGTTCAAGGGGTAAGAACCGATCATTTCTCCATTAGAAGTTGAGGTTTCTCCAGCAGAGCTCTTTACTCCTACATTGCTGTTTTGGCACATATTTGCCGGAAGTCATAGGAAGAAAGGAGTTCTGACCAACAGACCGATTTTGGTTGCATCTCTTCTAACCCAGTTTAACACCATCTTCTCCATGGTTTTGCAGCTGACGACTACCTTTACGAGCAGTCCGGGAATAGCAGCCATTCAACCTATTGGCTTCGCACCTGGGTAAGTATGAGAAACCTCTTCTCTCGGCATAGCGGGCGCCAGTTGAAAACAATAATGTCACTAAAACTCTATGTGGGCCTTACCCTATAGTGTAATTTCGGGATAGACATGTTTTCTTTGGATCTTAACCCTATTTCTATCCCAGCTGTGGAGGCGTAGTTTCCACCGTGCAATGCGCCGTTGCTCCCTTCGCCCTGCAGACTGTGTCCAACACCTTCCAGACTCTACAGGTGAACTTGGGAGTCTTGACGATTGATCCTGCAGTAACTACCGTTGTGCCTGCTGGTAAGTATACTCGGCTTGGTTGAAGTCCAGAAATGGGGTAAATGTACTAAGTTAGTGTGTACGAAGTTGTACGAACTTGTACGAAGTTAAAGGTAGATAAAGACCGTAATCGGTAAACTTCGGAAGTTTTAGGTGACGTCATCTAACTTCGTACAGGTAGGCAGGGTTGGTGTACGATGTACGATGTACGGAGTTAACAATCTAACTTCGTACAGGCAGGCAGGGTTGGTGTACGATGTACGATGTACGAACTTAACAAATCTAACTTCGTACAGGTAGACAGGGTTGATGTACGATGTACGATGTACGAACTTAACAAATCTAACTTCGTACAGGCAGGCAGGGTTGGTGTACGATGTACGATGTACGAACTTAACAAATCTAACTTCGTACAGGTAGGCAGGGTTGGTGTACGATGTACGAAGTTAAAAAATCTAACTTCGCACAGAGGGGCAGGGTTAGTGTACGATGTACGATGTACAAAGTTAACAGATCTTCAGTACAGATGGTCAGGCTTAACGTTGTTAAAAAATTACAAACTTTGATAAATAAGACCTATATCTATGTTCATCAAGTGCATTGAAGAATGGTGATCACGTCAGAAATACAAAGTTGACAGTTCTAAGACCGTACAGAAGGCACTTGAATAAGTTTTAAATAATAAAAAGTAACAAAATTTAGAATGATGAAAATAAATTTAGAATGATGAAAATATTTCGAAATATAAATAAATGTTTTCGTTCTCACTAAGGCATAATGGTATACAGCAGTCACAAAAATGCTACCTTGCTAATGTTAGTCAAAACAAAATGATCTTGACTAAAACTCATTTCATATAAGTCATTCTATAGGAACCTCTTACTTTTCTGAGATGGTTGATTCTAACGTTATCTGGCCTAACACCACTGTTTGTTACCAATAAGGGTGTCAGGCAGGAGTGTAAACTAAGCCCTAGACTTTTTAATATTTTTATAAACGATCGAGTTAGATGATACAGATTGTTCTCCACCCGCACTCAATAATTGGTGATCGATGATGAGAGCATGTGATTAACGCGTGGCTGACCATGTGCGACAGGTGAAGGTAGAATAGAATAATGCGTACGGAGTTAGCATAACCCACAGCATAGTCAAAACATCTTGACTTCGTACACCAGGCCCGACCCATATATGAAGATAGCATAACTCACAACAAAGTCAAAACATCTTAACTTCGTACATCGTACTTCGTACATTAGGTCCACCCCATGTACGAACTTCGCATAACCCACAAAATAGAAAACATTTTAACTTCGTACATCGTACTACGTACATTAGGTCCGCCCCATGTACGAACTTAGCATAACCCACAAAATAGAAAACATTTTAACTTCGTACATCGTACTTCGTACATTAGGTCTGCCCCATGTACGAACTTAGCATAACCCACAAAATAGAAAACATTTTAACTTCGTACATCGTACTTCGTACATTAGGTCCGCCCCATGTACGAACTTAGCGTAGCTTCGTCACAGATAATTGTCGACGTTTCCCGAACTTTGCCGACAGCGGTTGTCGGAAGTTGTCGGAAGCTAGAAGTTGTCGGAAATTACGTGTGACGTAGGCTGATCCAAACTTCGTACATTTCACCCATTTCTGGACATGTATGACGCTCGTTGTCTCAGACAACTTAACTCCACTTCATAGAGGTATCGGAGCAACATTGAAGACGAAAAGTTCACATGTAGCCATTTTGCCATTTGGCGCTCAATATCATATGTACTTTCTGCAGCCACAAGAAGAACCGTTATTGTCACGGTGGAGCTGACTCTTACCTACATTGTGGACTATCAAGATACGTCATCAGAAGCATATACCAACTTGAGCGTCACTATCGAAAATGCGGTAGGTTCTTTTCTGTGTAGCCGATTGT
This sequence comes from Branchiostoma floridae x Branchiostoma belcheri, assembly GCA_019207045.1. Lineage (NCBI taxonomy): Eukaryota > Metazoa > Chordata > Leptocardii > Amphioxiformes > Branchiostomatidae > Branchiostoma > Branchiostoma floridae x Branchiostoma belcheri. The sequence goes on from CM033035.1 coordinate 14,931,304, forward strand.
GAGCAATGTTTCCTGCTGAAATCCCTTGTCATATATGGTTCTTGTTCCTTTTTTGACAGAAAGACGTTTGCTCGCTCTTTATATGTGACAAACATTCAACGCAAATCCAAGGAGCTTGATTGTGCTCTGAAGCCCTTGAACTAGTCACGAGCACTCTTCTTCATCACCCTTTTCAGGTCCTGCAAGTCTTTGCTGCCAACCCAGCAGACATCCAGTCGGTGGCCATCACGTCGGTGGCCCCAGGGTAAGATTGAAAGTCTTGCCGTATGAAGCTTTCTTTTCAGTCACTTTTCGGCTAGATATATCTCTCAAATTGAAGCCAAGCCGCTACAGTGTACTTTGTACTATTGACGACTTTGCTTCCCATCCTTTTTGGCATCGAAGAAAGGTCATGTGCATTATGTTAGTTTTCTCTTTGCAGAGCGTCGGCAACAAGCACATCGGTGACTGTAAGTGTGGTGACTCTAGGTGCAAATGTCAACACCACCACTCAAATCATCGTCAATACCACAGCGGCGGGAGTGCAGCTTGGAAACCTGCCAATAGTGTCGTCTACCGTTGGAGATACTAGTATGTTGACATGTGCTATTTCCGCCGGGATGATGTCGTTTTCTTCAATCTGCGTTTCTTGCTGTCATGTTCTATGCAGATGTGGCTTTCATCTAACTTGTTTCGTTCTCCCTAGCTCCTCCCTGTAGAGCAGTAGCAGACATCGTCTTCCTTGTGGATGGCACCGGCAGCGTCGGCTTGGACAACTTTGAGCGAATGAAGACCTTCATCAGGCAGCTCTTTGCCTACTTGGATATCGGAGAAAACGCCGTTCGCGTCTCTACCGTTCAGTATGCAGCCCAGGCGCGCACAGAATTCTTCCTTGACCAGTACTACGACCTCCAGGAGGCGCAAGATGCAGTGGATGGTATTGAGTACATGGGCGGCTACACGCTGACAGGTAAGGCCATCGACTTCACCACCAATCTGCACTTCGACATGAGGAAGGGCGCGCGAGCCGACGTCACTAAAATAGCCGTTGTCATCACCGACGGCATATCCTATGACGACGTCAACCGTCCTGCTAGGAGGATGCGCCAGGCAGGAATCGTCACCATTGCTGTCGGTGTGGGCAATAACCTGGACAGAGACCAACTGTCAGCTATCGCAGGAGACGCAAAGACTCTTCTGTCCTTAGATGATTTCGACAGACTCCAGGACTTGACTACCTCTCTGCCCACAATGCTTTGCGACGGTAAGATGCAAACTATGTTACTATTCTGAAGTTTTTTCGACCTCTAAGGAATTAAAGGATGTAAGCTTTCTGTTGAGTCTTGTTTGCTTGGTTACTTACATATTTTCATCTGTCTGTTTGATTTTTTCTTTCATATAGTTGGTACAAGTCAGCAAATTGTCGTCTCCATCTGCATCAGAAGAACGTACGATACGGTCCTTCTGAACGCCAACTCCAGTGATTCCACGGCACTTTTCCGGCAAGTTGTTCAAGGGGTAAGAACCGATCATTTCTCCATTAGAAGTTGTGGTTTCTCCAGCAGAGCTCTTTACTCCTACATTGCTGTTTTGGCACATATTTGCCGGAAGTCATAGGAAGAAAGGAGTTCTGACCAACAGACCGATTTTGGTTGCATCTCTTCTAACCCAGTTTAACACCATCTTCTCCATGGTTTTGCAGCTGACGACTATCTTTACGTTCAGTCCGGGAATAGCAGCCATTCAACCTATTGGCTTCGCACCTGGGTAAGTATGAGAAACCTCTTCTCTCGGCATAGCGGGCGCCAGTTGAAAACGATAATGTTACTAAAACTCTATGTCGGCATACCCTATAGTGTAATTTCGGGATAGACATGTTTTCTTTGGATCTTAACCCTATTTCTCTTCCAGCTGTGGAGGCGTAGTTTCCACCGTGCAATGCGCCGTTGCTCCCTTCGCCCTGCAGACTGTGTCCAACACCTTCCAGACTCTACAGGTGAACTTGGGAGCCTTGACGATTGATCCTGCAGTAACTACCGTTGTGTCTGCTGGTAAGTATACTCGGCTTGGTCACGCTCGTTGTCTCAGACAAATTAACTCCACTTCATAGAGGTATCGGAGCAACATTGAAGACGAAAAGTTCACATGTAGCCATTTTGCCATTTGGCGCTCAATATCATATGTACTTGCTGCAGCCACAAGAAGAACCGTTATTGTCACGGTGGAGCTGACTCTTACCTACATTGTGGACTATCAAGATACGTCATCAGAAGCATATACCAACTTGAGCGTCACTATCGAAAATGCGGTAGGTTCTTTTCTGTGTAGCCGATTGTGAGCAATGTTTCCTGCTGAAATCCCTTGTCATATATGGTTCTTGTTCCTTTTTTGACAGAAAGACGTTTGCTCGCTCTTTATATGTGACAAACATTCAACGCATATCCAAGGAGCTTGATTGTGCTCTGAAGCCCTTGAACTAGTCACGAGCACTCTTCTTCATCACCTTTTTCAGGTCCTGCAAGTCTTTGCTGCCAACCCAGCAGACATCCAGTCGGTGGCCATCACGTCGGTGACCCCAGGGTAAGATTGAAAGTCTTGCCGTATGAAGCTTCCTTTTCAGTCACATTTCGGCTAGGTATATCTCTCAAATTGAAGCCAAGCCGCTACAGTGTACTTTGTACTATTGACGACTTTACTTCCCATCCTTTTTGGCATCGAAGACAGGTCATGTGCATTATGCTTGTTTTCTCTTTGCAGAGCGTCGGCAACAAGCACATCGGTGACTGTAAGTGTGGTGACTCTAGGTGCAAATGTCAACACCACCACTCAAATCATCGTCAATACCACATCGGCGGGAGTGCAGCTTGGAAACCTGCCAGTAGTGTCGTCTACCGTTGGAGATACTAGTATGTGGACATGTGCTATTTCCGCCGGGATGATGTCGTTTTCTTCTGCGTTTCTTGCTGTCATGTTCTATGCAGATGTGGCTTTCATCTAACTTGTTTCGTTCTCCCTAGCTCCTCCCTGTAGAGCAGTAGCAGACATCGTCTTCATTGTGGATGGCACCGGCAGCGTCGGCTTGGACAACTTTGAGCGAATGAAGACCTTCATCAGGCAGCTCTTTGCCTACTTGGATATCGGAGAAAACGCCGTTCGCGTCTCTATCGTTCAGTATGCAGCCCAGGCGCGCACAGAATTCTTCCTTGACCAGTACTACGACCTCCAGGAGGCGCAAGATGCAGTGGATGGTATTGAGTACATGGGCGGCTACACGCTGACAGGTAAGGCCATCGACTTCGCCACCAATCTGCACTTCGACCTGAGGAAGGGCGCGCGAGCCGACGTCACCAAAATAGCCGTTGTCATCACCGACGGCATATCCTATGACGACGTCAACCGTCCTGCTAGGAGGATGCGCCAGGCAGGAATCGTCACCATTGCTGTCGGTGTGGGCAATAACCTGGACAGAGACCAACTGACAGCTATCGCAGGAGATGCAAAGACTCTTCTGTCTTTAGATGATTTCGACAGACTCCAGGACTTGACTACTTCTCTGCCCACCATGCTTTGCGACGGTAAGATTCGGACTCAGTTACTAGTATATGAAGCGGACTGTTTCGACTGTTAAGAGATGTTGCCTTCTGCTGAGTCTTGCTTGTTTGTTTTTTTACATGTTTTCAGCTCCCTGATTCTTTTTCTTTGATATAGTTGGAACAAGTCAGCAAATTGTCGTCTCCATCTGCATCACCACGACGTACGGTACGGACCTTCTGAACGCCAACTCCAGTGACTCCACGGCACTTTTCCAGCAAGTTGTTCAAGGGGTAAGAACCGATCATTTGTCCAGAGGAAATTGAGTTTCGTCCAGTAGTGCGGAATACTCTCTACCTTGCTGTGTCGGCACATTTCTGCTGTAAGCGATAGGAAGCAATGATTGTTTGCCATCAGGCTCTTTTAGTTGCATCACTTCTTCCCTTCCTGTTTAACACCATCTTCTCCGTGGTTTTACAGTTGACCACCACCTTTACAAACAGTCCGGGGATAGCAGCCGTTCAACCCATTGGCTTCGCACCTGGGTAAGTAACCTCTTCTATCGGAATGGCGCCAGGTCCTAAAGAGCCATGGCACTACACCTCTATGGTCGGCATACTCTGTAATTTGGGACCAGACAGATGTCTTCCTTTTGAGCTCATCTCCACTTCTCTTGCAGCTGTGGAGGCGTAGTTTCGACCGTGCAATGTTCCGTTGCTCCCTTCGCCCTGGCGACTGTGTCCGACACCTTCCAGAATCTACAGGGGACCTTGGGAGCTTTGACCGTTGGTCCTGCAGGAGCTACCGTTGTGTCTGCTGGTAGGTACACTTGGCCCGGCCAAACTCATTTTCTCTACCGTTTAGTCCAATTCAGACGAACCTCCTACTTCATAGACGTATCAGAGTAAAATCGATGATCGGAAGTCTACAGAAGCTACACTTTACTAAGTTGTTGGTCATCCCCTCCATATGTACCTGCTGCAGCCACAAGAACAACCGTCATTGTCACGGTGGAGCTGACTCTTGCCTACACCGTGGACCTTCAAGATACGTCATCACAAGCCTATACCAACTTGAGCGTAACTATTGAAAATGCGGTAGGTTTTCTTCTGTCTAGCAACGTTTACTGCTGATATGCCTGGTCATGTGGTTCTTTCACCGTTGGTTAGAGCAAGAAAAATGCACGCTCCTCAATGACGGACTGTCAGCACAAAGAGAAGGTGATTGGTTGTGCTCAGAAGTCAGTTTACTAGTCACAAGCATTCGCCTTGACATCTTTTTCAGGTCCTGCAAGTATTTGCTGCCAACCCAGCAGACATCCAGTCGGTGTCCATCACGTCGGTGGCCCCTGGGTAAGATTGAAAGTCTTGCTGTATGCAGTTTTATTGTCAATCACTAAATTGGGCTTCCTATCGCTATGATGAAAGCCAAGTCGCTACAATGTACTTTGTACTATCAAAGACCTTTCTTGCCATGCCGTTGGGCCTTGATGAAAGGTTATGTGCATTATATGCTCCTGTTTTCTATTGGCAGAGCGACCGCAACAAGCACATCAGTGACTGTAAGTGTAGTAACGCTAGGTGCAAATGTCGTCGCCACCACCCAAATCATCGTCAATACCACAGCGGCGGGAGTGCAGCTTGGAAACCTGCCTGTAGTGTCGTCTACCGTTGGAGATACTAGTATGTTGACATGCACTTCAACCGCTAGGCTAACGTCGTTTTCCTCCGCCTTTTCTTGCTTTCCTGTTCTTGACAGATGTGGCTTTATTCCAACTTGTATCTTTTTTTCTCTCCATAGCTCCTCCATGTAGAGCTGTAGCAGACATCGTCTTCATTGTGGATGGCACCGGCAGCGTCGGCTTGGACAACTTTGAGCGAATGAAGACCTTCATCAGGCAGCTCTTTGCCTACTTGGAAATCGGAGAAAACGCCGTTCGCGTCTCCATCGTTCAGTATGCAGCCCAGGCGCGCACAGAATTCTTCCTTGACCAGTACTACGATCTCCAGGAGGCGCAAGATGCAGTGGATGGTATTGATTACATGGGCGGCTACACGCTGACGGGTAAAGCCATCGACTTCGCCACTAATCTGCACTTCGACCTGAGGAAGGGCGCGCGAGCCGACGTCACCAAGATAGCCGTTGTCATCACCGACGGCAGATCCTATGACGACGTCAACCGCCCTGCTAGGAGGATGCGCCAGGCAGGAATCGTCACCATTGCTGTCGGTGTGGGCAATAACTTGGACAGAGACCAACTGACAGCTATCGCAGGAGATCCAAAGACTCTTCTGTCCCTGGATGGTTTCGACAGACTTCAGGACTTGACTACTTCTCTGCCCACCATGCTTTGCGACGGTAAGATTCGGACTCAGTTACTAGTATATGAAGCGGACTGTTTCGACTGTTAAGAGATGTTGCCTTCTGCTGAGTCTTGCTTGTTTGTTTTTTTACATGTTTTCAGCTCCCTGATTCTTTTTCTTTGATATAGTTGGAACAAGTCAGCAAATTGTCGTCTCCATCTGCATCACCACGACGTACGGTACGGACCTTCTGAACGCCAACTCCAGTGACTCCACGGCACTTTTCCAGCAAGTTGTTCAAGGGGTAAGAACCGATCATTTCTCCAGAGGAAATTGAGTTTCGTCCAGTAGTGCGGAATACTCTCTACCTTGCTGTGTCGGCACATTTCTGCTGTAAGCGATAGGAAGCAATGATTGTTTGCCATCAGGCTCTTTTAGTTGCATCACTTCTTCCCTTCCTGTTTAACACCATCTTCTCCGTGGTTTTACAGTTGACCACCACCTTTACAAACAGTCCGGGGATAGCAGCCGTTCAACCCATTGGCTTCGCACCTGGGTAAGTAACCTCTTCTATCGGAATGGCGCCAGGTCCTAAAGAGCCATGGCACTACACCTCTATGGTCGGCATACTCTGTAATTTGGGACCAGACAGATGTCTTCCTTTTGAGCTCATCTCCACTTCTCTTGCAGCTGTGGAGGCGTAGTTTCGACCGTGCAATGTTCCGTTGCTCCCTTCGCCCTGGCGACTGTGTCCGACACCTTCCAGAATCTACAGGGGACCTTGGGAGCTTTGACCGTTGGTCCTGCAGGAGCTACCGTTGTGTCTGCTGGTAGGTACACTTGGCCCGGCCAAACTCATTTTTCTCTACCGTTTAGTCCAATTCAGACGAACCTCCTACTTCATAGACGTATCAGAGTAAAATCGAAGATCGGAAGTCTACAGAATCTACACTTTACTAAGTTGTTGGTCATCCCCTCCATATGTACCTGCTGCAGCCACAAGAACAACCGTCATTGTCACGGTGGAGCTGACTCTTGCCTACACCGTGGACCTTCAAGATACGTCATCACAAGCCTATACCAACTTGAGCGTAACTATTGAAAATGCGGTAGGTTTTCTTCTGTCTAGCAACGTTTACTGCTGATATGCCTGGTCATGTGGTTCTTTCACCGTTGGTTAGAGCAAGAAAAATGCACGCTCCTCAATGACGGACTGTCAGCACAAAGAGAAGGTGATTGGTTGTGCTCAGAAGTCAGTTTACTAGTCACAAGCATTCGCCTTGACATCTTTTTCAGGTCCTGCAAGTATTTGCTGCCAACCCAGCAGACATCCAGTCGGTGTCCATCACGTCGGTGGCCCCTGGGTAAGATTGAAAGTCTTGCTGTATGCAGTTTTATTGTCAATCACTAAATTGGGCTTCCTATCGCTATGATGAAAGCCAAGTCGCTACAATGTACTTTGTACTATCAAAGACCTTTCTTGCCATGCCGTTGGGCCTTGATGAAAGGTTATGTGCATTATATGCTCCTGTTTTCTATTGGCAGAGCGACCGCAACAAGCACATCAGTGACTGTAAGTGTAGTAACGCTAGGTGCAAATGTCGTCGCCACCACCCAAATCATCGTCAATACCACAGCGGCGGGAGTGCAGCTTGGAAACCTGCCTGTAGTGTCGTCTACCGTTGGAGATACTAGTATGTTGACATGCACTTCAACCGCTAGGCTAACGTCGTTTTCCTCCGCCTTTTCTTGCTTTCCTGTTCTTGACAGATGTGGCTTTATTCCAACTTGTATCTTTTTTTCTCTCCATAGCTCCTCCATGTAGAGCTGTAGCAGACATCGTCTTCATTGTGGATGGCACCGGCAGCGTCGGCTTGGACAACTTTGAGCGAATGAAGACCTTCATCAGGCAGCTCTTTGCCTACTTGGAAATCGGAGAAAACGCCGTTCGCGTCTCCATCGTTCAGTATGCAGCCCAGGCGCGCACAGAATTCTTCCTTGACCAGTACTACGATCTCCAGGAGGCGCAAGATGCAGTGGATGGTATTGATTACATGGGCGGCTACACGCTGACGGGTAAAGCCATCGACTTCGCCACTAATCTGCACTTCGACCTGAGGAAGGGCGCGCGAGCCGACGTCACCAAGATAGCCGTTGTCATCACCGACGGCAGATCCTATGACGACGTCAACCGCCCTGCTAGGAGGATGCGCCAGGCAGGAATCGTCACCATTGCTGTCGGTGTGGGCAATAACTTGGACAGAGACCAACTGACAGCTATCGCAGGAGATCCAAAGACTCTTCTGTCCCTGGATGGTTTCGACAGACTTCAGGACTTGACTACTTCTCTGCCCACCATGCTTTGCGACGGTAAGATTCGGACTCAGTTACTAGTATATGAAGCGGACTGTTTCGACTGTTAAGAGATGTTGCCTTCTGCTGAGTCTTGCTTGTTTGTTTTTTTACATGTTTTCAGCTCCCTGATTCTTTTTCTTTGATATAGTTGGAACAAGTCAGCAAATTGTCGTCTCCATCTGCATCACCACGACGTACGGTACGGACCTTCTGAACGCCAACTCCAGTGACTCCACGGCACTTTTCCAGCAAGTTGTTCAAGGGGTAAGAACCGATCATTTGTCCAGAGGAAATTGAGTTTCGTCCAGCAGTGGGGAATACTCTCTACCTTGCTGTGTCGGCACATTTCTGCTGTAAGCGATAGGAAGCAATGATTGTTTGCCATCAGGCTCTTTTAGTTGCATCACTTCTTCCCTTCCTGTTTAACACCATCTTCTCCGTGGTTTTACAGTTGACCACCACCTTTACAAACAGTCCGGGGATAGCAGCCGTTCAACCCATTGGCTTCGCACCTGGGTAAGTAACCTCTTCTATCGGAATGGCGCCAGGTCCTAAAGAGCCATGGCACTACACCTCTATGGTCGGCATACTCTGTAATTTGGGACCAGACAGATGTCTTCCTTTTGAGCTCATCTCCACTTCTCTTGCAGCTGTGGAGGCGTAGTTTCGACCGTGCAATGTTCCGTTGCTCCCTTCGCCCTGGCGACTGTGTCCGACACCTTCCAGAATCTACAGGGGACCTTGGGAGCTTTGACCGTTGGTCCTGCAGGAGCTACCGTTGTGTCTGCTGGTAGGTACACTTGGCCCGGCCAAACTCATTTTCTCTACCGTTTAGTCCAATTCAGACGAACCTCCTACTTCATAGACGTATCAGAGTAAAATCGAAGATCGGAAGTCTACAGAATCTACACTTTACTAAGTTGTTGGTCATCCCCTCCATATGTACCTGCTGCAGCCACAAGAACAACCGTCATTGTCACGGTGGAGCTGACTCTTGCCTACACCGTGGACCTTCAAGATACGTCATCACAAGCCTATACCAACTTGAGCGTAACTATTGAAAATGCGGTAGGTTTTCTTCTGTCTAGCAACGTTTACTGCTGATATGCCTGGTCATGTGGTTCTTTCACCGTTGGTTAGAGCAAGAAAAATGCACGCTCCTCAATGACGGACTGTCAGCACAAAGAGAAGGTGATTGGTTGTGCTCAGAAGTCAGTTTACTAGTCACAAGCATTCGCCTTGACATCTTTTTCAGGTCCTGCAAGTATTTGCTGCCAACCCAGCAGACATCCAGTCGGTGTCCATCACGTCGGTGGCCCCTGGGTAAGATTGAAAGTCTTGCTGTATGCAGTTTTATTGTCAATCACTAAATTGGGCTTCCTATCGCTATGATGAAAGCCAAGTCGCTACAATGTACTTTGTACTATCAAAGACCTTTCTTGCCATGCCGTTGGGCCTTGATGAAAGGTTATGTGCATTATATGCTCCTGTTTTCTATTGGCAGAGCGACCGCAACAAGCACATCAGTGACTGTAAGTGTAGTAACGCTAGGTGCAAATGTCGTCGCCACCACCCAAATCATCGTCAATACCACAGCGGCGGGAGTGCAGCTTGGAAACCTGCCTGTAGTGTCGTCTACCGTTGGAGATACTAGTATGTTGACATGCACTTCAACCGCTAGGCTAACGTCGTTTTCCTCCGCCTTTTCTTGCTTTCCTGTTCTTGACAGATGTGGCTTTATTCCAACTTGTATCTTTTTTTCTCTCCATAGCTCCTCCATGTAGAGCTGTAGCAGACATCGTCTTCATTGTGGATGGCACCGGCAGCGTCGGCTTGGACAACTTTGAGCGAATGAAGACCTTCATCAGGCAGCTCTTTGCCTACTTGGATATCGGAGAAAACGCCGTTCGCGTCTCCATCGTTCAGTATGCAGCCCAGGCGCGCACAGAATTCTTCCTTGACCAGTACTACGATCTCCAGGAGGCGCAAGATGCAGTGGATGGTATTGATTACATGGGCGGCTACACGCTGACGGGTAAAGCCATCGACTTCGCCACTAATCTGCACTTCGACCTGAGGAAGGGCGCGCGAGCCGACGTCACCAAGATAGCCGTTGTCATCACCGACGGCAGATCCTATGACGACGTCAACCGCCCTGCTAGGAGGATGCGCCAGGCAGGAATCGTCACCATTGCTGTCGGTGTGGGCAATAACTTGGACAGAGACCAACTGACAGCTATCGCAGGAGATCCAAAGACTCTTCTGTCCCTGGATGGTTTCGACAGACTTCAGGACTTGACTACTTCTCTGCCCACCATGCTTTGCGACGGTAAGATTCGGACTCAGTTACTAGTATATGAAGCGGACTGTTTCGACTGTTAAGAGATGTTGCCTTCTGCTGAGTCTTGCTTGTTTTTTTTTTTACATGTTTTCAGCTCCCTGATTTTTTTTCTTTGATATAGTTGGAACAAGTCAGCAAATTGTCGTCTCCATCTGCATCACCACGACGTACGGTACGGACCTTCTGAACGCCAACTCCAGTGACTCCACGGCACTTTTCCAGCAAGTTGTTCAAGGGGTAAGAACCGATCATTTCTCCAGAGGAAATTGAGTTTCGTCCAGTAGTGCGGAATACTCTCTACCTTGCTGTGTCGGCACATTTCTGCTGTAAGCGATAGGAAGCAATGATTGTTTGCCATCAGGCTCTTTTAGTTGCATCACTTCTTCCCTTCCTGTTTAACACCATCTTCTCCGTGGTTTTACAGTTGACCACCACCTTTACAAACAGTCCGGGGATAGCAGCCGTTCAACCCATTGGCTTCGCACCTGGGTAAGTAACCTCTTCTATCGGAATGGCGCCAGGTCCTAAAGAGCCATGGCACTACACCTCTATGGTCGGCATACTCTGTAATTTGGGACCAGACAGATGTCTTCCTTTTGAGCTCATCTCCACTTCTCTTGCAGCTGTGGAGGCGTAGTTTCGACCGTGCAATGTTCCGTTGCTCCCTTCGCCCTGGCGACTGTGTCCGACACCTTCCAGAATCTACAGGGGACCTTGGGAGCTTTGACCGTTGGTCCTGCAGGAGCTACCGTTGTGTCTGCTGGTAGGTACACTTGGCCCGGCCAAACTCATTTTCTCTACCGTTTAGTCCAATTCAGACGAACCTCCTACTTCATAGACGTATCAGAGTAAAATCGAAGATCGGAAGTCTACAGAATCTACACTTTACTAAGTTGTTGGTCATCCCCTCCATATGTACCTGCTGCAGCCACAAGAACAACCGTCATTGTCACGGTGGAGCTGACTCTTGCCTACACCGTGGACCTTCAAGATACGTCATCACAAGCCTATACCAACTTGAGCGTAACTATTGAAAATGCGGTAGGTTTTCTTCTGTCTAGCAACGTTTACTGCTGATATGCCTGGTCATGTGGTTCTTTCACCGTTGGTTAGAGCAAGAAAAATGCACGCTCCTCAATGACGGACTGTCAGCACAAAGAGAAGGTGATTGGTTGTGCTCAGAAGTCAGTTTACTAGTCACAAGCATTCGCCTTGACATCTTTTTCAGGTCCTGCAAGTATTTGCTGCCAACCCAGCAGACATCCAGTCGGTGTCCATCACGTCGGTGGCCCCTGGGTAAGATTGAAAGTCTTGCTGTATGCAGCTTTATTGTCAATCACTAAATTGGGCTTCCTATCGCTATGATGAAAGCCAAGTCGCTACAATGTACTTTGTACTATCAAAGACCTTTCTTGCCATGCCGTTGGGCCTTGATGAAAGGTTATGTGCATTATATGCTCCTGTTTTCTATTGGCAGAGCGACCGCAACAAGCACATCAGTGACTGTAAGTGTAGTAACGCTAGGTGCAAATGTCGTCGCCACCACCCAAATCATCGTCAATACCACAGCGGCGGGAGTGCAGCTTGGAAACCTGCCTGTAGTGTCGTCTACCGTTGGAGATACTAGTATGTTGACATGCACTTCAACCGCTAGGCTAACGTCGTTTTCCTCCGCCTTTTCTTGCTTTCCTGTTCTTGACAGATGTGGCTTTATTCCAACTTGTATCTTTTTTTCTCTCCATAGCTCCTCCATGTAGAGCTGTAGCAGACATCGTCTTCATTGTGGATGGCACCGGCAGCGTCGGCTTGGACAACTTTGAGCGAATGAAGACCTTCATCAGGCAGCTCTTTGCCTACTTGGATATCGGAGAAAACGCCGTTCGCGTCTCCATCGTTCAGTATGCAGCCCAGGCGCGCACAGAATTCTTCCTTGACCAGTACTACGATCTCCAGGAGGCGCAAGATGCAGTGGATGGTATTGATTACATGGGCGGCTACACGCTGACGGGTAAAGCCATCGACTTCGCCACTAATCTGCACTTCGACCTGAGGAAGGGCGCGCGAGCCGACGTCACCAAGATAGCCGTTGTCATCACCGACGGCAGATCCTATGACGACGTCAACCGCCCTGCTAGGAGGATGCGCCAGGCAGGAATCGTCACCATTGCTGTCGGTGTGGGCAATAACTTGGACAGAGACCAACTGACAGCTATCGCAGGAGATCCAAAGACTCTTCTGTCCCTGGATGGTTTCGACAGACTTCAGGACTTGACTACTTCTCTGCCCACCATGCTTTGCGACGGTAAGATTCGGACTCAGTTACTAGTATATGAAGCGGACTGTTTCGACTGTTAAGAGATGTTGCCTTCTGCTGAGTCTTGCTTGTTTGTTTTTTTACATGTTTTCAGCTCCCTGATTCTTTTTCTTTGATATAGTTGGAACAAGTCAGCAAATTGTCGTCTCCATCTGCATCACCACGACGTACGGTACGGACCTTCTGAACGCCAACTCCAGTGACTCCACGGCACTTTTCCAGCAAGTTGTTCAAGGGGTAAGAACCGATCATTTCTCCAGAGGAAATTGAGTTTCGTCCAGCAGTGGGAATACTCTCTACCTTGCTGTGTCGGCACATTTCTGCTGTAAGCGATAGGAAGCAATGATTGTTTGCCATCAGGCTCTTTTAGTTGCATCACTTCTTCCCTTCCTGTTTAACACCATCTTCTCCGTGGTTTTACAGTTGACCACCACCTTTACAAACAGTCCGGGGATAGCAGCCGTTCAACCCATTGGCTTCGCACCTGGGTAAGTAACCTCTTCTATCGGAATGGCGCCAGGTCCTAAAGAGCCATGGCACTACACCTCTATGGTCGGCATACTCTGTAATTTGGGACCAGACAGATGTCTTCCTTTTGAGCTCATCTCCACTTCTCTTGCAGCTGTGGAGGCGTAGTTTCGACCGTGCAATGTTCCGTTGCTCCCTTCGCCCTGGCGACTGTGTCCGACACCTTCCAGAATCTACAGGGGACCTTGGGAGCTTTGACCGTTGGTCCTGCAGGAGCTACCGTTGTGTCTGCTGGTAGGTACACTTGGCCCGGCCAAACTCATTTTCTCTACCGTTTAGTCCAATTCAGACGAACCTCCTACTTCATAGACGTATCAGAGTAAAATCGAAGATCGGAAGTCTACAGAATCTACACTTTACTAAGTTGTTGGTCATCCCCTCCATATGTACCTGCTGCAGCCACAAGAACAACCGTCATTGTCACGGTGGAGCTGACTCTTGCCTACACCGTGGACCTTCAAGATACGTCATCACAAGCCTATACCAACTTGAGCGTAACTATTGAAAATGCGGTAGGTTTTCTTCTGTCTAGCAACGTTTACTGCTGATATGCCTGGTCATGTGGTTCTTTCACCGTTGGTTAGAGCAAGAAAAATGCACGCTCCTCAATGACGGACTGTCAGCACAAAGAGAAGGTGATTGGTTGTGCTCAGAAGTCAGTTTACTAGTCACAAGCATTCGCCTTGACATCTTTTTCAGGTCCTGCAAGTATTTGCTGCCAACCCAGCAGACATCCAGTCGGTGTCCATCACGTCGGTGGCCCCTGGGTAAGATTGAAAGTCTTGCTGTATGCAGCTTTATTGTCAATCACTAAATTGGGCTTCCTATCGCTATGATGAAAGCCAAGTCGCTACAATGTACTTTGTACTATCAAAGACCTTTCTTGCCATGCCGTTGGGCCTTGATGAAAGGTTATGTGCATTATATGCTCCTGTTTTCTATTGGCAGAGCGACCGCAACAAGCACATCAGTGACTGTAAGTGTAGTAACGCTAGGTGCAAATGTCGTCGCCACCACCCAAATCATCGTCAATACCACAGCGGCGGGAGTGCAGCTTGGAAACCTGCCTGTAGTGTCGTCTACCGTTGGAGATACTAGTATGTTGACATGCACTTCAACCGCTAGGCTAACGTCGTTTTCCTCCGCCTTTTCTTGCTTTCCTGTTCTTGACAGATGTGGCTTTATTCCAACTTGTATCTTTTTTTCTCTCCATAGCTCCTCCATGTAGAGCTGTAGCAGACATCGTCTTCATTGTGGATGGCACCGGCAGCGTCGGCTTGGACAACTTTGAGCGAATGAAGACCTTCATCAGGCAGCTCTTTGCCTACTTGGATATCGGAGAAAACGCCGTTCGCGTCTCCATCGTTCAGTATGCAGCCCAGGCGCGCACAGAATTCTTCCTTGACCAGTACTACGATCTCCAGGAGGCGCAAGATGCAGTGGATGGTATTGATTACATGGGCGGCTACACGCTGACGGGTAAAGCCATCGACTTCGCCACTAATCTGCACTTCGACCTGAGGAAGGGCGCGCGAGCCGACGTCACCAAGATAGCCGTTGTCATCACCGACGGCAGATCCTATGACGACGTCAACCGCCCTGCTAGGAGGATGCGCCAGGCAGGAATCGTCACCATTGCTGTCGGTGTGGGCAATAACTTGGACAGAGACCAACTGACAGCTATCGCAGGAGATCCAAAGACTCTTCTGTCCCTGGATGGTTTCGACAGACTTCAGGACTTGACTACTTCTCTGCCCACCATGCTTTGCGACGGTAAGATTCGGACTCAGTTACTAGTATATGAAGCGGACTGTTTCGACTGTTAAGAGATGTTGCCTTCTGCTGAGTCTTGCTTGTTTGTTTTTTTACATGTTTTCAGCTCCCTGATTCTTTTTCTTTGATATAGTTGGAACAAGTCAGCAAATTGTCGTCTCCATCTGCATCACCACGACGTACGGTACGGACCTTCTGAACGCCAACTCCAGTGACTCCACGGCACTTTTCCAGCAAGTTGTTCAAGGGGTAAGAACCGATCATTTCTCCAGAGGAAATTGAGTTTCGTCCAGCAGTGCGGAATACTCTCTACCTTGCTGTGTCGGCACATTTCTGCTGTAAGCGATAGGAAGCAATGATTGTTTGCCATCAGGCTCTTTTAGTTGCATCACTTCTTCCCTTCCTGTTTAACACCATCTTCTCCGTGGTTTTACAGTTGACCACCACCTTTACAAACAGTCCGGGGATAGCAGCCGTTCAACCCATTGGCTTCGCACCTGGGTAAGTAACCTCTTCTATCGGAATGGCGCCAGGTCCTAAAGAGCCATGGCACTACACCTCTATGGTCGGCATACTCTGTAATTTGGGACCAGACAGATGTCTTCCTTTTGAGCTCATCTCCACTTCTCTTGCAGCTGTGGAGGCGTAGTTTCGACCGTGCAATGTTCCGTTGCTCCCTTCGCCCTGGCGACTGTGTCCGACACCTTCCAGAATCTACAGGGGACCTTGGGAGCTTTGACCGTTGGTCCTGCAGGAGCTACCGTTGTGTCTGCTGGTAGGTACACTTGGCCCGGCCAAACTCATTTTCTCTACCGTTTAGTCCAATTCAGACGAACCTCCTACTTCATAGACGTATCAGAGTAAAATCGAAGATCGGAAGTCTACAGAATCTACACTTTACTAAGTTGTTGGTCATCCCCTCCATATGTACCTGCTGCAGCCACAAGAACAACCGTCATTGTCACGGTGGAGCTGACTCTTGCCTACACCGTGGACCTTCAAGATACGTCATCACAAGCCTATACCAACTTGAGCGTAACTATTGAAAATGCGGTAGGTTTTCTTCTGTCTAGCAACGTTTACTGCTGATATGCCTGGTCATGTGGTTCTTTCACCGTTGGTTAGAGCAAGAAAAATGCACGCTCCTCAATGACGGACTGTCAGCACAAAGAGAAGGTGATTGGTTGTGCTCAGAAGTCAGTTTACTAGTCACAAGCATTCGCCTTGACATCTTTTTCAGGTCCTGCAAGTATTTGCTGCCAACCCAGCAGACATCCAGTCGGTGTCCATCACGTCGGTGGCCCCTGGGTAAGATTGAAAGTCTTGCTGTATGCAGCTTTATTGTCAATCACTAAATTGGGCTTCCTATCGCTATGATGAAAGCCAAGTCGCTACAATGTACTTTGTACTATCAAAGACCTTTCTTGCCATGCCGTTGGGCCTTGATGAAAGGTTATGTGCATTATATGCTCCTGTTTTCTATTGGCAGAGCGACCGCAACAAGCACATCAGTGACTGTAAGTGTAGTAACGCTAGGTGCAAATGTCGTCGCCACCACCCAAATCATCGTCAATACCACAGCGGCGGGAGTGCAGCTTGGAAACCTGCCTGTAGTGTCGTCTACCGTTGGAGATACTAGTATGTTGACATGCACTTCAACCGCTAGGCTAACGTCGTTTTCCTCCGCCTTTTCTTGCTTTCCTGTTCTTGACAGATGTGGCTTTATTCCAACTTGTATCTTTTTTTCTCTCCATAGCTCCTCCATGTAGAGCTGTAGCAGACATCGTCTTCATTGTGGATGGCACCGGCAGCGTCGGCTTGGACAACTTTGAGCGAATGAAGACCTTCATCAGGCAGCTCTTTGCCTACTTGGATATCGGAGAAAACGCCGTTCGCGTCTCCATCGTTCAGTATGCAGCCCAGGCGCGCACAGAATTCTTCCTTGACCAGTACTACGATCTCCAGGAGGCGCAAGATGCAGTGGATGGTATTGATTACATGGGCGGCTACACGCTGACGGGTAAAGCCATCGACTTCGCCACTAATCTGCACTTCGACCTGAGGAAGGGCGCGCGAGCCGACGTCACCAAGATAGCCGTTGTCATCACCGACGGCAGATCCTATGACGACGTCAACCGCCCTGCTAGGAGGATGCGCCAGGCAGGAATCGTCACCATTGCTGTCGGTGTGGGCAATAACTTGGACAGAGACCAACTGACAGCTATCGCAGGAGATCCAAAGACTCTTCTGTCCCTGGATGGTTTCGACAGACTTCAGGACTTGACTACTTCTCTGCCCACCATGCTTTGCGACGGTAAGATTCGGACTCAGTTACTAGTATATGAAGCGGACTGTTTCGACTGTTAAGAGATGTTGCCTTCTGCTGAGTCTTGCTTGTTTGTTTTTTTACATGTTTTCAGCTCCCTGATTCTTTTTCTTTGATATAGTTGGAACAAGTCAGCAAATTGTCGTCTCCATCTGCATCACCACGACGTACGGTACGGACCTTCTGAACGCCAACTCCAGTGACTCCACGGCACTTTTCCAGCAAGTTGTTCAAGGGGTAAGAACCGATCATTTCTCCAGAGGAAATTGAGTTTCGTCCAGTAGTGCGGAATACTCTCTACCTTGCTGTGTCGGCACATTTCTGCTGTAAGCGATAGGAAGCAA
This sequence comes from Branchiostoma floridae x Branchiostoma belcheri, assembly GCA_019207045.1. NCBI lineage: Eukaryota > Metazoa > Chordata > Leptocardii > Amphioxiformes > Branchiostomatidae > Branchiostoma > Branchiostoma floridae x Branchiostoma belcheri. The sequence goes on from CM033035.1 coordinate 14,949,098, forward strand.
TGATTGTTTGCCATCAGGCTCTTTTAGTTGCATCACTTCTTCCCTTCCTGTTTAACACCATCTTCTCCGTGGTTTTACAGTTGACCACCACCTTTACAAACAGTCCGGGGATAGCAGCCGTTCAACCCATTGGCTTCGCACCTGGGTAAGTAACCTCTTCTATCGGAATGGCGCCAGGTCCTAAAGAGCCATGGCACTACACCTCTATGGTCGGCATACTCTGTAATTTGGGACCAGACAGATGTCTTCCTTTTGAGCTCATCTCCACTTCTCTTGCAGCTGTGGAGGCGTAGTTTCGACCGTGCAATGTTCCGTTGCTCCCTTCGCCCTGGCGACTGTGTCCGACACCTTCCAGAATCTACAGGGGACCTTGGGAGCTTTGACCGTTGGTCCTGCAGGAGCTACCGTTGTGTCTGCTGGTAGGTACACTTGGCCCGGCCAAACTCATTTTCTCTACCGTTAAGTCCAATTCAGACGAACCTCCTACTTCATAGACGTATCAGAGTAAAATCGAAGATCGGAAGTCTACAGAATCTACACTTTACTAAGTTGTTGGTCATCCCCTCCATATGTACCTGCTGCAGCCACAAGAACAACCGTCATTGTCACGGTGGAGCTGACTCTTGCCTACACCGTGGACCTTCAAGATACGTCATCACAAGCCTATACCAACTTGAGCGTAACTATTGAAAATGCGGTAGGTTTTCTTCTGTCTAGCAACGTTTACTGCTGATATGCCTGGTCATGTGGTTCTTTCAGCGTTGGTTAGAGCAAGAAAAATGCACGCTCCTCAATGACGGACTGTCAGCACAAAGAGAAGGTGATTGGTTGTGCTCAGAAGTCAGTTTACTAGTCACAAGCATTCGCCTTGACATCTTTTTCAGGTCCTGCAAGTATTTGCTGCCAACCCAGCAGACATCCAGTCGGTGTCCATCACGTCGGTGGCCCCTGGGTAAGATTGAAAGTCTTGCTGTATGCAGCTTTATTGTCAATCACTAAATTGGGCTTCCTATCGCTATGATGAAAGCCAAGTCGCTACAATGTACTTTGTACTATCAAAGACCTTTCTTGCCATGCCGTTGGGCCTTGATGAAAGGTTATGTGCATTATATGCTCCTGTTTTCTATTGGCAGAGCGACCGCAACAAGCACATCAGTGACTGTAAGTGTAGTAACGCTAGGTGCAAATGTCGTCGCCACCACCCAAATCATCGTCAATACCACAGCGGCGGGAGTGCAGCTTGGAAACCTGCCTGTAGTGTCGTCTACCGTTGGAGATACTAGTATGTTGACATGCACTTCAACCGCTAGGCTAACGTCGTTTTCCTCCGCCTTTTCTTGCTTTCCTGTTCTTGACAGATGTGGCTTTATTCCAACTTGTATCTTTTTTTCTCTCCATAGCTCCTCCATGTAGAGCTGTAGCAGACATCGTCTTCATTGTGGATGGCACCGGCAGCGTCGGCTTGGACAACTTTGAGCGAATGAAGACCTTCATCAGGCAGCTCTTTGCCTACTTGGATATCGGAGAAAACGCCGTTCGCGTCTCCATCGTTCAGTATGCAGCCCAGGCGCGCACAGAATTCTTCCTTGACCAGTACTACGATCTCCAGGAGGCGCAAGATGCAGTGGATGGTATTGATTACATGGGCGGCTACACGCTGACGGGTAAAGCCATCGACTTCGCCACTAATCTGCACTTCGACCTGAGGAAGGGCGCGCGAGCCGACGTCACCAAGATAGCCGTTGTCATCACCGACGGCAGATCCTATGACGACGTCAACCGCCCTGCTAGGAGGATGCGCCAGGCAGGAATCGTCACCATTGCTGTCGGTGTGGGCAATAACTTGGACAGAGACCAACTGACAGCTATCGCAGGAGATCCAAAGACTCTTCTGTCCCTGGATGGTTTCGACAGACTTCAGGACTTGACTACTTCTCTGCCCACCATGCTTTGCGACGGTAAGATTCGGACTCAGTTACTAGTATATGAAGCGGACTGTTTCGACTGTTAAGAGATGTTGCCTTCTGCTGAGTCTTGCCTGTTTGTTTTTTTTACATGTTTTCAGCTCCCTGATTCTTTTTCTTTGATATAGTTGGAACAAGTCAGCAAATTGTCGTCTCCATCTGCATCACCACGACGTACGGTACGGACCTTCTGAACGCCAACTCCAGTGACTCCACGGCACTTTTCCAGCAAGTTGTTCAAGGGGTAAGAACCGATCATTTCTCCAGAGGAAATTGAGTTTCGTCCAGTAGTGCGGAATACTCTCTACCTTGCTGTGTCGGCACATTTCTGCTGTAAGCGATAGGAAGCAATGATTGTTTGCCATCAGGCTCTTTTAGTTGCATCACTTCTTCCCTTCCTGTTTAACACCATCTTCTCCGTGGTTTTACAGTTGACCACCACCTTTACAAACAGTCCGGGGATAGCAGCCGTTCAACCCATTGGCTTCGCACCTGGGTAAGTAACCTCTTCTATCGGAATGGCGCCAGGTCCTAAAGAGCCATGGCACTACACCTCTATGGTCGGCATACTCTGTAATTTGGGACCAGACAGATGTCTTCCTTTTGAGCTCATCTCCACTTCTCTTGCAGCTGTGGAGGCGTAGTTTCGACCGTGCAATGTTCCGTTGCTCCCTTCGCCCTGGCGACTGTGTCCGACACCTTCCAGAATCTACAGGGGACCTTGGGAGCTTTGACCGTTGGTCCTGCAGGAGCTACCGTTGTGTCTGCTGGTAGGTACACTTGGCCCGGCCAAACTCATTTTCTCTACCGTTAAGTCCAATTCAGACGAACCTCCTACTTCATAGACGTATCAGAGTAAAATCGAAGATCGGAAGTCTACAGAATCTACACTTTACTAAGTTGTTGGTCATCCCCTCCATATGTACCTGCTGCAGCCACAAGAACAACCGTCATTGTCACGGTGGAGCTGACTCTTGCCTACACCGTGGACCTTCAAGATACGTCATCACAAGCCTATACCAACTTGAGCGTAACTATTGAAAATGCGGTAGGTTTTCTTCTGTCTAGCAACGTTTACTGCTGATATGCCTGGTCATGTGGTTCTTTCACCGTTGGTTAGAGCAAGAAAAATGCACGCTCCTCAATGACGGACTGTCAGCACAAAGAGAAGGTGATTGGTTGTGCTCAGAAGTCAGTTTACTAGTCACAAGCATTCGCCTTGACATCTTTTTCAGGTCCTGCAAGTATTTGCTGCCAACCCAGCAGACATCCAGTCGGTGTCCATCACGTCGGTGGCCCCTGGGTAAGATTGAAAGTCTTGCTGTATGCAGCTTTATTGTCAATCACTAAATTGGGCTTCCTATCGCTATGATGAAAGCCAAGTCGCTACAATGTACTTTGTACTATCAAAGACCTTTCTTGCCATGCCGTTGGGCCTTGATGAAAGGTTATGTGCATTATACCTCATAATACTCGACCTTGTTCGGGAGAGTACCTTATGCAGTAGTTCCACTGCGTGTCGCTAGGCGGTGCACATATACAAAGAGAAAAACACGCAAAGCACCATGGGACCTTACGTGACGTCACCCCTACATCCTCGCCATTTTTCCTTGTGCGTGTTGCGTCGGCGGGTGCTTTTGTTTCAAGCTCCTAGCTGCGCCGTTTTTTCGCGTTTTTTCGTCTATTTGGCACCTTTTTTCGGTGCTTAACATGCCAGAAGGAGGCAAGAAGAAGGAAAAGAAGAAGCATTTGGCTTCGGACTCCGACAAGGGTGAAAACTCAGGTCGGAAGCGTGGCACGTCACCGGACGAACGCCCGAAAAAATATTTGGCTTTGGCGGCAGAGCTTAGCGCTCGAGGCTTGCCGGCGCAGCATGCACGGGAGAATTTGGCCAAGGAGGGCCGAGAAGGCGATGGGTCTTCGGTGGAAGGGGACGACAGTGCTCGGCGGAGCAAGTCCCCACATGACCCGCATGGGGAGGGTGAAAAATCCCCTACCATGCCCGTGTTGGACCCAGAGGCCCATGACAAGGAGGTCGAGCTCAACGGAACGGAGAGTCCCTTCCCCTTTCCACCTGGCTTTGATGCTGCCGGGTTTTTGCAGTGGCTACGCAAAAATTTGACTACACAGGAGTCCACTCCGAGTGTAGCAGCGTCAACCAGCCGAACCGGCGTGGTTGGTTCCGGGCGAAAGCAGCCGGGAAATTTGGAGGATGGGGAGTGTTCCGAGGAGGCCGACTCCTCCGAGTCTGAAAAAGACGAAGGTATGTCGTTTGAATATGACAATCCTTTTGAGACAGATAAGAGTGAAGTTCCCGAGCATGTTAGAAAGTTTGTGGCTGATGCTTTCACCAATAAGCTGTCATTTAATGATTGTAAGGAGAGGATGGAAGCTCTTCCTACTCCTTCGAATTTAGAGTTTATACTCAAGGTCCCACAGTTGGATAGCATTGTGAATTCTTTGCTTCAGTCGGGGACAGCTAGTAGTGACAAGTCCCTGCGGGATTGTCATGAGAAGTTGCTCTTTGCTGCTCACCCTTTGGTCGAATTGCTGACCTCAGTAAAGGGTTCAGATTTGCCACTTAGTCCGGAGGCAGTTTGTAAGACCATAGAGAATACCTTACTATTTTTAGGCACAGCCTCCTACATGCTAACTCAGACACGTAGGGAGTTCTGTGGTAAAGATATGAAACCTGAGGTGAAGAAGATGATAACCTCAAGTTTACCTACTGGTACCTCTCCGGATTTATTTGGTAATACCTTTGTGGAGAAACTGTCTACCCTTGACCAGGCTAGACGTACCTTGAACAAGGCCTACCCAATGGCTTCTTCTTCTAAGGCTAAGCCTACTTATGGTTTTCGTGGCAATAATCCTCGCTACTCTTGGACCAGTAATACTAATAGCAGGTATTCCTCAGGTAAATTGAATGCATTTCGTTCCGGAGGGAACTATAGGTCGAAGTTTGGGTTTGGACCCGGACCCAGCAAAGGGTCGGGGTTTCACAAGCCAGGGACGAAGTTTCCCAAAAGCCAGTAAACAAAGCTCTAGCTCTCCCTCGTGTTCAAACTTTTCTTTTAAGTTTTTCTCCTCTCCGCCCTGCGGGGAGAACGTCTCTTTTTGTTCGGAATTGGGAGAGGATGACAAGCGACAAGTGGGTCCTACAGACCGTTCGAGGTTATCAGATAGAGTGGGAGTCCACTCCTTTTCAGTTTGTTCAGCCAGTGACTCAAATAAGAAAGGCCGACATGGCCAAACTAGTAGACGAGGAAGTTCAGAGTATGGTAGAGAAAGGAGCAGTGTTACAAGTAGAACCATGTGTAGGCCAATACGTGTCAACTATTTTTCTAGTACCAAAGGCATCAGGAGCAATGCGTCCAGTCATAAACTTGAAATATCTAAACGAACATGTTCAAAAGCATCACTGCAAGTTCGAGAGCCTAAATCTGGTGAAAGAGCTTTGGCAGAAAGGGGATTTCATGGCTACCCTGGATTTGAAAGATGCCTATTTTACAATTCCAATTTGGCACCAAGACCGAAAGTTTCTGAGATTTTCGTGGCGAGGAAGTCTCTGGGAGTTCCAAGTTCTCCCGTTCGGACTCACCTCTTCTCCTCGTGTGTTTACGAAAGTGTTGCGCCCAGTGGTGGCGATATTGAGGAAACAAGGGTTAATCTTGGTGATTTATCTAGACGACATTCTAATTCTGGCAAGGTCAGAGGAGCAGTGTCTAAAAGACATCGCAGTAGCAAGGGAGCTGCTAGAAAGCCTAGGGTTTGTCTTAAACCTAGAAAAGTCTCAACTAGTGCCCTCTCAGGTGGTAACCTTTCTAGGTTTCATATTGGATTCTCGAACTATGACCATTTTCCTACCAGAGAAGAAAGTACTGAAAGTCGAGCAGACTTGTCTGGTTCGTCTTTCTCAACAAACCCTTTCGGCAAGGGATCTAGCCAGTGTCATAGGTCTGCTGGAGTCCACGAGGCACGCGATTTTGCCAGCGCCCCTACACTACAGGGCCTTACAGGCCTTACTAAACGAGACTATGGAAAGGACAGGGTCGTTCGACTCTGTAATAAGACTGACATTGACAGCGGCATGCGACCTTCAATGGTGGGTCACGCATGTGCGAAGGGTAAACGGACGAAGAGTGTTCGTCCCGACAGACATGACTATTTTCTCAGACGCATCCCTACTGGGTTGGGGAGCGTGTTGCGGCGACCAAAAGACAGGGGGTCGGTGGTCTCCCGCGGAAGCGCAGGAGCACATAAATTGGTTAGAACTGAAGGCGGCCTTCCTAGGCCTCAAGTGCTTCGCAACAAAAACAAAATCATCATATTCTATTGAAGCTAGACAGCGTTACGGCTGTAGCCTATATAAACTGTCTGGGGGGCACAAAGTCCCCAACACTGGCGGCCCTAGCCCTGGAGATGTGGGACTGGGCGTTACAGAAAGGTGTAGTTCTGTCCGCACGACACCTGCCAGGTCGAACCAACGTTGTAGCAGATTCGTGTTCGCGAATCTTCCAAGACAAAACAGAGTGGCAACTGAACAGGTCAGTGTTTCTGAAGGTAAACGCTCAGACAGGCAACGTACTCTCAGTAGATTTGTTTGCGTCACGCCTGAATGCTCAGCTGCAGAGATATGTGGCGTGGCATCCCGATCCCATGGCATGGGCAGTGAATGCGTTAGACTTGCACTGGGGGCACCTCGGTCTGGCGTATGCCTTTCCCCCGTTCGGTCTACTCTTCAGAGTTCTGAGGAAGATTCAGACAGATCATGCGACGGTGTTACTGGTAGCGCCTCTCTGGAGGTCTCAGGCATGGTTTCCCAAACTCCTGGACATGTTGTTCGACACTCCGACTCTCCTTCCACGGAGTCGGGATCTGCTATGTCTACCACACAACGGAGAACCTCACCCGTTGTTACCAGGTCTAAGACTAGCCGTGTGGCCAATATCAGGCGTCAGTTGGAGGGTCGAGGCCTTTCAAAAGGGGCTTCGGAGCTCATCTTGTCAGCATGGAGAGATAGCACATCTCGCCAGTATCAGTCCGCTTGGGGACAATGGTGTAGCTGGTGTGATCGCAGGGGTCTCGATCCCGTTTCAGGCTCTATAGAGAGTGTTGTTGAGTATTTGGCAGGACTTTTTGACAAAGGTTACGAGTATAGGTCTATTGGCGTGGCTCGTTCTGCCATCTCCTCAGTCCACCTTCCAGTTGACAAGTATAGTGTTGGTAGTCATCCGCTAGTGGCTAAGCTGTTGAAGGGTGTGTTTCATCGACGTCCCCCATGTCCTAGATATGTTGAACAATGGGATGTTTCTAGGGTTCTGATGTACTTGATGCACCTTTGTCCAGCTAATAGTCTTAGCTTGAAGCAACTGACCCTAAAGTTGGTGTCTCTAGCAGCCTTGGTTTCACCTGACAGAGGTCAGACTTTGGCTTCACTGGACTTGAGATACATGTCCAAGCAGAGGGATGGGGTTTCGTGGAAAGTTCCCACTCTACTTAAGACTTCTAGACAGAAAAGGCCCTTTAAGAAATGTTTTTGGGCAGCCTTTCCGCAGGACAGGAGGTTATGTGTCTTTGTATACCTTAAGGAATATTTGAGGCGTACTTCACCTTTTCGGGTGGAAGGAGAGCAAAGGTTATTCCTCTCATACAAGCGACCTCATAGACCAGTTGCGTCCAATACCATCGCTAGATGGATTAAGTCAGTGTTGGCTTTAGCTGGGATAGATGTCAACACATACTCAGCTCACTCGACAAGAGGGGCGTCCACTTCGGCTGCGGCGGCAGCGGGGGTCAGCGTGGCCAGTATCATGAAGGCTGCGGACTGGGCCAGGGAATCAACCTTCCAGCGGTTCTACAGAAGAGAGTCGGACCAGGCTTCCTACGGGCAAGCTGTGCTGTCCACTGCTCTGGAGTCTGCATAAGGTACTCTCCCGAACAAGGTCGAGTATTATGAGGTATAATTGGGGGTTATGCTAAGATGTACTTACCATCTACAGTATAATCTGAATTATACCTCATACGAGACCTTGTTCGGGTATGCTTCCCACCCTTGTAACAATGATTTCAGTTGTTAACTGTTCATTTTCCCTCCCATATTGGACAGCACAGGGGAAGACTTTACCCGCACTTCGTCAAAATGGCGAGGATGTAGGGGTGACGTCACGTAAGGTCCCATGGTGCTTTGCGTGTTTTTCTCTTTGTATATGTGCACCGCCTAGCGACAAGCAGTGGAACTACTGCATAAGGTACTCTCCCGAACAAGGTCTCGTATGAGGTATAATTCAGATTATACTGTAGATGGTAAGTACATCTTAGCATAACCCCCAATTATATGCTCCTGTTTTCTATTGGCAGAGCGACCGCAACAAGCACATCAGTGACTGTAAGTGTAGTAACGCTAGGTGCAAATGTCGTCGCCACCACCCAAATCATCGTCAATACCACAGCGGCGGGAGTGCAGCTTGGAAACCTGCCTGTAGTGTCGTCTACCGTTGGAGATACTAGTATGTTGACATGCACTTCAACCGCTAGGCTAACGTCGTTTTCCTCCGCCTTTTCTTGCTTTCCTGTTCTTGACAGATGTGGCTTTATTCCAACTTGTATCTTTTTTTCTCTCCATAGCTCCTCCATGTAGAGCTGTAGCAGACATCGTCTTCATTGTGGATGGCACCGACAGCGTCGGCTTGGACAACTTTGAGCGAATGAAGACCTTCATCAGGCAGCTCTTTGCCTACTTGGAAATCGGAGAAAACGCCGTTCGCGTCTCCATCGTTCAGTATGCAGCCCAGGCGCGCACAGAATTCTTCCTTGACCAGTACTACGATCTCCAGGAGGCGCAAGATGCAGTGGATGGTATTGATTACATGGGCGGCTACACGCTGACGGGTAAAGCCATTGACTTCGCCACTAATCTGCACTTCGACCTGAGGAAGGGCGCGCGAGCCGACGTCACCAAGATAGCCGTTGTCATCACCGACGGCAGATCCTATGACGACGTCAACCGCCCTGCTCGGAGGATGCGCCAGGCAGGAATCGTCACCATTGCTGTCGGTGTGGGCAATAACTTGGACAGAGACCAACTGACAGCTATCGCAGGAGATCCAAAGACTCTTCTGTCCCTGGATGGTTTCGACAGACTTCAGGACTTGACTACTTCTCTGCCCACCATGCTTTGCGACGGTAAGATTCGGACTCAGTTACTAGTATATGAAGCGGACTGTTTCGACTTTTCAGAGATTTGCATTTTGCTGAGTCTTACTTGTGTTTTTTTTACATGTTTTCAGCACTCTGATTTTTTTTCTTTCATATAGTTGGTACAAGTCAGCAAATTGTCGTCTCTATCTGCATCACCACGACGTACGATACGAACCTTCTGAACGCCAACTCCAGTGACTCCACGGCACTTTTCCAGCAAGTTGTTCAAGGGGTAAGAACCGATCATTTCTCCAGAGGAAATTGAAGTTCGTCCAGCAGTGCGGGATACTTTCACATGCCTGTGTCGGCACATTTTTGCTGTAAGCAATAGGAAGCAATGATTGTTTGCCATCAGGCTCTTTTAGTTGCATCACTGCTTCCTTTCCTGTTTAACACCATCTTCTCCGTGGTTTTACAGTTGACCACTACCTTTGCAAGCAGTCCGGGGATAGCAGCCGTTCAACCCATTGGCTTCGCACCTGGGTAAGTAACCTCTTCTATCGGAATGGCGCCAGGTCAAAAACAACATGCCACTACACCTCTGTGGTCGGCAAAGTCGGTAGTGTGATATCAGGCTAGGCAGGTCTCCACTTTGAGCTTACCTCCATTTCTCTTCCAGCTGTGGAGGCGTAGTTTCCACCGTGCAATGCGCCGTTGCTCCCTTCGCCCTCCAGACTGTTTCCAACACCTTCCAGACTCTACAGGTGAACTTGGGAGTCTTGACGATTGTTCCTGCGCAAACTACCGTTGTGTCTGCTGGTAAGTACACTTGGCTTGGCCAAACTCGTTTTCTCTACCGTTCAATCCATTTCAGACGGTCCTCCTACGACATAGACGTATCAGAGTAAATCCGAAGGTCAGAAGTCTACTTGCTACATTTTACTAAGTTGTTGGTCATAACCTTCATAAATTATGTACTTGCTGCAGCCACAAGAAGAACCGTCATTGTCACGGTGGAGTTGACTCTTAACTACACCGTGTTCCTTCAAGATACGTCATCACAAGCCTACATCGACTTGAGCGTCACTATCGAAAATGCGGTAGGTTTTCTTCTGTTTAGCAACGTTTCCTGCTGAAATCCTTTTCCATGTCCTTCTTTCCCCGTTGGTGACAGAAAGAAATGTGCTCGCTTCTCAATGACGGACAGTCAGCGCAAAGATAGAAGCTTGATTCTTCTCGGAGGCCATTGTACTAGTCACGAGCCTTGACATCTTTTTCAGGTCCTGCAAGTCTTTGCTGCCAACCCAGCAGACATCCAGTCGGTGTCCATCACGTCGGTGGCCCCAGGGTAAGATTGAAAGTCTTGCTGTATGCATCTTTATTGTCAATCACTTATTCGGCTTCCTATTTCGATTATTGAATTCATGTCGCTACAGTGTACTTTGTACAATTGAAGACTGTTCTTGCCATGCCTTGATGAAGGGTCATGTTCCTTATGCTCCTGTTTTCTTTTTGCAGAGCGTCCGCAACAACCACATCAGTGACTGTAAGTGTAGTCACGCTAGGTGCAAATGTCGAAGTCACCACCCAAATCATCGTCAACACCACAGCGGCGGGAGTGCAGCTTGGAAACCTGCCAGTAGTGTCGTCTACCGTTGGAGATACTAGTATGTGGATAATTATGCACTTTTACCGCTAGGCTAACGTCGTTTTCCTCCGTCTTTTCTTGCTTTCATGTTCTTGGCGGATGCAAATTCCTTCCAACTTGTTGCATTTCTCTCCCTAGCTCCCCCATGTTCGGCAGTAGCAGACATCGTCTTCATTGTGGATGGCACCGGTAGCGTCGGCTTGGAGAACTTCGAGCGAATGAAGACCTTCATCAGGCAGCTCTTTGCCTACTTGGATATCGGAGAAAACGCCGTTCGCGTCTCCATCGTTCAGTATGCAGCCCAGGTGCGCACAGAATTCTTCCTTGACCAGTACTACGACCTCCAGGAGGCGCAAGATGCAGTGGATGGTATTGAGTATATGGGCGGCTTCACGCTGACGGGTAAAGCCATCGACTTCGCCACCAATCTGCACTTCGACCTGAGGAAGGGCGCGCGAGCCGACGTCACCAAGATAGCCGTTGTCATCACCGACGGCAGATCCTATGACGACGTCAACCGCCCTGCTAGGAGGATGCGCCAGGCAGGAATCGTCACCATTGCTGTCGGTGTGGGCAATAACCTGGACAGAGACCAACTGACAGCTATCGCAGGAGATCCAAAGACTCTTCTGTCCCTGGATGGTTTCGACAGACTTCAGGACTTGACTACTTCTCTGCCCACCATGCTTTGCGACGGTAAGATTCGGACTCAGTTACTAGTATATGAAGCGGACTGTTTCGACTTTTCAGAGATTTGCCTTTTGCTGAGTCTTACTTGTGTTTTTTTTACATGTTTTAGCACTCTGATTTTTTTCTTTCATATAGTTGGTACAAGTCAGCAAATTGTCGTCTCTATCTGCATCACCACGGCGTACGATACGAACCTTCTGAACGCCAACTCCAGTGACTCCACGGCACTTTTCCAGCAAGTTGTTCAAGGGGTAAGAACCGATCATTTCTCCAGAGGAAATTGAGGTTCGTCCAGCAGTGCGGGATACTTTCACATGCCTGTGTCGGCACATTTTTGCTGTAAGCAATAGGAAGCAATGATTGTTTGCCATCAGGCTCTTTTAGTTGCTTCCTTTCCTGTTTAACACCATCTTCTCCGTGGTTTTACAGTTGACCACTACCTTTGCAAGCAGTCCGGGGATAGCAGCCGTTCAACCCATTGGCTTCGCACCTGGGTAAGTAACCTCTTCTATCGGAATGGCGCCAGCTCAAGAACAACATGCAACTACACCTCTGTGGTCGGCAAAGTCGGTAGTGTGATATCAGGCTAGGCAGGTCTCCACTTTGAGCTTACCTCCATTTCTCTTCCAGCTGTGGAGGCGTAGTTTCCACCGTGCAATGCGCCGTTGCTCCCTTCGCCCTGGAGACTGTTTCCAACACCTTCCAGACTCTACAGGCGAACTTGGGAGACTTGACCATTGTTCCTGCGGAAACTACCGTTGTGTCTGCTGGTAAGTACACTTGGCTTGGCCAAACTCGTTTTCTCTACCGTTCAATCCATTTCAGACGGTCCTCCTACGACATAGACGTATCAGAGTAAATCCGAAGGTCAGAAGTCTACTTGCTACATTTTACTAAGATGTTGGTCATTGCCTTTATAAATTATGTACTTGCTGCAGCCACAAGAAGAACCGTCATTGTCACGGTGGAGTTGACTCTTAACTACACCGTGGACCTTCAAGATACGTCATCACAAGCCTACATCGACTTGAGCGTCACTATCGAAAATGCGGTAGGTTTTCTTCTGTTTAGCAACGTTTACTGCTGAAATCCTTTTCCATGTCCTTCTTTCCCCGTTGGTGACAGAAAGAAATGTGCTCGCTTCTCAATGACGGACAGTCAGCGCAAAGATAGAAGCTTGATTGTTCTCGGAGGCCATTGTACTGGTCACGAGCCTTGACATCTTTTTCAGGTCCTGCAAGTCTTTGCTGCCAACCCAGCAGACATCCAGTCGGTGTCCATCACGTCGGTGGCCCCAGGGTAAGATTGAATGTCTTGCTGTATGCATCTTTATTGTCAATCACTTATTCGGCTTCCTATTTCGATTATTAAATTCATGTCGCTACAGTGTACTTTGTACAATTGAAGACTGTTCTTGCCATGCCTTGATGAAGGGTCATGTTCCTTATGCTCCTGTTTTCTTTTTGCAGAGCGTCCGCAACAACCACATCAATGACTGTAAGTGTAATGACTCTAGGTGCAAATGTCGACGTCACCACCCAAATCATCACCAACACCACAGCGGCGGGAGTGCAGCTTGGAAACCTGCCAATAGTGTCGTCTACCGTTGGAGATACTAGTATGTGGACATGCACTTTTACCGCTGGGCTAAGGTCGTTTTCCTCCGTCTTTTCTTGCTTTCATGTTCTTGGCGGATGCAAATTCCTTCCAACTTGTTGCATTTCTCTCCCTAGCTCCCCCATGTTCGGCAGTAGCAGACATCGTCTTCATTGTGGATGGCACCGGTAGCGTCGGCTTGGAGAACTTCGAGCGAATGAAGACCTTCATCAGGCAGCTCTTTGCCTACTTGGATATCGGAGAAAACGCCGTTCGCGTCTCCATCGTTCAGTATGCAGCCCAGGTGCGCACAGAATTCTTCCTTGACCAGTACAACGACCTCCAGGAGGCGCAAGATGCAGTGGATGGTATTGAGTATATGGGCGGCTTCACGCTGACGGGTAAAGCCATCGACTTCGCCACCAATCTGCACTTCGACCTGAGGAAGGGCGCGCGAGCCGACGTCACCAAGATAGCCGTTGTCATCACCGACGGCAGATCCTATGACGACGTCAACCGTCCTGCTAGGAGGATGCGCCAGGCAGGAATCGTCACCATTGCTGTCGGTGTGGGCAATAACTTGGACAGAGACCAACTGACAGCTATCGCAGGAGATCCAAAGACTCTTCTGTCCCTGGATGGTTTCGACAGACTTCAGGACTTGACTACTTCTCTGCCCACCATGCTTTGCGACGGTAAGATTCAGACTCAGTTACTAGTATATGAAGCGGACTGTTTCGACTTTTCAGAGATTTGCCTTTTGCTGACTATTACTTGTTTGTTTTTTACATGTTTTCAGCACTCTGATTTTTTTCTTTCATATAGTTGGTACAAGTCAGCAAATTGTCGTCTCTATCTGCATCACCACAACGTACGATACGAACCTTCTGAACGCCAACTCCAGTGACTCCACGGCACTTTTCCAGCAAGTTGTTCAAGGGGTAAGAACCGATCATTTCTCCAGAGGAAATTGAGTTTCGTCCAGCAGTGCGGGATACTTTCACATGCCTATGTCGGCACATTTTTGCTGTAAGCAATAGGAAGCAATGATTGTTTGCCATCAGGCTCTTTTAGTTGCTTCCTTTCCTGTTTAACACCATCTTCTCCGTGGTTTTACAGTTGACCACTACCTTTGCAAGCAGTCCGGGGATAGCAGCCGTTCAACCCATTGGCTTCGCACCTGGGTAAGTAACCTCTTCTATCGGAATGGCGCCAGCTCAAAAACAACATGCCACTACACCTCTGTGGTCGGCAAAGTCGGTAGAGTGATATCAGGCTAGGCAGGTCTCCACTTTGAGCTTACCTCCATTTCTCTTCCAGCTGTGGAGGCGTAGTTTCCACCGTGCAATGCGCCGTTGCTCCCTTCGCCCTGCAGACTGTTTCCAACACCTTCCAGACTCTACAGGCGAACTTGGGAGACTTGACCATTGTTCCTGCGCAAACTACCGTTGTGTCTGCTGGTAAGTACACTTGGCTTGGCCAAACTCGTTTTCTCTACCGTTCAATCCATTTCAGACGGTCCTCCTACGACATAGACGTATCAGAGTAAATCCGAAGGTCAGAAGTCTACTTGCTACATTTTACTAAGTTGTTGGTCATTACCTTCATAAATTATGTACTTGCTGCAGCCACAAGAAGAACCGTCATTGTCACGGTGGAGTTGACTCTTAACTACACCGTGGACCTTCAAGATACGTCATCACAAGCCTACATCGACTTGAGCGTCACTATCGAAAATGCGGTAGGTTTTCTTCTGTTTAGCAACGTTTACTGCTGAAATCCTTTTCCATGTCCTTCTTTCCCCGTTGGTGACAGAAAGAAATGTGCTCGCTTCTCAATGACGGACAGTCAGCGCAAAGATAGAAGCTTGATTGTTCTCAGAGGCCATTGTACTAGTCACGAGCCTTGACATCTTTTTCAGGTCCTGCAAGTCTTTGCTGCCAACCCAGCAGACATCCAGTCGGTGTCCATCACGTCGGTGGCCCCTGGGTAAGATTGAATGTCTTGCTGTGTGCAGCTTTATTGTCAATCACTTATTCGGCTTCCTATTTCGATTATTAAATTCATGTCGCTACAGTGTACTTTGTACAATTGAAGACTGTTCTTGCCATGCCTTGATGAAGGGTCATGTTCCTTATGCTCCTGTTTTCTTTTTGCAGAGCGTCCGCAACAACCACATCAGTGACTGTAAGTGTATTGACTCTAGGTGCAAATGTCGACGTCACCACCCAAATCATCACCAACACCACAGCGGCGGGAGTGCAGCTTGGAAACCTGCCAATAGTGTCGTCTACCGTTGGAGATACTAGTATGTGGACGTGCACTTTTACCGCTGGGCTAAGGTCGTTTTCCTCCGTCTTTTCTTGCTTTCATGTTCTTGGCGGATGCAAATTCCTTCCAACTTGTTGCATTTCTCTCCCTAGCTCCCCCATGTTCGGCAGTAGCAGACATCGTCTTCATTGTGGATGGCACCGGTAGCGTCGGCTTGGAGAACTTCGAGCGAATGAAGACCTTCATCAGGCAGCTCTTTGCCTACTTGGATATCGGAGAAAACGCCGTTCGCGTCTCCATCGTTCAGTATGCAGCCCAGGTGCGCACAGAATTCTTCCTTGACCAGTACTACGACCTCCAGGAGGCGCAAGATGCAGTGGATGGTATTGAGTATATGGGCGGCTTCACGCTGACGGGTAAAGCCATCGACTTCGCCACCAATCTGCACTTCGACCTGAGGAAGGGCGCGCGAGCCGACGTCACCAAGATAGCCGTTGTCATCACCGACGGCAGATCCTATGACGACGTCAACCGTCCTGCTAGGAGGATGCGCCAGGCAGGAATCGTCACCATTGCTGTCGGTGTGGGCAATAACTTGGACAGAGACCAGCTGACAGCTATCGCAGGAGATCCAAAGACTCTTCTGTCCCTGGATGGTTTCGACAGACTTCAGGACTTGACTACTTCTCTGCCCACCATGCTTTGCGACGGTAAGATTCAGACTCAGTTACTAGTATATGAAGCGGACTGTTTCGACTTTTCAGAGATTTGCCTTTTGCTGACTATTACTTGTTTGTTTTTTACATGTTTTCAGCACTCTGATTTTTTTCTTTCATATAGTTGGTACAAGTCAGCAAATTGTCGTCTCTATCTGCATCACCACGACGTACGATACGAACCTTCTGAACGCCAACTCCAGTGACTCCACGGCACTTTTCCAGCAAGTTGTTCAAGGGGTAAGAACCGATCATTTCTCCAGAGAAAATTGAGGTTCGTCCAGCAGTGCGGGATACTTTCACATGCCTGTGTCGGCACATTTTTGCTGTAAGCAATAAGAAGCAATGATTGTTTGCCATCAGGCTCTTTTAGTTGCTTCCTTTCCTGTTTAACACCATCTTCTCCGTGGTTTTACAGTTGACCACTACCTTTGCAAGCAGTCCGGGGATAGCAGCCGTTCAACCCATTGGCTTCGCACCTGGGTAAGTAACCTCTTCTATCGGAATGGCGCCAGCTCAAAAACAACATGCCACTACACCTCTGTGGTCGGCAAAGTCGGTAGAGTGATATCAGGCTAGGCAGGTCTCCACTTTGAGCTTACCTCCATTTCTCTTCCAGCTGTGGAGGCGTAGTTTCCACCGTGCAATGCGCCGTTGCTCCCTTCGCCCTGCAGACTGTTTCCAACACCTTCCAGACTCTACAGGCGAACTTGGGAGACTTGACCATTGTTCCTGCGCAAACTACCGTTGTGTCTGCTGGTAAGTACACTTGGCTTGGCCAAACTCGTTTTCTCTACCGTTCAATCCATTTCAGACGGTCCTCCCACGACATAGACGTATCAGAGTAAATCTGAAGATCAGAAGTCTACTTGCTACATTTTACTACGTTGTTGGTCATTACCTTCATAAATTATGTACTTGCTGCAGCCTCAAGAACAACCGTCATTGTCACGGTGGAGTTGACTCTTGACTACACCGTTGACCTTCAAGATACGTCATCACAAGCCTACATCGACTTGAGCGTCACTATCGAAAATGCGGTAGGTTTCCTTCTGTTTAGCAACGTTTACTGCTGAATTCCTTTGCCATGTGGTTCTTTGTCCGTTGGTGACAGAAAGAAATGTGCTCGCTTCTTAATGACGGACAGTCAGCGCAAAGGTAGACGCTTGATTGTGCTCGGAGGCCATTGTACTAGTCACGAGCCTTGACATCTTTTTCAGGTCCTGCAAGTCTTTGCTGCCAACCCAGCAGACATCCAGTCGGTGTCCATCACGTCGGTGGCCCCAGGGTAAGATTGAATGTCTTGCTGTATGCAGCTTTATTGTCAATCACTTATTCGGCTTCCTATTTCGATTATTAAATTCATGTCGCTACAATGTACTTTGTACAATTGAAGACTGTTCTTGCCATGCCTTGATGAAGGTTCATGTTCCATATGCTCCTGTTTTCTTTTTGCAGAGCGTCCGCAACAACCACATCAGTGACTGTAAGTGTAGTCACGCTAGGTGCAAATGTCGAAGTCACCACCCAAATCATCGTCAACACCACAGCGGCGGGAGTGCAGCTTGGAAACCTGCCAGTAGTGTCGTCTACCGTTGGAGATACTAGTATGTGGATAATTATGCACTTTTACCGCTAGGCTAACGTTGTTTTCCTCCGTCTTTTCTGGCTTTCATGTTCTTGGCGGATGCGAATTCCTTCCAACTTGTTGCATTTCTCTCCCTAGCTCCCCCATGTTCGGCAGTAGCAGACATCGTCTTCATTGTGGATGGCACCGGTAGCGTCGGCTTGGAGAACTTCGAGCGAATGAAGACCTTCATCAGGCAGCTCTTTGCCTACTTGGATATTGGAGAAAACGCCGTTCGCGTCTCCATCGTCCAGTATGCAGCCCAGGCGCGCACAGAATTCTTCCTTGACCAGTACTACGACCTCCAGGAGGCGCAAGATGCAGTGGATGGTATTGAGTACATGGGCGGCTACACGCTGACGGGTAAAGCCATCGACTTCGCCACCAATCTGCACTTCGACCTGAGGAAGGGCGCGCGAGCCGACGTCACCAAGATAGCCGTTGTCATCACCGACGGCAGATCCTATGACGACGTCAATCGTCCTGCTCGGAGGATGCGCCAGGCAGGAATCGTCACCATTGCTGTCGGTGTGGGCAATAACTTGGACAGAGACCAACTGACAGCTATCGCAGGAGATCCAAAGACCCTTCTGTCCCTGGATGGCTTCGACAGACTTCAGGACTTGACTACTTCTCTGCCCACCATGCTTTGCGACGGTAAGATTCGGACTCAGTTACTAGCATATGAAGCGGACTGTTTCGACTTTTCAGAGATTTGCCTTTTGCTGAGTCTTACTTGTTTGTTTGTTTTTTACATGTTTTCAGCACTCTGATTTTTTTTCTTTCATATAGTTGGTACAAGTCAGCAAATTGTCGTCGCTATCTGCATCACCACGACGTACGATACGAACCTTCTGAACGCCAACTCCAGTGACTCCACGGCACTTTTCCAGCAAGTTGTTCAAGGGGTAAGAACCGATCATTTCTCCAGAGGAAATTGAGTTTCGTCCAGCAGTGCGGGATACTTTCACATGCCTGTGTCGGCACATTTTTGCTGTAAGCAATAAGAAGCAATGATTGTTTGCCATCAGGCTCTTTTAGTTGCTTCCTTTCCTGTTTAACACCATCTTCTCCGTGGTTTTACAGTTGACCACTACCTTTGCAAGCAGTCCGGGGATAGCAGCCGTTCAACCCATTGGCTTCGCACCTGGGTAAGTAACCTCTTCTATCGGAATGGCGCCAGCTCAAAAACAACATGCTACTACCTACACCTCTGTGGTCGGTAGTGTGATATCAGGCTAGGCAGGTCTCCACTTTGAGCTTACCTCCATTTCTCTTCCAGCTGTGGAGGCGTAGTTTCCACCGTGCAATGCGCCGTTGCTCCCTTTGCCCTGGAGACTGTTTCCAACACCTTCCAGACTCTACAGGTCAACTTGGGAGTCTTGACGATTGATCCTGCAGTAACTACCGTTGTGTCTGCTGGTAAGTACACTTGGCTTGGCCAAACTCGTTTTCTCTACCGTTCAATCCATTTCAGACGGTCCTCCCACGACATAGACGTATCAGAGTAAATCTGAAGATCAGAAGTCTATTTGCTACATTTTACTAAGTTGTTGGTCATTACCTTCATAAATTATGTACTTGCTGCAGCCTCAAGAACAACCGTCATTGTCACGGTGGAGCTGACTCTTGACTACACCGTTGACCTTCAAGATACGTCATCACAAGCCTACATCGACTTGAGCGTCACTATCGAAAATGCGGTAGGTTTTCTTTAGTTTAGCAACGTTTACTGCTGGCCTCCGTTGGTGACAGAAAGAAATGTGCTCGCTACCCAATGACGGACAGTCAGCGCAAAGATAGAAGCTTGATTGTGCTCGGAGGCCATTGTACTTGTCACGAGCCTTGACATCTTTTTCAGGTCCTGCAAGTCTTTGCTGCCAACCCAGCAGACATCCAGTCGGTGTCCATCACGTCGGTGGGCCCAGGGTAAGATTGAATGTCTTGCTGTATGCAGCTTTATTGCCAATCACTTAATATTCGCTTTGGATAGAACCCACTAAAATATTTTTCAGTAAACACGATTCTGTCGTGCAAAAATAGAACAACCTTGCGAGTAATGCAGCCTTTTTAAAGAAAATTTTAGTACTACTGTTTTTAATCATGGACACTTTGCGCGACATTGCAACTTTGCTTACACAGCACCTCAGAGGTCAACCCGGGTCAGATAGCCTCTTTACATTCAAGGCGTAAGAATATCCGGAAATGAGGCTGGGGCCGAAACACAATTTACACCAAAAACACACTATTCCCTACGCTTTTCAGCCTTGTTAGCGCTTAATATCATTTCGCAGTAAATAATGAGAAATGTAAACTCAAACATAGACCCTCAAAAGCCTTTCGTAATTTTTTTGTCCACGCACTACCTTGGTTGCAGAAGAATTCGGGTCGCTACAGTCATTCGGGCTATGATGTAAAACTATCTTATCTTTTATGCCATTAGAAGTATCCCAATCAAAGCATGTAGGGACAGAGTTTATTACAACATAGTAGGCCATAATGACTTAATTTTATAGATGACGTCCTCTGGAGACCCCAAGACAAATGCGAGACGGCTAAAAAAAGTAAAATCCACCAAAAAATGCTTCTAAACCTCAGGACTAAACATCCGGCTCATTCTTTCACAGGCTTGGTGTTTTTTATGTTCAGCTCTAATACTACTGTAAGAGACAATCCTCTTATCCTCTTTTAAAAGATGCTAATTAAAATAAACGTCCCCTTTTCAAAATGTTCTGTCGCCATTCTTACGTAAAAGGAATCATTCAGTGGGGAGCAAAGGTGCTGTGACCCCATGCCCTGACCATGTGCCCCCTTAGTTTGGAGAGCAGATTCTGGGGCGGCAAGCATAGAATACTGATCGACTAGGAATGCTATTGGTGTTTCTATAACAGGTGAAAATCAATCGCACACAGATGTCAGTCATAAAATTAAGTCAATGTGGTCTTAATAAGATTGGAAGAGGTAATGTAATATTGTTCCATGTTGCGTTTTAGCCTCTCTGCAACTAGCACTTCCGTGACCATCGGTGTTGTTGCTGTTGGTGACAACACAGCAGCCACTACTTCCCAGATTGTTAACATCACAGCGCCTGGTGTACTGCTTGGAAATTTGCCTGTTATATCAACAGACATTGGAGATACCCGTACGTAGATTGCATTATTTTGTTCAGTTGTACAATGTACTACCTTATCCTAGTCAATTACGAGTAGATAAGAAAGTTTGAATATTGCATCAAACAATTATATTGTTTATGAAGGTTAGACATCCAGGTAATGAAATATGCCAAAAAGCAGTCACTCAAGGAACTTGATACGATTTTGGAAACGGTCAGACATTGATAGAAGTTAACTGAAACGTCCGACATCCAAAATCATATACAGTTGCTTGAGTTACTGATTTTTCAATTGAGTCCTTTCTTTCCATCTTAAATTATATTCATTATCTTTCTTCCAGCCCCACCATGTCCAGCCGCTTTGGACCTTGTTTTTGTTCTTGACGGCACGGGTAGTGTTGGTGAAGAGAACTTTGAGAGTATTAAAACCATTGTTCAGAAGATAGTGGCGGATTTCAGCATCAGTCCCAGCCAGACCCGTGTTGGTATAATCCAGTATGCTAACACCCAGCGAATGGAGATCAGCCTTGATGCATACAGCGATGTGGACAGCTTACAGCCAGCCATTGCTGACATCGAGTATGTATGGAATAACTACATCTATAATTATTTATGGTTACCATACATTTAGGTTATATTTGAGCGTGTTTTTCTGTCTTTGTGTGTCTGTGTCTGCTTGTCAACAGCATAACTCGAGAAATCTTTGATGTATCCTGGTATTTGGTAGGTCTGTACAGTGGCAAAACGAAGATCAAGTTTGGTAATGGGCCCCTAGCGGCTTTCTAAGGTACTGGAGCGGAAATTCCGTTTTTAAATATGTCGTGTTCTGGACATATTGAGGTCGTGATTTTGAGTGGTAGATAGCTCTTGGAACCGAGAGTAAATGCCATAAGTTTGGACCAACTAGCGTTTGGGGGGCGGGGTGCTGCAAGGCCGATCAAAACGTTGGACAAGAATAACTTGAAAATGGATTATTATGATTTTTGGTATGTATATAGCCTAACCTATCAGATGATTCACATAATAAGACATTAATTCTGAAATGATGTTGAACTTGATATGATTTTGAAGGAAGATGCTGTTGAAAGACAAGATGTTGATATATTGATCATTAACGTAATGCAATTTACTCTCATGTTACTGTAACTGTAATTGATTGTTATTCATTTCAATAATCCTTCAATATTTACCCTCAGATACATGGGTGGAGGCACCCTTACCGGAAAAGCTCTTGATTACACCAGGAAGTTTGGTTTCTCTCCCAACAACGGAGCTCGTACTGATGTTGTGCAAGTGGCAATCGTGATCACCGATGGGGTCTCTAATGATGAGGTGTCAAACCCAGCACAAAGGATGCGTAAGGCACAAATTGTCACCTACGCAGTTGGGATTGGTAGCAACCTGGACAATGATCAACTCCTCTCTATTGCTGGGACTTCCGAAAATGTCATAGTGATTTCTGACTTTAACCGCCTGACAGACTTGGCAACCACTCTACCACAACAAGTTTGTGAGGGTAAGTTGCATGGATCTTTTGTCATGACCATTTCAGCTGCTAACAGAACATATGGGCCTACGATTCAATAGGCCTTAGCAAATCTGAATCCAGAACCCAATTAAACCCTCAAAACTCAATTTAACCCTGTTTCACTTATTTTAACCCACCAGAAAGGTTCTGAACACACGATTTTTACAGAGGAAATAGACTATCAATGAGCAATGAAACCCCTTTGGACGCACCAACTTCTATTTGAAGTTCCATCGATTTGAGCGTTCTTTTTAACACTTCTTTCTTCTTATTGTAGAGAGCATTAATGCACTCATGCAACGATATGATATAAATGATTGAAAGCTAATATCATTATTTCTATTTGACTTTAGTTGGCAAAGGTGCCCAGCTCTTCATCAGTTTCTCCATCACATCTGTGACTTTTGCCAATGATCTCTTCAATGCGAACTCTTCGGCATATGTGACACTTGTCCAGGAGGTCAATGCAGGGGTGAGTATTTTCTGTGACACCCTCCATCCCTTTAACAGCTAGTGTAAATGCAGAAACGTTCGCGGTGGATAAATATTCACGGTTTTCACGGTGGCCACCGCGAACTTAAAACCATCGCAAACATTTTCCACGGTAGTACGTAAGAGACTACAGTGCACAGTGCTACCGCGAGCCACCGCAAAAAGTCCTTGTTTCCCGCTTCTGCGAAATTGAATCCTCACTAACTTTAATGCATTTACAGTAATATCCAACATGTTACTTATCCTGCAAGTATTTATCAGGTCTATGCTTTTTTTTAGAAAACGTAAAGTCTTTCTTATTCTGTCTGCTGTTAGCAGGTTCCATGTTCTGTTCTGTGCTCAGAATATTAAGTTAAACACAATGCTTAGCAGAAAGGACAGCACTATAGATTAGAGGTGGAACGTGTATTCAGTAAGAAGTGCCACACCATTGACTGTAAATCATTTGCTTCATTCTATGATCATTATACTCAGACTGTCTCCTTTAGAAACTTTTGGGAGTTCCACTGACCCTCTGTGTAGCCATCATCATTGAATAGTGATTGTCAATACACAAGAATACTGGCAATTCATTAATTGTATTAGATATGCTAAGGGAATGAGGAAGGATGCAGTGTCATCCCTTATGCAACATATACTGGTTCTAATTTTGCTAGTTACAAAGTATAGATAGCCCTGCTGTATGGCTCACATGTTACATTACAATACACTTTTATTTTTTTCCTGTGCAGGTCACTCAAGCTTTGGGCAATGTTGCTGGACTGAACATCATTCAAGTGATCAACTTTGTACCTGCGTTAGTATTTGCTTTGTATTGCATGAGAAGATGCTTTGTCTTTAGACATAAATCCCGCTGTGTTGTAAACCCTCCCAGTTATATACCATATCTGCTAAGTCCTGTTAAAGTATACGACCTTAGCAATTTTACAATGTAAGCAAGAAATTTAATCTCTGTTGGTAAATGATATGTTTGGACAACTTCACTTTACCTAGTCAACACACAAGGTAATTGGGACTTACCCAAATTTGCGACTGACTCAGCGGCAGCCTTGTTCACGGAATGGATCTCTGTACTGCAGCTTTTGGGATGTGACGTTAGACTCTTAGAGACACATAACTGTAGCCATGGGTTGTAGGTACCAGATAACCTATGTCACCCCCCGTCTCTCACAACATCATACCCATTGTTTGTAGATCTGTAATTTGGGGTTGGTGCCCCAGGGTAAATCTGAAGAAGAAAAACATGTAAATCAATGATTATAATTCAACAACATCATCTTGTGTTGACAGGACTTCTGGAGTCGTTGTTTACTGCCAGGGAATAGCTGGTCTCTGGGCATCAGACTCTGTGACACGGTCCATTGCCTCACTACCAGCCTCTTTTGGACCCTTGACCATTGACCCATCAGCAATTGAAGTTGCACCAACAGGTATTGTTATCCTTAAATTAAGTAGCCAACATCAGACCTTCCACATCTTACTTAGGCCACGTTGATTTGATTATATGGATGACATCCGCGCTCGCACCAATTTTCGGCCATTTCCAAAAAAAAAAAAGTTTTTGACCACACAATAAATTGTGCAAAGCAGCTGTAATAAAATGAGCACAAATATTCCTTAGATTGAAAAAAAAGTATCAGAAAACAGATAACTAATGCCATAGAATGCCAAAATGAATCTAAAGTCAAAGAATAAGATGTGAAATGACAGAGAAAAAAAAATCTATTGTTGGTTGGGGGAGGTACCAGTACAGAAAATTCAGGTCCAGAGGATCATTTCCAGGTCCCGACATGAACCTGGACCTGATTGTCTGTGGAAACTTCAGAACTGGCAATACTCAAAACAATGGTAATTGGTCAATTTTGCTACAAAGGAATCTGTTTGGTGGATTATTGGACTCCCACTGCATTTTAACATCCCATCTCCATGTAATAAAGGCTAACTGTCTCTGTACCTTTGACTGTAGAAACTTGGTGAAATTGAAACTCTAGTTGACTTCGCTCTTGTTGTCTTCTTGCTCCCCCGGTTAGACCCCAAATGGCTGCCGACATAGTGTGTCCATTTTGTAATTGGCGAAACCTGTTCGTCTGTTGTTGTTTTTTCAGGTCTGTTTTTTTTTTTTTTTTTTTTATTGGGCCAAGAAGAAAAAAATGTTTTGCACCCATATGATGTACTGGTCCCTACACCTAACTGTTGGTATACCATACTATGTGTGTTTCGTCCTACGTTTAACCTTCCTGGCCACTTTGATTTCATACTGAAGGCAACTTTTTTTTTGGCCAAACTTTTTTTTTATTCGCTCGCTCGCATCAGTTTTGGAGTTCCCGGAGGATGTCATCCATATAACCAAGTCAACATGGCCTTACATGTAAATGAAGGCATTGAGATAATCTAATTTTTGATCTGGTCTAATAATCATATGTCATCAGAATCTGCCGTGTATTGGCTTAGTAATAGGTGAAGAAAAGAAAATGTCATTAACTCCTTTTACTCCATTTACTCAGAGTTTATTGATTCAGCTACATGTTGAGTCATATTTAATTTTGTATTTTATTCATAGCAATAAAGAAGTGCTAATTGCATGATCATTGCACATTAAGAAGAGATTATCAGCTAAAATAATGCGAGAAGCCCTTTTGGAGAGTATTAGGAGAGCT
This sequence comes from Branchiostoma floridae x Branchiostoma belcheri, assembly GCA_019207045.1. NCBI lineage: Eukaryota > Metazoa > Chordata > Leptocardii > Amphioxiformes > Branchiostomatidae > Branchiostoma > Branchiostoma floridae x Branchiostoma belcheri. Next base: position 14,974,539 of record CM033035.1, read on the forward strand.
TTGGTTTTTTAACTATGTATTGTTATCAACCATCTTTGAAAATGATGTACTTTGCATTTTCAGATACTGTGGGTTTGTATGTATCAATGGAAGTACAGGAATCCTTCAATGGTGAACTCATGGACCCATCAAGTGTTAGCTTCCAGACACTCAGTACCAGTCTACAAGTCAGCGTAAGCTCACTTTTCCCATGTCCTTAAGAAGGTGTAATCTGATTGGACACTTTTACACAATGTCATGTATGAAATACTTCGCAAATTCATAAATATACAGCTATCATTACTTGATAATTATAACATATCGTGTACATATTATAACTGTTACATTTGAAACAAAGGGTGTCATAAACTATTTAATGTTTTGGAGTTGAAAGGATAGTGTCAGTAACGTTACTGTGATAGGCATGATCCTTTGGTGAATTTAAATCTTTTTTTTTAAACTTATACTTTCAGACATTCGCCATATTTCAAGAGGCACTGTCTGTCAGCATTGTTCAATTCAGTGCAGGGTAAGTATTGAATTCTTACCTCAAGTTTGAAATGTAATCAATATTTCTAAATATATGGTATTCCAGAGAGGGGAAAATCAAATTTATGTCCTCTTTAAAAAAAATCCTTATTTCCAATAAACTTGTTTCTTGATGGTGCAAGTGATTGATCTTTATATGATATGTAATACATATGAATTGCTATACTTGCTTGTTTTCATAGGAGCATAGCAAGAAACACACTGCCTGTTGCCCACTTGGTTGTCTTCAAATCATTTTCTCCTTCTTTGCAGCTCCACTGCCACTACCACCTATGTTGTACTGCTCATCGTAGTGAAGACATCAGTTCAAACTACCTTCATCCAAAACTTTGATGCTACCATCCAGTCTGGCTCATATGGAACTCTAACTATTGTCTCTGGTTCTATCGCCACAACAGGTAACATTACACATGAAAATCATTATAGCCATCACCAAAGACATTACATGTACTTTTTCGTAGTTGAAGTTACATTTTGTACTTGACTTTCACAAACTCAGAACATAATTGATAAAATCCTTATTAAGTTGATCGCCATTATGACTTTTTTCAGAGCCCACCTGTCCAAATCAGCTGGATATCATCTTTGTGCTGGATGGATCTGGTAGCATCGGAACTGACAACTTTGAGAGGATAAAGACATTTGTCAGCAAGGTAGACAAATTTCAGGGTTCTAATTAGTAATATCAGTGTCCTGTACTTTGCTGCTGCAATGAACTTATTACACAGACTAATTCATTATGATAGTAACAGTCTGTATTACCTCTACCTGTAATATTCCAACAGCATTGCTGATTTGTATTCAAGTAACACTAGTTCACCTTCATCCGTAGGGTAACATATATCCATTGTTCTTAAAAGTGGTGCTTTATGGATGTCAAGTCGATGGATGGAGGTTGCAATTTTGCATAGTTGCAGATTTGTAAAGTATTGCAATTTAAAACCAACGTTTGAACAACGGATACAGGTTACCACGTGGATAAAGGTGAACTAGTGTTACTAATGTCAGTCTAATGTAACATTTATTTTATTGATGCTAGGTTATTTTACTAAACAATGAAAGCCTTTTCTCAACATTCCATATGTGTTTAAGCATTTCATTCTACATGTAAACATTAACCCATGCTTGGTTATTTTACTAAACAACGAAGGTCTTATTCAACTTTCGATATGCATTTCATAGGCATTTCCTTCTATATCATATTATATTATATCATTTTCTTCTCCAGGCTGTGACTCGCTTCAACATCGGCCCCACCCAGACCCAGATTGGTGTCATGCAGTACAGCAACCAGCCCCAGTCAGAGATCCTCTTGAATGACCATCAAGACGCAGTATCTCTTCAACAGGCAATCTCCAGTATCAACTACCTCCAAGGTGGTACCAACACAGGGAAAGCCTTGAGGTATCTCGCGAATAACGCCTTCTCGGGCAAGAACGGCGCCCGTGCGGGAGTCAGTAAGGTCGCAATTGTCGTCACTGATGGCAGGTCATCTGATGATGTTGTGCGACCTGCACTGAATGCTGGGAAAGAGGGCATCGTTTTGTACGCGGTAGGGATTGGAGCTTCGGTGGACTACCAGGAGCTGAGGGATATTGCCAGCTCAGATGACAAGGTTGTCAACGTGACCGACTTTAGTGGATTGCAGAGCGTGGGGAATACACTCCCAGACCAGGTTTGCCAAAGTAAGCATGATTTCTATGATGCGATTGTTAAGTGTAGACTATATACTGATTATGATTATTGGCGGTATGCCCATTAACACCACATATATGACCATAAACAATTACAAACGAGTAAATTATGCAGTGTACATGGGGTGCTGTTAGTTCATACATTCAAGCATAGCAAAAGTTTAACATTGTCCGCTCATAATAAATGACTGTATTTCTAGATGCATAGTGTTTTTTAGCCATAAAATTATACAAACAAGTATTCTGTCTTGAAACAAACGGAATAACCAGACTGTGTGTTAATGAAGCTTGTCCTCTAATGTTATGAGTGATGTGATTTCATCCCGAAGTTCTTAGTCATAATGCTAGATACACGTGTAGCAATGAGAATGGTGTGTGTTTGAAACTAACCCATTTCCTAACCTCATTGATCTGTTTCAGCTGGAGTTGAGATCTTTGTCCAAATTCCCATCACCGGTCAGACCTTCTCCGCAGAGCTGCTCAACCCCCTCTCAGTGGAATATTCCACCTTCAGTGCTGTCATTGCAGGCTGGGTGAGTTTAACTTTAAGTTTAGAACTTCATAATTCATGATAGCGTTCTTTCCATTAGTCTGAGATAGACAAGTATTCTATTCATTTAAATGAATTTCATTTTACTAAAGGTATCTTAAAACTTCCAGAATTTTGAGACCAAGCTATCATCTGTGTCAAAATAATCATATGGTTGGTTTGATTTGATAGGGTACAAGAACGTTGCAGGGTGTGTCTGGATTCCAGAGCTACCAGCTTGTGGCAATTAGACCTTCGTAAGTGTTTCACTCATCTTTTAATAAATGTCAATCCGTACTTTTGGTACATCATCGGGTGTAAACAATTTGATGCATTTGATTTTGTTGTTCAACAATTAATTGTTTCACATGTTTCTAATACTCTTTTGTACACACATCAAAAGCACTGTTTATGACACACGACAGTGGCCTCTGTTGTTTTTGTATTGTTTTTCATGTATCATCACCATGATCATTAAACTCAACTCCCATGCATGTACATGCAAAAAAAATCCTCTTTTCATCACTTTTTACATGACTTTTTTGTATAGAGCAGACTCATGTCATTTTATAGAGTGATGATTGCTGACTATACTCTTGCTGATGTACAATGAACTTCTCTCTTATTCTCAAATCATCATAATTATCAAATTTATAATGTTCTTCTTTTAATTGTACACCCAGGACCAATGGTGTGACCATAGTGCTGCGCCTGGTAACAGCAGTCTATGCCCAGAGCATGGTGACCTCCACCATCCAGACTGATCTACAATCTGGAAGCCTTGGATCATTCACTGTTAATCCCGCTGGCATTCAAGTTGCAACAGAAGGTACACTGTCTCTTACCTCCATGTTCTCAATGATTTTCGTAATGATAGATCACCTTTATCCACGGGGTAACCTATATCCGTTTTATCCGGAAACAGGGTACATGTAGATATCAAGTCCACAGATGCCGGTTTAAAATTGCAATATTTTCAAAATGTTGAAGTTTGAAACCACAATCCATTGACTTGCTATCCCTAAATACCCTGCTTTTAAAGACAGCGGATATAGATCACGGTCACGGGTAAAGGTGAATTAAAAATTATTACGATAGATTTTTATAGTTCTCTTGATGATTTAAGTACGATGGTCACTTAAAATTGCAAAGTTAAAGAGTTGTTCATCCATATGAATTCATAGAACTAGGGCAGCCCTGAGTGTTTGTAAACAGCTGAACAAATAAATAAGTAAATATGAATTCATCATCATCCACTGTGTTCTGCTTCTACAGTCTTTGAAGAGTCCTGTAGCTGCATTCGTCATCCATATAAATTACATGACTTAATTTTTGTACAGTTTGTTCCAAAATTGAATTACATGATACATGACTGTGTACACCATTGACTTAAATGTATGTAATGCTTCTGAGTCAAAGCTATGTCATCAATACTTAATAGATGACAAGAATTGTCTGATTTGCTCATTTTGTATTTTCCAGGCTTTTCAACCATCCATGCCACCATTGCTTACATCGGCACCTTCACTGCACCTCTGCTGGACCCAACTTCAACTGTCTTCATCAGCCTGGTTCAGCAGATGGAAGTAGCAGTAAGTTTCCTGTATTTTTCTTGAGAGAAAATTTGGCAAATGATTAGTATCAACTCTCTTAATTCCACCGGGTGCCATAATAATGCCACTTCTAAAAAATTGTTATAGAGGCCTTCTCAAGATTGTCTTGAACACCTAAACATCCATAGTGTATATATATGGCTAAATTTGCTATATTGCTAAAATGTATAATTATGTTTAAAAGTAGACATTTAAAAATTCCTACAATAGATGTTTTTTTAGCCTATGTACATTATTATTACAAAGTAGAATACACCATTGCTCAAAACTTACAGAAAACACTCGTTAAAGTGAGGACCCATTGGTTATGCACTGTTAAATTGATTTAGTTGGGAAAATGCAAATTGTCTTTCCCGGTTTAGGTTGCTTTTTTGTACATCCACTTTGTATTGTTTTTTTTGTATCAAAAATGAATAAAGATTATGTTAAAAAAACTGTATATACGAGTATATATATTCCTCAGCATTGCTGATGCTGCATATCTTATACAAATCACTTTACGTATCTTATTTTTCATGTGGCGGTATTGTGGCACCTGGTGGAGTTATGAACGTTGATGTTACACATCTTTTCATTACCCATAGTAATGAGAGACTGGTTGTCCAGAATCATATTGTCTGGTAAAGAAATAGCTTTGCAGTTATTTTGTTAAAGTTATACACAAACTACTATGTTTTTGTCTTCTAGCTTTTCAACATCTTCATCAGTGTTCAAGGCCTATATGCTATTGAGGTTTTGCAGTTCAACCCACTGTAAGTATGATCCTATCTACCAGTCTACATGTATATGATACAAGCTAGTACATAGAATTGCATTGTGAATTATCTAAGCTGAAAAGTTTAAAAAGACAATGTAGAATTGCTGAGTAGCTTCAATTACTGATTGCTATAAAAAGTCAATAAAGGTTGTTTACTATATCTTGTATACTTGGCATGGTATGAAAATCACACTTGATCTTTTACTTATCACAAATTTACCCATCCTTCTTACTAAAATTTGACCTATAAGTGCTAGAGTACATTCTCTGAATTGAAGCCTGCGGACAAGGACGACACCCCTAACTTCCAGTATTTGCATGCTACATTCACGTGCGATGTGTGGTTTCTTTCAATGAATACCCTATCCCCAGTTATAACTGTGTCTGTATACCCTATATACCCAGAAATGGCATGTTAAGGATTTTGAAGGTTGTATTCTTTCTCATGCCAGGCCTAACCTGATCATTGCACATGCCCAATTTGTGATCCAACCATCTGCCCTGGAAGAGGTACAGACTACTTTTGCCACAACTGTGTCTGGTGGTCTCCTGGACACTCTGCCCGTGGATCCTTTGAGGACAACTATTGAAGAGTTTGGTAAGCTCAACTTTGCTATCTATATTACAAGGCTATGCAAATGTCTTAGTCTTTACTTTGAGACTTGATCAAGAACCTCCATTCATTCCCCGAGGGTACACAACTAGTCTTCCTGTACATTGTACTTCTCAACAGACAGTTCTTACAAACAACAAGTGACTGTAGGTAACATATACTCTGTGACGTATTTATGGTTTCTGCCGCATCAGTTGCAACAATATGATATATATCATGCCGATGATATGGACAATCCCAGACAGACAAATAATGATGAACAGGAAAGAAAACGAAGCCCTAATATTACTGATAGCTAAACTGGACAAAGTATGTACTTATCATAACACTTGCACTGTCGACCAAAGCAATGTGCTAGGAAGACTGTCTATCATCTGTTTAAGAATTCATCTCCCATGACAGCTTTTCTACATTAAAGAAAACATAACCTCATATCTGCTTCGAGATTTAAACAAAAGGGTAATTACCAAACCCCCAAACCACATGACCTGTTCCACAATAACATTTCCATTTTTGAAGGGTCTTAAAGATTGGGCAGTCTGCAATGCTACTGGTAGCTGATATATCTAATATATAGCATCATCTGGAGACAACAAGTGCAATACAAAAGTGACAAAACTTGTTCTCAGAGTGACTTTTATAATATGTCATCCTCTTTTTTCTAGATGCTGGGTGTTTCACCCCTCTGGACATTGCCATACTGTTGGATGGTTCTGACGGTGTGAGTTCAGATGACTTTGAGGCAGAGAAGTCGTTTGCCAAACTCTTCCTGAATGAGTTTGATATCGGACAGGATAACAGCCGGGTGACGGTGTTCCAGTACGGAACTGAGCCCCGCCAGGAGTTTGCCCTGGACACGTATGAAACAGACGAGGATGTACAGGATGCTATAGCAGACACCGAGTACATGGGAGGAGACAGGAACCTGGGACAGGCCATCCACTATATGGCCACCTACGGGTTCTCTGGTAGGAATGGAGCCCGCAGATCCATTCCTAGCATAGCCGTAATCATCACAGGTATGTGTATATAAAGGTTTGCGACTTGCATATTAGGAAATTTGATTCCTTTCATTTTGATAACATTATTCTCATCAGCTGAAACTGCCATTTGTGAATTAAATGCACACCAGTGGTGAATCCTTTGAACATGTGTTTTACGTCTTATGATAAGATTTCAATTGGGGTCATTCTAACTTCAGCACCAAGGACATTGCCATTTCAGCATGAAAGGCATTTATTTATCATTTCAACAACAAGGACATTTTAAAGCACAGTACATCTTCAATACTCCTTATCAGTGACTAAATGTTTCTAAATGTAATCTCTTCATGAGGTACTTGCATTTAGGCAACATTTTGTCTCGTTTTTAGTTCAATTACAAACAAAGACATCTCTAAATAAAACTGACTTCAGGCTCTCATAATAAAGAGCAGATAGTTTAGTTTTATTGTAAGATATCAATTGATGATGCAGTCCTAGCAGGAATGATCATCTGTGTCCAGCTTACTACACTGAATGAAGGATGATGTACATGTATATGAGTCATCAAAAATGCAGTCATCTAAAGTCTTACATCAGGAGTAAGAATGTCTCCAGGACCTGGCCCTTCATCCTGAGACAGAAATCTGCTTGTTAGGACAGAAACAATTTCAACAACAAAAAATCTGAAATTCATTAACGTTATATGAAATTGATAAAAGTGTGCTTTCATCAGCTTAAATGACAGATGTTACAAGGACAAGCAACAACATTGGCTTCCAAACAATGAAAAGGACAGAAAGAATTTAAGCTGGAGATAGTCCTGCATCAGGAGACAAGCTCTGTTGGTGGCATATTAATCACAGAAATGATTCAGTTAACGAGAAGATACTGTTCCTTTTTTACACCCACAGGCGGTGAATCCCTGGATGAAGTGGCCTCTGCCGCGAGCAAAGCCAGGAGATCCGGTATCATCCTGTACGCCATCGGAGTCGGGAACGCAACCGTTCCTGCAGAACTGGCTGCCATAGCAACCACCGTCAACACCAGCTATGCTGCAGCAAGCTTCGCTGCCTTGAAAGACCTGCGTGGCTCACTGGCAGACGAGATTTGCACCAGTAAGTTTGGCTTTTGTGTGAAAGTTTTGACAGAACAGAAGTGAGTGTCGTTTCATGACCAGCAACATAGTTATTGCTCCACACCGTTCTGAGCCAAGATTACATTCACACATGAGAGTTAAATCTAGTTCACTTTTATCCGTGTGGTGACCTATATCTGTTGTATTTAGTGATAGCAAGTCAATGGTTTCAAGTCGCAATGTTTTCAAAGCATTATTTGGGGTTACAACAATTTTCATCAATCAGTGACTGTTTTTGAAAAGGTACAGTACATACCTCCCAAATTTTCGATGTCTACCAGTACATCATCTTCAGCGGAATGACCTAATCTCAGTTCTCGTGAGAGAACACGAGACTAGGTCAGGCTTGCGTGGATCATATGCCCCCTCCCCCGCCTCCTTGCGGAGAAGGGGTAGGTAGCACTTGGGCAGCTCCCAAATTTGGGAGGTATGTCCTGTACCTTTTCAAAAACAGTTACTGATTGATGAAAATTGTTGTAACTGTTTGCATACGTGACTGATGAACCTCTTCAACGACAAAGCATTATTGTTTGAAACCACCGTCCATTGAGTTGATATCCCTAAATACCCTGTTTTTAGATAAAACGGATAAAGGTTACCCCACGGATAAAGGTGAATGAGTGTTGATAGAATCTGTCTGTTTTATTGAAATTCTATCAGCACTCTGGCCTGGTCAATCAAGTTTTCTAAAACCAAAGAGGTTGCCTACACTGAATTTGTTTTGAAAAGAAGATGCTGTTATTTTCAGTAGAGGCGCTCTTATTTTTTTTTCATCAAAGTAAGAAAATTAGTTGGTTAGACCCTATTTTGTTTCATCGCTGTAATTTCAGTTTCAGTAATTAGATTTTCTGTTAACATTATAGCCTTCTTCAAGAAGGTTATGATTTATGTCAGTAATAGCTACAGTTTTGGACAATTGTGTGCATGATTCAAGAAGCTGTTGATAGATGTTCATGATATTTGATAGTTGCAATGGAAGAGATGCACTGTTAAGCTTGAAAATGGGCATTGTAGGTCCTTCCTATGGTGCTGTAGTGGAACATGTATGTACATGTATGTGTGTTTGATCATAAACAACAGAAGTTAAGAAACCTTGGATGTATCTTCATGGTTGGTAGATTGGCTGGTGTCAGGAGAGACAAAGGCCATTTTTAATAATGGGCCTTCTAACACATTCCTACACTACTGTAGCTGGACTTCCTGGTTTGAGATCTAGTGTTCTGGGATGTGCTATTTGGTAATTATGTAATTACAACTAATTACAATGTGTTTTCACAGTCGGCACTGTGCAGATTGCCTCCATGGACATCAGTGAAGATGTGACAGACCTGGGAGACTCGGCTGAGTACCAGGCACTCAAGGCTAAGGTCGAGCAGGATGTGAGTGTCATCTAGTAAATAATATGGATGAAACACTAGATAAATGAATGAAGGAATGGAAGGATGGATGAAAGGATGAATAAATAGGTGACTGAATGCACAAATGAATTAATTGATGGATGGATGAATAGATGAATGAATAAATGGATGGATGGATGGATTGATAGATTGATTGATTGATAGATGAAAGAATGAATGAACAAATGTTTAAATTAATGTATGAATTAATGGATGGATGGATGGATGGATGGATGGATGGATGGATGGATGGATGGATGGATGGATGGATGGATGGATGGATGGTGGATGGATGGATGGTGGATGGATGGATGGATGGATGGATGGATGGATGGATGGATGGATGGATGGATGGATGGATGGATGGATGGATGGACGAACGGACAGACGGATGGATGGTATCCCTGCGCTGTATCAAGGCTGTGAGATGTTGCTTTCTTCTCATGTGAAAGCATATGACAAAAAGACTTAGGTTTGTGCAAACTAGATTAGAAGTTCTAATACTTCAAGAGAATAGATAAAACGCAACAGGTACATTAGAGTGGTAAATCAATTTTTATATGTTTTAAGGTAGAAACATCATAAACATCCATAATTTTTTCCAATGCTATGTTGAAATGTTTCTCCCCAGGTGGCAGAGGTCATCGGCCCCGCGGGTGCTGACCAGGTCAACGTCCTGGGCCTCAGGGTCCTGCCATAGACAACATCAATGGCTCAATGTGATTCCCTTTTGTTACCCCCCCCCCCTAACAAAAAATGCCTTGCTTTTAACATGCGTTTATCTGCTAAGCATTATATGATCACTACTTAGTTTCCTTATTCATTAGGATCTTAATTACATAGTATCATACATGTAACTGTTACTCATTTAATTTTACCTTCGACTATTAAGCGCTATGTTATTTTTAGTGTCCTTTAATCTAAATATATCAACTGTACTAGGTATATTTTATATTATTTTGCAATCTGATTTAGACTACACCTATTTGAAGAAAGACCTGTCCAACATCATAAAACTTCTGTCTTTTTATAAGAACAATCTAACAGAAAGTCATTTACCTTACTAAAGTTTTGGTATAGTCTTGCTCAAAGAAGCCCTGGCCAATGTTGTTCCTTACTTCATAATCAAGTGGCAATTAGATGCTAATATATATCAATAAGTGAATTTAGATTTTAATTTTCCTTTTGATAGAAACTATCACGAGTCTTTACATTGCTTAGCATTTAAGTCCTTTCTTATACGTAATTACATTTCTGTACTATCTAGCTGGGCAATATGGTTCCTTATTTCTTAGTCAATAAATAAGCAAGTAGTTTCTGATGTGTAGTTTGTATTTTTTCTTTGATAGAAACTATAATTATTAGTGTTTACATTGCTTAAGGTTTTTATCCCTATGAATAAGTTTGCCAGGATTGTATCATCCTAGAAGAGTCACTATTCTGAGTTTGGTTACTAATTGTGATTAGCCGGCAAACTGAAGATCATCATATAGGGTAGCCTATTAAAGTAATGGCCTCTCTTAATAGAATTTAAATGTCTTAAAATACTCTCTTTTAGAATCTAATGACTATAGAGATATTAATATCTCTTACAGCTTAAGAATTCTTACTATGATTATGCTTTGTGGCAGCTGGAATAAAGGTTTGTGCAACCAATTGAGTTTCCTTTGACCATTTTTGTTTGTCCAAATGAAAATTACTTATTTGTTCAGATAAAAATGACAATAATACTACCTCGGTTACTGTAGTATAGTTTCACCAGAAGCATATTTGACAAACCTATGTGTACTCCTGCTCTTATTGAGAAATATTCACCTTTATAGGTTAGTTATGATATCTCCGGTATAAATGGGTTAAAGACCGTCGTAAGCGGTGACCAAGCTGAAGTACCATCGCCGTCCACTAGGCGGCGCTTCAATACCGTCGAGTTGCAATCTGGGCGTTGTGGAATGAGTAGCTTAGGAGAAGTAGAGCCCAGGAAATGACGGGGTGGCCCTAGTGTGCACAGATGGATGTTACTTTCTTAATGGGTAATGCATTTGATAAAACAGTACAACAGAAGCTCTTTAACGTCTTGTTTAATCGCTTGTTAACGATTTATATGCGACACAAAGAGTTTCTCACCGACAACAACCGGTTGCAGTCTATTTATATCTTGGACGGCTTTGCTAACATTACTCAATAGCCGTAAAGGTTGCAGTGACGTTAGGGAATTTATGTATTCAAGCTTAGTTACACAGTGTAACAGGTGTCTCTACTTCAGTATAGACTCGCTGGCCCTTATAACAATACGGTGTCAATCTGCAGTACCACCCTTTGCCGATAGGAGCGCTACAGTCGTTTACAATGAATGCAAACTGTTATGATATGCTAAAAGCCGCAAAAATTATATCGCTAATTCAACATCGTTTCTAAACAATAAATATACATCTTCTTTAGTATTCTATCCTGGCCCTCCTTAGCTAAAGCTTTGATGGTTCCTTTTCTGGACAAGGCTGCACCTCACAGGATACCACCTGACGCCATCCTTGCTAGGAGGACCATCGCCCAAACCGCTACTACCTTATCCCTCTGTGCACCTGCAATACAGGGAAATCAGTGGATAACGAATGTTGATTTTCTAACAATTCCAGCAATAAACGGTGTAAAATTGACATAATCATTAGTATAGGACCTCGGTTCATTTACATAGTGACTGTAGTCATAGTTTTGGCAGCAAACAACAACAACATACAGTGCATTGCGTATATGTTTCAACGATACATGAGGCTCACCCGTCTGACCACCACTACCCACGTCACTGTCAGTCTTCTTGGTCGCCATGGTTACAGTCGTTTTTAGGCCTGATGACGCCCCCATTTGTGTTGATGACGTCACTTCCGCTGTGCAGTTCATCATCTTTGGTAGGGAGTATATAGGTGTGAGTCAGTTATAACGTCCTTGGTCAGTTTTAGCTCAAGTGCAACCAAAAGTATAGTTTTTGTTATTACTATTCATTATGACTACTCTTCCATGCCTTTGACGTGCATTACAACACCGATTTTATGGTAACATCATTAAAAGGTTGAGGTTGCAATCATTTGATAACTGGTGAATTGTTGAGTTTTGCTCCAAACCTACAAATATTCATGAAGGTCTCTATTTAGACGGGAATTTTCTACCACTTTTCGACGAAATTTGCCTCATTTCTTTACATTTTCGTCAGTGAACAACAACTAAAGCCGCAAGTACAAAGTTTCTGGTGGCCTACTAAAATACTTCCCGCCATATTTTGAGACGTTCTCTTAAGCTTATAATTATTATCTAGAAAATGACCAGAAAAATGACTTTGTTTTACTGTTTTGGTCGGTCAAATTCTACAATACATTCCCGTAAATTCGTTGCAAATAGCAATAGTAGAGGAAACGCAAATGGGTGCTGTTTTAGAATTACCTCAGTTGGGACCTCGCAGATTGCAAATTCCTCTGTCACCAGTTTGCTACAGAGAGCAAGACAACAAGGACAGCAGAAGTCTTCGGTCATGGCTGCCTCCTGCCAGTCAGGACAGGTACTGCAGGCCTGCTTTTCCCAGCATGGGATGTTGACGGTGTCTGGATGGCGATTATGTGTTTCATGTGGAACAGGTTTTTATTGAATGAATGAATGAATGAATGAATGAATGAATGAATGAATGAATGAATGAATGAATGAATGAATGAATGAATGAATGAATGAATGAATGAATGAATGAATGAATATCTACCAACACAAAAACCCTATTCTACTAGGTGAATTCGACTTCTTTTCGCTTCTTTGTTGTACTGAAAATGTAGGAACAGATATTCTTTACAATCAAAGTTTTATCTGAATTCATTAGGAATGTAACTTAGTTTGTATTACTTATTTATTGCGTCGAATCAAATTATTATATTAAATCGAATTTGATAAACGCTATCACACAACTTTCAGGCACAAAAAAAAGACTAGCCGACCGTTTGAATTTCGCTCAAATGAAAGGCAAAGTATCTGGAATCAAAGAGGAAGAAAAAATAATGGTTTGAACAAATAAAGAAGAGGAATGTGTCATTCGCCGCTATCATGACGATACAGAGTAAGCTCCAAGCAGATCCTACGGTTGCATAAGATAGTATCAAAAGCTGGCAAAGGAGTGAAGCAGTGTCTATAGCTACTGGAGCCGTACACAATCCTAGACCAGCCACACACTTTTTTCAGCTTTTGATACGCTCTAATGCTACCATAGGATCTGCTTGGAGATTAGACAGTGCTCTATACCTACCTCTAGCTTCCACCGTCGTCATGGTGATTAGGATGAACCACGCCCCTAAACCTACTATAGCCCCAAAACGCGGAAAAGCTGTAACAGAAAGAAACATGTTATTTGGAAGTAGCGATCTGTCAAGACCGCCATCGTAGTGGAAAGGGGTATAACTTCCGTTTTCAACAACGTTAATGTAACTAACATACAGGCTATTTTGCAGCCAAGCGATTGGTTCGGTAGTTTTCAATGTAACTTTCATATAGCGTGTCTAGTAAAGGAACTTAAAAACTTGGTTAAAAACATGTCACTACGATAAGGACTACCAAATGTCATCTATTTCACTGAGAATCACAAGTAGTAAACTGTATAATGAAATGGAAACAAGCACAATCTTCATTGTTCGAGTTTGTTTGAGTGCGTGCGATCTTACTGCCAAAAAAAGTTACAGTAAAGCATTTCTCACGCGATGACATGCTAATAATCTGTCTTATTAGAGAGAAAATTTACTGCCAACAAACTCCGTATAGTATAACTGTTATCAAACCTGTAAAAAGCTTCATATCTTGTTGAACTTGGAATGGAGCTTTGAAGTCGAAGAGAAGGATACTCTGAAACCGGCGCCGTCGCCTTGCACAAGAATAGAGGACTGCACACAGACTTTGGCTTCGGTCCTTTCTAAGGTTTATGTAGTGGTGCCCTCTCCCACGCTGTACTGTGATTATCAGACCACCACAGTGGAGGGTTTGTGTTATCTGTGCCATTCATGCTTATCTATGTGAACTTTTCAAGATCACGCAAGGAAGATATATCTTGTCTTACGTTGGGCACATCTCCAGGTTCCCACCGTGAGTGTCGCCAAACTTGCCAGTTCATCACAGTAACTTTGGTCCCACATGATTACCTTCGCCAAGATAGTTATGTTTTCGTTGTCGTTTGCATCTCCCTCTCTGTCTCTGTCTCCCCCCCCCCGCCCCCCCTCTCTCTCTCCCTCTCCCTCTCTCTCTCTCACCCGTCCTCCCTCCCGCTCTCTCTCTCTCTCCCTCTCAGTCTCTCAGTCTTTCTCTCTCCCTCTCCCTCTCCTTCTCCTTTCTTTCTCTCTCTCTCTCTCTCTCTCACCCGTCCTCCCTCACGCTCGCTCTCTCTCTCTCTCTCTCTCTCTCTCTCTCTCTCTCTCTCTCTCTCTCTCTCTCTCTCTCTCTCTCTCTCTCTCTCTCTCTCTCTCTGGATAGTTCTTGGGACAGAGATAAAGCTTTAATTGACAGTTGGGCCCCCTAGCGGCTTTTTGAAACTACAGATCGTCCGGATTTTTGATACGTGATGATTTACAGAATCAAATACTAGTTGATTAGGCAATTTTAAGAAAAGAGGACGGAAAATGCATGATTTTTTTACACATTTACGTCTAAGTCTATTCTGTCATAACATTTTAAAGTAGATTTTGATGCTAGCATTGATATTACACATCAAAACAATTTTTTATTGGACCAGAAAACCTAACTGACAATGACAAGTGGCTCCTCTTTGTTTTGACCCCTGTCTTACTTTGATCTGCCTTCTGAATTGTCAGTGATTGTCGTTCCTACATGACAGTCACGGAACAAGGTCAAACACACGGTCACTCTCACATTGATCAAATCAACATGGCCGCCATCAGCTCTGATCACGTGACATGAGTCAGTGAACAGAAACAGGGGCTTCATTCAGAAGTTTCCCAGCATGCACACCGTGGCGTCCGACAATGTCAGTTAGAGGTCAGACTTCCCAAGTTGACTGTTCCACTTCAGACGGTCTTAGAACGTGTCCTGTATGTCTGATTCTTGAGCCGGGTCCACATTCAAGTCCGTATGAGGTCCGTACGAAATCGCCATTACCAGGCCCAATAGGTAGCAGGAATAAATAGATATAGATACATAACATACCATAGGAGTTAGCTGTCCAAAGAGTATGCTGTGCGACCAGCTGCTTACTCCTCTGGTGTGTTATTTGGCTGTATTTGTCCAATTTCTACTATTTTTCCAGCGTCCTGTGGAGCCCGGTAGAGGCTAAGACTTCCATACGGACCTCATACGGACCTGAATATATACGCACGCGTGAACCCACCTTTACAACGTTATTGGCGCCTTATGTGTGCTATGATGAAACAAGGGACTCTTAAGCTAGGGGCACAACCCGCCGTACGTGCAATTTGTCCGTACGTTTTTTTTGGGAGGCCACGTCCGCCACGTATTTCTGAAAACGTGGGGAACGACTGGCAAGAGCAGGGAGGGAGTACGTCAACGCACGTCACTCGCACGGTTGCAACCCGATGGCACACAAAGTTTTGCACGTTAAGTTATACGGCGTGTCTGCGTGCTCCAAAATCCGTCGGATTCCCTACGTGTTCGTACGGAGGCGGTACGTTCCACTTACGGATCCAAGAAGATTGCCCATGTTTTGGCACGTAGACAGCACGCACTTGCAAGTACGTCGAGTTGTGCCCCTAGCTTTACAGACTTGTGCACAGAGGTATACGGGACATGTTTTGCATCACTGCCTAAAATGAGGTCTCCTACAAATACCGGAGATACTATGTTGAAGAACTTGCAGCTGACACGTAAACAATAATACTAGGTGACAACTTCCTCTTATAAAAACAACTTGCATTTCTTGTATACCATATACAAGCGTAGGATCTTCTTGACCCTTATCAAAATACTCTTTGTAACTAAATGAGATGTCTTCCAAACAACGGTTGACTATGTATTCAAATACATGACTTGTACTTCTTTGTTGCTTTATATCTAATGTAGGAAAACATTCGCGGGAAGTCCATGCAAACAGCGCAGCTTATACGCAGCTTTTTCGCAACCTGGGCACATGACAGTCACGCTACATGAATAGCTTGTCGAATAGAACGGAGGCTTCGCTCGTGACATGCACGTAACAACATGTACATGATTCTATGTCAACAAATTCATCTGAAGTTTGACACAAATACTATTTACGTTCAGATGTATACAAGTGTCGAAATACCCAAATCTTAAGGTGGGGTCACACATGCGTATAAATTCAAGTCCGTTTGAGGTGCGTATGAAGCTCTTGGTCTCTACCTGGCTCCACAGGTCGCGGGAAAAATAGTACAAATTAGACAAATATAGACACATAACATGTCAGATGAGTTAGCTGACCGAAAAGTATGGTTAGCTACCAAGCTTACTCGTCTGACATGTTACCTGTTTACGTTTGTCCCTTTCCTATTATTTTTCCAGCGACCTGTGGAGCCTGGTAGAGGCAAATACTCCCATGCGCGCCTCATACGGACTTAAATATATACGCACGTGTGACCCCACCATTACCCAATAGGGCAGACTGTTCGTTTTGGCTCATTGGCCCTTAGTTTTACTTATATTATAACATTCAATTTAATTCGTGTGCTCTTTCTATTGTCCACCTTGTCTCTCTTTCGCAACTTATACAGTTTCTTATCCAAGAGAGTTTCCCACTTCAAGTACAAATATACTAAAGAGAATTTTGTATTCCTTACAGCCTACAATAAAAAGACCCTAACTAATCATACATGATGCAGCTTCCTACATTTTTACAATCATCAAGAAGCGAGAGGAAGTAATTTAGACCAATACTAGAGTAGATTAGACGTTTATATGTACATATATATATATATACATATATATGTATTTGATTCGTCGATGTAGGTTAGACATCCAGGTAATTCGATACGCCAAACATTAGTTACTCAAACGTCTGACCGTTTCCAAAACCATATCCAGTTGCTTGAGTAACTACTTTTTGGCGTATCCTGTGTCCTGTGCTTAGCCTAGTGGGGCAAAAATGTATAATACTGTAAATGCAGAAATGTTCGCGGTGATTTTTTGTTCGCGGTTTTCGCGTTGCCAATTCACCGCGAACTTAAAACCACCGCGAACATTTTTCCATGGCAGTGAGAGACTACAGTGTATGTTGCTATACTGCGAGCTTGAAACCACCGCGAATAGTCCCGCTACGTATACAGCGAAATCACATCCCCGCGAACTTAAATGCATTTACAGCAAATGTCTTCACTCATTTTCTCGTAAATCCCCAAAACTGCATAATCATTTCAAACAGAACCACAACCCTACAACTTCTTATCTTTCGTCCACATGTTATCTGTCCCGAGTTGCGACAAACAACGATGTTTTCTCCGCCTCGTCTTTTCTTCAGCCGGAGTCACGGTAGTGAATGTTATCTTTCCAACTCACAAACTCACGTCAGTTAAAGGGACCTGTTATCAGTGTATAATGGACGGTTGGCTCCGTACTGACGATGTCTGGACGACCTAGTGGCACTAGGACCGAAATTTGCAAAATTACGTTCCAAAATGACAGAGATAAGAGCAAATTGACGCCGATTCGCGAGTGGATATTTAAAATTGTGCTCTTGAATTGCCCTCCTGGCTATATAAAGATTCTTGTAGACATTGTTTCCGTTGTAGTCTGAGAAAACTTTAGGTGCACAGTAGGTAACTTTACGATCACAGTTTTAAGCTTAAAGTCGAGGAAAATCGTCGATTGGGTTTTGTGTTTTACGTCAATTTCAAATACTTGTTAAAGGGTCTAAAGTTTTACCTTGTTTCCTTCATTTACGAGTTGTCAGAGCTAAACAGACAATGCATTTGTAGTCTGTTTACCCTTTATCAATTACGCGAGAGAGTTAGTACTAACTTTGATGCTCAAGTTGTAAAAGTGTTATTCCGTTCCAAATCATTTACCAACTTCTATGTAAGACCGTCGCTTTTTTTTTTACTTACGGTCGCGCACTTGTTACTCCTGTGTAGTAGGGGTGATAATTGTACGTCTGACACTTTTTACGGCTTCCTTTAATCCAATTCAGAACATTTTCTATCGGGTTCTTCATTAGTTTTGTAGTGTATTGTCTACTTCTGTCAACAACCGCGTGTGTCTATTTTCCTCTCCCTCACCAAAGCCGTGCCGACACAAGCCCTGTCGCCGCTCGGCTAGGGGTCACCAATTGTGCCGTCATTTCCATCACAAGTGATCTTTCAATATTAACTTTGTACCCATAGAGCTCAAAAAAGCGCATCGAATCGGGAAAATCGTCTCCGCCTGCCGCCCCGCTGGGAAAAACTCATCGGGATGAGCTGGGCCGAGCGCCCGCCGTCCGAGAACAATGCGATGGGTAAATATTTCCCCGGACAAAAGGAGGAAAATTTCAATATCAAGGAATTATCGCATCATGACCACCTGATCCTATGCGGGACAAAGGCAGTTAATGAGCTCTAATTGGGGAAGAGGCGTCTGTTTTTCTAAGGCACGAACTTCGGGTTGGCGGCGGGATAGCGACAGAGACAACATGGCGTCCCCATTGGTAAAGTACGTCGTACGGACTGTGTCAGAAATAACAGCTTCGTACGTTTGATCAACAATAAAAGACTGGGTGATTAGATAGGGTGTAATACATATCAATAGAGGTTTGGAAATGTAGCATATCACCATGGGACAGTGATGTTTAGAATTGTTCCAAAAAGTATAAGAAAAGGGCACAGATATCGTTGAACGTTTGACCAAGGAGGCTATGGTTCGACTGAAACACGAATTTTACCCTATCATGACCCCTTTCCGACCTGTTCACCCATACTAAAAAGACTGATTGATTTTATAGCTTTTTAATGTAGTTTATAAAACGCTTGATCGGTTGCACGTTGCAGAGTCTCTACAACGTGCAACGGTCTGAGTTTGTTTACCCTAATATCTCTTTACGTACATTCAATAGTTAGTTTTTTTTGTGTGTGCTGCAGTGTTATTTGTAAACACATTCTACTTTCTTTTTCCACAGAATGATTTAGTATTGTGTTGTCGTTGTTGTAATGAACCATTGTCTGGTGAGAGTTGTGAAACGCCCGAGGCGGTACATACTGCAGGTCTGTACACTATCTTATCGGGCGGCGGGTGTAGACTTCTGTCCCGCCCGCCTTTTCTGTGTCTGCCCCCTCCCACTCCGGAAACATCTGCCTTTGAAACCTTATTCACATTGAAATCAGACGTTTAGTGAGCGAAAAAAAATCTGGACATTCAACGAACACATTTCTTTTTCCTTTTGTGCTTTTATTTTCTCTTTAACAACTGAATGTTTGTATTAGTTAATGGTGTTTTATTTACCATGGAATTGCGTAATTGTTCCTAATGTAACATTGAATCAGTGTTTTGAAATATGTGCTACAAGTTAGACTAGTTTATATTTATTCCACAAACATATGATCTATTCTTTCACGTGAGTGGCGTTGTAATTTAGACAGTCTGTTTAACTCTAACTGAACTTGAATGGTGTAATATATGGCGTTTTTAATCATTCCTAAATTATCTGTTTGACGTGTATTAAAGATAAATGCAACACGGGAGAACGCTGACCAAAAAAAAACAACATCTCAGCTTCTACTTTCATTCATCTACTGTATTATGGAACACTACGAAAAGTACGCGAAACTCTCTGTCTGAATCTGTACCCAGCATTTGTGATTTAAACTCTCCGTCCGAAAATAGCCCGGGGTTTGTCTTCACCTGATTCGAACAGCAGGTTGCCAGACTGGCCCCACCTTTCCGGTCTAACTCTCGCCTTGATTGTCAAAAGACAAATATCCTTTGTTCTTGATTTGCATTTTATAAACAACAAAAAATAAACTCCATTGGGTGCCTCTAATTACTATTGTTATCCTTCACGCACGCGCTTTTTAAAAGATTTGTTTGAAGACGGTTTTGATTTAGAATTACCGAAATCACTGTTTCCCACTGTGTGACGTATGGGGGGGTGGCGCCAACATTCTCTAATCCTCTTCATAAACTATATCCAACTATATTCATTTCAGTACTAGTCAAATACAGTATAAATCGTGATATACATAAATGATAACATAATGAGTTGACAAACTGTTTTCAATGTCACATAGATTTTTCGCTTCTTTTTTTTGTCTTTTTTATTGAAATTCTTACAAAAAGATGCAAACAGAACAAATATTATCAAGATCAAAAGCTCCTGTTTTGTGCACTTTATAAATATTTTCAGAATCGTTATATAGAAATAAGAAACATATATATTTAAATGATAAACGGTACGCATCAGTTTCTGTTTTCAAAATATCACCCCATTCCTTGCTGTAGTATTGGTCTCCAAGCAGATACAAGGATCCTACTCAGTCTCAAAGTTTACTTTACGCATGTTACGTTACACACTCCTTTCTAGAAGTAATCTTTAACACTTCGCCGATAGAGGTACGTGGAGTAGAAAATGGTGCATTCGTATAGATTTGAAGAATCGCAGAATAGGCCACAAGTGGTCCACAAAACTCCTCTCAAAGCAGAGGTTAGGCTCCGGCTATTTTTAAAAAACTTTTTTAGTCGCTTTTATCGGGCTTACTATTTTGTATCTTATCTTGCTGTGTCAAAACCTCTTTGGCTGGCGTACTTCAAGAAAAATGACAAAATAAAAAGCCCGATAAGAACGACTAAAAAAACGTTAAAAAACAGCTGGAGCCTAACCTCTGCTTGGAGAGTACCACAAAACGGGACCGACCTAATCGACCCCTCGACTGAGGCTCTTTTGAAGAAATCTGATGTATAGTAGTACAATGTATGTAACATGATCAGAGATGTACTCTATGAACTGCCTGATCTATAATGTCGCGCCAGTAACGAGCCTACAGTTACTGTAATAATGAAGTGTTCGCTGACAGAAGGACAATACAAGTTTCCGGCCGTCCATTCCCGTGTCATGAACCATTCTCCCGGGTATGTCGGATATTAAAGTCGGGCTCAACTATCCGTGTCTATGATGTCTACTCGTTTTGTTTCTCTCTATGTTCCTGTGTGGGTTCAGAAACAGGCTTGAAAAGGGGAGAGGGGGGCAAAGATCTCTATCTTTTGTTGTATTGGGTTTCAATGTCAAAGTCTCAATTGTGGTGCTCAGTTTGATGTAGTCTTTTATCTTTTACACTTCGCATGGGCCAAATCATATCCGTTATTCACTTCACAAGGCCGCACCATAGTTGAACTTTGAGTAGAGTACTTGTACAAGTTAGGTTTCTCTTCTATTTGACATGTCTTGTCCGAGACAATAACGTCTAGTTCTAGACAATAAAATCACTGTTTTACCGACTATCTTAATATATAACAAGTGGGTATGTCCTAGTGTAGATGTATTTTTTCTGCTCGTATACCGACGTGTTTCATCACTTTCGTGACAGCCCTATTCGAGACATGCAACATGTCGAGTTTGACTTTACTCAAATCCACATTTAGCATATACAGTCAAACCTGTCTATAGCGGCCACTCAAGGGCCCGGGCAAATTTGGCCACTATAGACAGATGGCCTCTGTATAGAGGTGGTAACTTGTAGATAAAATATCCAAGGGACCGACAAAAAGTGGCCACTATGGACAGGTGGCCCCTCTGTAGAGGTGGCCCCTAATACAGGTTTGACTGTATACAAGTATATTGTAGCTACTCTTCCTGTGGTCCGTACCGATATATATAACTGTACAAAAACTACATAACACACAGGAAAGTAACATAAACAGAATAAACATGTACATGAAACTCACAAATGACAAAGGATAAGTATACTTCAGGTCAATCGACAACATTTTATGGTTTCAAGAGGATATAATGAATGAAGACCTTTATTGCACAGTTTTGCCCAACCGAGCTAAGTACAGGTCACAACAAGTCAAAACATATGTACATATAAAAGTATCACAAATCTTGTCTAATACAGAAGTTCGGCTTCTTCTCGCTTCTTGGTAATAGATGTGCTTCACTGGAGCTACTGTTGTACGCTTGTACAATCCGGACCACCATAAATGCTAAATTGACAATGATAAATCCTCCGTGCCAGCTGAATCATAGGAAACGTATTTATCTGTATCCTTCACAAAAGGACCCACAACACAGCTACAGCTGTGAGCTTCACAGAAGATTCATCATTCGTCATCATCAATATCACCAACTGTTTTTTTTTCCTCTCCCTTCATCCATGTCTGACTTCCTGGACGTATGATGAGATGGAACAATGAAGGATTTATTCTGATATGTTCCGCTCGTGGCCTGCACCCGGCCCTAATGAACCATGTGTTTTCTTTGGTGATTGTTGTCAAATCTCTAACCGGACTATTTTTCTTATAAAAAAGGAGAAATTGGCCAGATAGACTGAATAACATACACACCAGAAGAGTTAGCCAATATTTGTCGTACAACTAATAGCATATGACATACTGAAGGGAAATAAGAGCTTTAATCCGACATATTGATATTGATTACCTTGTAGGCGTGCTATATAGTTTTAGAATAGGAGAAATCTCAATGGTTGTTCTTTGGATGTATGTCGAAATCGAATTTGTGTGGCTTGATAGAAAACACTTTAAAATACAATTTTCATCATTTAGTTCGTTTCAAATGACTTTGGCACTCAGTTGTCCCCGTCTCGTTGGAATGGGGACATTTTACGCAGGACAATACGACGTAACGTTACATATCCATGCAGAAAATGAACCTCATGATAACTTAATTTTGTAAACATTATAGTCATAAGACTGTATATACTAGATATAAAGATCCCCACTGTGTCTCCTATCAATGCTGTTTGTACAAAACACAACCTGAGTGTAGTATGTACTAGATCTATGTCATCAGCAAGTAGTCTGTCGAAATATTCTGGATTTGCTTCACATTGTACACTCTGTTCTTCCAATATTGCATATCCTTAAATCTACATGTATTGTTACGTTGTAAGTTTTATGCTACTATAGCGGTCTTATACAATTCAATATAGTTTACTTAAGTTTGCCTTACATTGTACCCGTTTTATAAATGTTGTGCAATTAACTTTGACTTGACTTGACTATGACATACTGTGAGATCCTACCATAAGAACCCAACTTTGTGGGTGGCACATCTCCATTACACAGTTATTGTAGTCCTGACCTATCTGAGTTCTCTCAGTTCATCGATCACGTCGCTATTAGCAGGTTCATTCACACACAGCTACAGTCCAGTGGAGCAAGTCGTCCATAAAACTTGTAGAGTGAAAGAAGGGAAAGTTGAAACAAAGACGCGCTTCTTGGTCAATTCCCATGTTACATCATCTATCAAGTGGCTCTTCAAGATCACCTCTATTCATGTGTCATTTGTCGCAGAAAGATTTAGCATTTGATGTAAAGAACTTGGGTGGTGTATTTCTAAACACGGAGTTCATTGGGCTTGACGTTTCGTTCAAGGATTCAAACATAAGAAAACTTTTGTCGTCTTTTCTTGAACATAGTAATCTTTTCCATACAACCTGTTCAAACTCTTTCTTACTTCATATTGACCATAATTATTGTTCAGATAAAAATGCAACGAAAATAAATGATGGAATCGATATTGTACTTTTGTGATATAAAAACTATAGATTTGTTAACCGTGCAATGTGTACACTGTTAAGTTTGAATGCTGAAATATTACACACATCGGTTACCATGCATGTGATGATATAAAATGATGGAAAAATAGTGAAATTGTTCCTTGCGCATGCCTAATGTGTCATACAGTTTTCTACTAAAACCTTCCAATGGATACAATATGCTATTGTGGCGATGGTTTTTGGTATATCTTACGAATTCTTGTTAAAGTTTTCTAAGTCGTTTTGAAATTGACGCAAAAATATGTCGCAACCGGTGTGAAAATATCGTCGATAACGTGTTCAACGCATGGCAAGAGATGGACAAATTGAGACAGGTTGAGATGGATTCTCCGTGCGTACGTGGCCTGATGTTGCCATAAGTTTGTCCCTATGGTGTGTCCTGTGTGCACGTGTCCCTCTTGTTGCCTCCGCATGGGGCAGGGGAGGGGACAATCAGGGTCGGCATGTGGGGGGTAGGGATGATTGTCCGTCTGCACGCAAGGGTAGGGCGGGGAGAGGAGACAGTGTGGGTGAGGGTATACATTCATGGCCGTTCACTAGCTTTTGTTCCAAGAGTTTGAAGAATCAAATACTATAACTGGAAAAGATTACACCAAAGTAACTATCATTTATACGTCCATGAAATGAAGGTTAGACATCCAGGTGATGATATACTTCAAATAGTAGTAACTCAATCAACTAGATATGATTTCGGAAAACGGTCAGACGTTTCCGCTAACTTCCACTACCTTTCGTCAGTGACACTGAGCAAGATTTGTTGAAGATCAGGCGTTATAACCTTACCATGGATTGATAGGCAATGGACTGCTAGTATTAAAGGGATACCAGTACAGTCAGTACTATTATTTTTTCTTCAATGGAGACTGATGTTTCTGTCGTCTAACTGAAATATGTTTAACTACAATTTTTTTCATCTTCTTAACATGCATGTTAAGAATAGTAGATAAAGACAGAAGACTCGCTCAACTGACACGTTTCTTTTGTCGTCGTCTAAACCCCCGTTCGTCCCCGTATCCCCTGTTTGATGACTTCGGGGTTGTAAAATGCGATGGAAGGAGAGGTTTGGGCCCTGCCTCGCAACCGTACCGTTGATACAGTGGATAACAACCCACTACCTCAAGGGCCTCAAAAACCGAGGCTATGGGACTACCTTTACCTTTTATTGTTTTCTGACATTCCTCTTGTTAAACAATAATGAAGAAAGTTATTTAAAACTTTTGTGTCAGAATGATGGTCACACTGCTCTTCAACTCAAAATCTTTGCTCTTCAGCTACAAATCACATTTGCTTATGCCCCCTCCCACTGTGCCGTGTGTGCGTCTGCTCCACCGAGACGTCTGCACCACATATTTTATTGTGTTCCCTGTGCGATGAACAGGTGGCAGCCCGTGTGTTAAGTGATCCAGTGAAGACCCAAGCCGCCTGTTATTCCTGCCCCCAACACCCGGCACAATGGTAACCAACCTCCCGCAGATCTCATCGTCACAGAGATAATTACACGATCTGGTCAGGAACTGAACGCTGAATAACAAAACTACCCACAAAATACGAGCTTTAATTTGGTATGTCGAATGTCTCTAATGAGGGATTTGTGTATGGCACAAGACATGAAAACTGTCCTCGTTATTTCAACACATGCCAGATGACAAGCAAGAGCAACAGATGCAGGTACATCACATCAGAAGTGGTTGAAGTACTCTTTCTATCCACATAAGTTTGTCTTCTGGGAACAGACTGTGTATGACAGTTAAACAAATACATGAGTGTATAAAGATATAAAAAAATCTATTCTTTCCATATGTTCCAATGCGTTACAATGTTTAAAACGCCGTCTTTTTGTCTATACTGATACGCTTTGTGCTAATATAAGGGCCCAAAGCGTTAAACATACAGACATACATACATACAAATTCATACTCTATCGAGTAAAACGAAAAGCTAAACGTTACACATAATGCTTTCCTATAAAACCTGCACTTTTATCAGTTCAAAAGAAAACAGTCGATTATGGTCTGTTTGTTTAGTTATTATTATTTAGAAGTTATCAAGTATCAGTGGTCGTCTTTTTTTGTAAATGATTAACAGGGTTCTCTTAACATACTCGATTTCGCATTATACTTTTCGCATTTCAAAAGCAAACAATATTTGCTACGTACTCTATTATTTCGGTCCGTTTCTTTAGAAGTGACAAAAGTCAGTGTACCTGATCGCCATCTTTTATGACTAAGAGCAGATGCTCCTTTTCACCAGCGAGTGTGTCGGGGGATGGTCGGCTGCGCGTTGCCTGGTTGCCGCCTGATTACCCCGAACATCTCGCTCGCTGTCCGCCGATCGGCGACAGATTGTCGCGATAGCCTGGCCCGTAGCAGGAGCCATGAACAATCACAAAGAGCTGCAACACCCAAGTTTATTAAGCCTTATCGGATTTGAACGCTTAGCTTAATCAAATGGAAGCGGAAAGAAATAGACTGGTCTAAAGAAGATTATGATACCCCTTTGTTTTCTTTCAAACTTGTTTCTTTCTTTACCGGATCATAGCGGAAAAAACAACCACTTCTGATACAAATTTTACCTTCTGTAGCTAGTTGTGTTTTTCCGTTCGATCGAAAAATCGCACCACATATGTGCATATTTCAAAGGATGTAAAAAATTGGAAACTCACCTCAGTTTGACACGCATTGAAAATCTACACGTCAACATCACAATCAGACCAAACTATCCGGAAATCTAAGCTGAAATTAATCCCATCTTTAAGTATGCTGATAGTTGCATAATGCGGTAGTAATCTGCGGTGTAAGTGTGCTATAAGCTGTCCCCACCATATGCTAGTACGGTCCGTGAGTGCGATCAGCCATGTTCGTCTGCGAGCTGGCGAATTGTTGAAGTCTTATCTTTGGCTCCAAGACGTCGTGGTATGGACGTGGCAGATGTGAGATTGTCCTGTCTCTAGGGTACTATCTTCTTAAACAAGTTGCAACGGTTTCTTTTTGTAAGGGGACACTAAGAAATACTGTTTATGGTGACTGAATGCCATAACAGAAACTTGTACCGAACTACATATTTTTACTTGCAAGATATTGATGTTATTGTGTTAAGTAAATAATCAACAACAACTGTAAGGCTTAGAAAGCCGACAGTGTTCTTTTGGTTTGAAAGTGGTCTACTTTAGCTATTCTCCAAGCAGAGGTTCGACTCTGGCTGTTTTTAACGTGTTTTTAGGCGTTTTTGTCAAGGTTTCTATTTTGTACCATTTTCTCCATGCCTGCTAGCCAAACAGACAAGAACGGCTAAAAATCGTCAAGAAAAGTCGGAGTCAAACCTCTGCTTGGAGAGTATATCTTAGCTAGAATACAGTTTTGCTTCAAAACTATTTTCTGAATTCTTCCCTTTTGTTTTAGTAACGCCTCATAGCAATGTCTGTCTCACGAACATTGTGTATGTAGTTGTGTATTAAGTATGAAATGTGTGTTGTCCATATCTGCTTCTAGGCACAGTTTTGTTTTCAAACTTTTTGAACAACCTCCTTGTCCTGTAATTATTTCCAGCAGGCTGGTTCTAGTAATGGACTGGACAACTCACCCAGAGTTGACCCGACCAACAGAATAGGAGTGAGTACCTCGGGGTTAGAACCCGGGACCGCGGGATCCAGTAATCACAGAGCCCGAAAATTGCTCGAAATTCCTGGAAATTAAAGTGTCTAAGGAGGAACAACTTCCACTTAGAACCTGAAGATAACCGGAAAGAGGAGCGTAATTTTGTTAGGACGGTGGGTACGAATTTGCTTGTGTGGAAATGAATTAGAAATGTTAAATTCGAGAGCGCGAGGCGTCATAAAAATTCCACTTTTTGAGGTCCCCGCGCCTATGGTGACCACTCGTGCTCTTGCCTTGTAATTTTCGGGGAAAATGAAGCGAAGAGCCATTTGCGGCTACTTAAAGTCTTTCTGTCAGACGTCGTCCAGGGCTGTATGGTTGAAGGGAACCCATTATCACCATCACTCGGACAACATCGGAGCAAAGGAGGGGAAAATTCTGTCTCTGGCACTCAGAGGGGAGTAAAGTGAGCCTTAAATGTGGCGGAGGGTCTAGCCGGGCGACCTTACTACTAGTATACTCTCCCATTCTACTAGAGAGGTGACCTGGCCACAATCGTACTACGACATAGCATTTGACAGATCGCTCAACGAATTTCATGAAGCTTTTTATGCTTTGTGTGTTTTGTTGTCTTTTCAATCATACGTTTTGCATCTTGTATGGATGAATGAATGATTTTTCCAAAGAAACTATAGCGTTTCTGCTGAAAATGTTTGATCCTGTGACTTATATGAAAACCAAGGCTGGAGACAAACCGCTAGACTGAACACAGCGAAACATTCGGATCATTTGGATCTCGCTATAGTAAATAGAAATCTGGAAACTTTTGTACGAAAGTTTGTGAAAAAAAACAGCTTTTTGTTCTCCCTTTCCCTACGGTGTTTGGCCGTTTTTTAGTTCGGAAAATTGTTGTTTTTTGTAAAAACGTGGAAAATGTTCTAACGTTTTTCTAACGTTCTTCTTTGTTTAACGTTAATAGATTTTCAAGGCTCTCTCATAGAATATATCCTAATTCTACTGCGACACCCAGAGAGAGACCGCTAGCAGTTTGAGTTGTGCTTGTTTCCGCTACGTTATTTTCCCTGTCACCGTGAAAATTCAAGTAGAATTTCCCTATTGTTAACGCACGTCTGGAAAAGTATGGCCGGGAGAGGGGCCACATTACCCGCTCCCCGGGCCGTATTGTCCAGCTATCCGCCGGCGAAATGTATCGCTTCCACCCCAATGTACCCTTCTGACGGTTAACAAAACAGCTCTCACATCGTGGCTAGTCAAACCGATTGTGTTCAGAATGGAACGAATCTGGGTGTAAACAGAAGCGTAGGTGTGCAATATGGCTACAAAACAACCGTTACGTCAATCAATTAAAGTCGGATTTCAAACAGGCCAATCAAAACGTTACACTGCGAGTGTCTGTGCGCTTTCATAAAGTCACTGCATCTGCCTATGAACGAAATTTGACTGGAAATTTTACCATTATCAATTTATCCATAACAACTGGAGTTTTATCAATATTGGTGTATTTTGCTTGAATTGAGATGTCTGTTTTACTTTAAAATTTCAAAATAACTTCCTGCGAAACTAGGTGTATTTCCCTTTGTTCTGAATTGACGCTAAGAGAACAGACGCTAAGAGAACAAGTGATAACTTTAGAATTTGTGTCACAGCCATGCTTTCAAAGTCATTATTTCCTATGGCTTTTTTTCAACTTTGAAATTTGAAAAATAAGATCATCACGTAAAACTTAATCTATTTCTCTTTGTTCTGAATTGATGCTACCACCTTGATGCTACGAATACAAGTGGTAACGTTAGACTCCCAATGACCACTGGGTCGCGGCCATACGTATACTTTTCTAGTCATTATTTTTGATATGCACATAGTGCACTATAAGATCTCCCTCTCTTTCATACGGTGTGTTATCATAACATATGCCACGCCTGGCGCCTGGTTTTATCCAGAACGAGTAATTTTGTACCTCTGTTCCTTCTCTGTTTGCGAGTTTTCCGTCTGACATATAGAAGCCTGCGGGCCCTACAGATCCCATCATTAATACACACTAATTGGTAAACAAGTCTAAGCTTTGAAACACCGAACAACGGAACACAAATTATACCCCTTTAAAAAGTATAGGAGAGTGTGGGGCGGGTAGTATAGGGGGATTAAAAGAGATCAAAACGGGGACGATCTTTTGAAAATAATTATTCAATTGAGCATAGCGCTTTATGTCAGGCTCCTCGTATTAACGGTATAACACTAGTTCACCTTTATCCGCGGGGTAACCTATATCCGTTGGTTCAAAATAAGGGTGTTTGTGTGGTTTTTGAAGTAGCAATATTTTCAAATTATTGCAGTTTGAAAACACCGTCCGTCGATATGATACTAGTATCCCAAAATAACATGTTTTTCAAAGCAACGGATATAGGTTACCACGTGGATAACTAGAGTTATATGTTAACAGTTTGTTGCAAACTGCACAAAATTGATAAAACAATGCATACACATGAGGCAAAGAGTATAATGATAAACAATAGCATTTATTCTGAATGATTGTTAAGAAGCGCCCCCTAGAGGAGGGGTGTACAGTGCACAAGCTCTCTTCTCCCTAAAAACAGGAGTACAGATTGTCTACAGGTGAACTTTCTCGTGAAAATTCCGCTAAACAATTCACAACTGTCGTCATGCAATGGTGGGCATGGCTGTATATACCTTCACCGTGTCAAAGATTAAGTCACATAAAATATATATCCGTAGCGTAGATAGAAAAAATATTACATCGTATAAATATAGATATAGATAGACATATTTGCTATACTCACATTTTCATAAGGCACTCGAAAATGCCACTCTTTTTTAGGTAATAATATTTACATCGGAACTATATCTACATTCCTAACTTTTCACAAAGGTGTTCTTGTTATTTCTATACGTAAGATTGCCTAACCTATAAAAGAGAGGCTCGTTAGATTTGCTAAAGGTTAATTTTTAACTACGTTTGAACAAAAAGAAGTTCCCGTAAACTTCATACTTTCTCCGGAACATTTCAATAATGAGAAATGTAAACAAAACTTTAAGATAAACTAACGCTAGTGTAAACAGTTGGTGTTTACGGATTGTTGTCCGATTGAATAGTGATTGCCCTTTGTTGGCACAAGGAGTGTTTCAGAAGTCCATTCAGTCATTGTCACTCCCACTCGAAAAGGTACGGAACAATAGATTGTCCTAACAAGACAAACTGATTCAGAAAACAAGGCTTTAAAAGTTCTCACATGTTTGGCCTGACTGTAGACTGGGCAGCCGGGGACAGTTCTGTCATTTGTCCAGGTTTTGGCGACATGAGTTTGTGTTTTTTGTCCACATGGGTGCCGATGTGGCCGATGAAGTCGTACACGTTGGTGAAGTAGACAGCGCAGAAGGTGCAGATCATGGGCGGGGGGTCGGCCTCAGGGACGCCGCCGACAACCGCGGGGTGCTTCGTTGGACAGGTCATCGGGAAGGCGCGGAAGACGATCGGCTTGAGCGGCATGACAGGCCGAGGGCCGGGTGGGCAGAGCCCGTTGGCTGTCATGTAGCAGCTCAGGAAGTGTGCCTGGGCGGCGGCGGCGGGGTGGACGTGTGGAAGGGGGTGGTCCCGCGGGATGGCCAGGGGATGGAGCGGGAACATCGGCATGAGCGCGTCGGTAGGTTTGGCGACTCCGTCCGCCGGAGGGGACGGTTTCTTCGGCGAGTCGGAGTCATCGCTGGTGACGCTCCTCTGGTCCTCCCCGATCCGATCCTCCATGTCATCCTCGTCACCGTCCTCCGGACACCTGTGGATCTTCTTGTGCCTCTCCAGGTTGGACTTGTGGCTCGTGGCGTAGCCGCACAGCCCGCAGACGAAGTCCTTCCTTCCGCTATGGACGGTCTGGTGCCGTTTCAGCAGCGCCTTGCGGCAGAAGTTTCGCCCGCAGACCTTACAGGTGTAGCCGTACCGGTGGTGCTGGTAGACGTGCTCCCTCAGCTCGGCCTTACTGCTGAAGTGGTGATCGCAGCACTCCAGGGACTTGGTGCAGGCCAGGTGCATCGTACTGATGTGCCTCTTCAGGTTGTTTCTTCGGTTGGTCTCGTAACTGCAGTGTGGGCACTTGAACATCTTCCTCCCCATGTAGCAGTGCGAGGAGTAGGTGTCGAGGCGAAGGTAAGGCGCGGGCATCGGTGCTGAAGCCATGTCCTCCCGATAACTGCTCTGCACTAGCACGCTCCTCATCCCACGGGCTCGGCCTCCTGGAGATGCTCACTCGGGCTCAGCAAGACGAGTTCTGGAGCAGGAGAGAAGCAGACAGCGGTTTTATGAATGGGGGAAACCACGTTACCTCATCGATAATAGTACTAATGAATATTGTAGAAGACTTCCCCCAAAACCCGCTGTGAGCCCGGAGCCACTGCCCCGGCCCCTGGTGTCACTCATTCAAACTATCCCTCTCCCGACATGCATTATTACACCAATTAAACACCCGCGGTCACAGGGAAGCCATTTAATTTGATATACATATGAATACGATAATTAACCGTGGTCTAGCTTAGACAATAACAACTTTTTTTCTGGTTATGCTGAGGTCATAGGGTATTGTTTCTAAGACTTCAAACGAGGAAATCCTTGAGGGAAAACGCTAGGCAGTGAGTTGTGGTAGAAGGGGGTGTAGTCAAGGCCTTGATAACACACTAAACCAGTGATTATCTCAGTCCATAGGGATAAACTATATTTGTACAGCAAATTCCTATAGTTCCTACACGTCGCCTGGACAACTGTACAAGAATATACCAGTCTTGGAAACTTCGGATTCGGTAGCATTTCTCAACCCAAACAAAAATAACGAAAAATAGCCCAAAAATCTCTGAAATAAAGATGCGAAAGACTGAGAAGAAAATGGCATGCTATAAAATAGAAGGGAACTGCACGATTACAAGTTACAACTTTCAGCTAAGATGTTTTCACACACAGTAAGTGAATATTCTAGCTTCTCTTATCATATCTTTGAAATAGCTTATTGTTTTAACTTTACCATAACTATCTATAGTTCTTGTTGAAAAAAGTGTTTTATAGTTCACGAAAGTACCGATCCACCGAAATAATTGTGTAAAGTCTATCTAAATATCAATTCAACGAGATTCTGTTTTACTTTTGAAAGGAATGCCTGTGAAAGAACGCGACAGCCAAAATTTGTAAATGTGAACTTCTATTGACCCTGTTTTGCACCTCTGTTCGCGGTTTCACATCGTCAGCGAATCAAACAGGTGTCATCAGGTAAGGATTATCATGAACTGCTCGCTCCCGACGCAGAATCTCAGATAACAGTCGCCGAGACGCGCTATTTTCTGATAATGCAGTCGTTTGAGCCGATTTAAACCTGGTTATCATTCTTCGTTGTCTGGCCAGTTCCCGCCATTTCGGCGGCGGCGCAATCGATCGTATGACTCTAATGCTCCATTCCCAATAGAGGCTTAGACTAAAGATTATATAAATCGCCCAACGAATCAAGAATTATTCCTTTTGTTTTACTGTCTTTTATATCTCGTATCATATTCTAATCGATCGTGAAAACAAGTGTCAAATGAATCCAAATTTTTTCGCTGTACGTACGACGAACGCCGCTTACGCCGTTTTCTAAACCGGGGTCCGGTCGGGCTGTTTTAGGAGACGAAAAATACAAATGTATACCTAGAAATATACTCAAATCGTACCCATCACTCTCTTTCTACGTATACGTTCTGTGTATTTGAGGTCTTTTATAACATTATTTTCGTTCCAGAAAGCTGTCCGGACGGGCCCCGGTTTGGAGATGGGACCCTAGCATGACTGGAAAGATCGGCAAAAGATCATATACTAGTACGCAGTGGATGGTATGGAACTTTTTCGAGAGAACAATTTTGTTTCTCTTTCTAGTACCAGATTGTTTGACCATTTTTTTCCCATTTCGATGAATTTTTGGCTCATTTCGAGTATTTGGCGTTAGGAAGAAGCAACAAGGAACACTGCCAAAATCATGAAAAAATTGCTACAGATATGCAATATACTAGTACTCGTAGTCTTTTGAACGTTTTCATCATATTGTACATATGGACTTATGCTATGGTAACATATCCAAACCGGGACCAGTCCGAGTAGCTTTCGGGAACGAAAAGCATAATATATAAAAGACAAAAAAAGTACACAGAACGTAAAGAAATTAGTTATGAGCAAAATTTGTGTATATCAGTTGACAAACACTTTATTTTTTCGTTTCCGCAAACATTCCGGCCAAACCCGGTTTCGAAATGTAATCGTTGCATTATCAGTGATTATGAAAATTTCTTCTTAATTTCTTATTTTGGGGTTGGCCGCCATTTTGGCAAACAATTGAGGTACTGTTGTTCGTTCCTTCCGTGAGTCGGACTCGTTCCCAGAGTCCTGTCAGAAGTCACCCGTGTCGAACTGACTTCCCCCGGCTTCCCGTTCTGTGTGTTGTGCGGTTTGTTTCAAACAGTGTGTGCTTCAAAAACGTTCAAGGGCGATTCAAGATATAGGAACAGATATATTGACTCTGTATAAATGAGGTTTGTAATAATAAGTTATTGAAGGAGTCACGCCAACTTTGAGCTTTGCTGTTGGCGTGGCGTGTCACTTGAATTTGATTAAAGCTTCTGTGATTAAAACAAGCGAGGTAAAGTACCGTTCACTCTTTAAAAAGAAGACAACAAACGTTGCAAAGAAATTTGTATCCAGACATGAAGTCAGAAATATAACGACTGATCATTTGAATGAATCATTGATATGACATTTCAAAGCCAAACAAATGTGGTAGTTTCCCTACCACCATGCACGAGCGGTTGGAAATAAAGAATATACAAACTGTTACAAACAGTAGAGACATTGGTGTGTCTATTGGGGCCAGACCTAAATCTCAAACAATTATATATCAACTCTAAAATTAAGATTGTCAGCACTGAACAAGGGCATTATGTAAGGTCCTTGTACTCGACAAAATTGGACTTTGACACCTTTGTTGTTACATTTCTATTGACATAAATACCCTAAGATTTTCCAGTCAGAGAAGTTTGTACGTTATTTTATTTCTAAGAGTCGGCCTTTAAGAGTGTGCCGAGGCGTGTGTATGTGGTTTTCCCCTCGGGGTAGGATGAACCTTTGACCGAAGGGTCATTCTGCTGACCTACGGTGTCCGTGTAACTTTCTGACGACGAACGAACAAGTCATCAGCGTGAAAATGTGGTCAGTTGATTAAGGAAAATGTTACAGTCTTTCACACAACCTTTCATTTCTATAGATCACATCGTTCGCAACGAAAATATGCGCGTGACAGTTTTCAGCTGTTGGACGAAGATTCAGTGACTGAATTTGAGGGTGAAATTCCACTAGACGGCGATCGCGCTGCGCTCTTACTGCGACCTACATTGTATGTGTGTAATAATTTATTTCATAATTGAAATATCTTGAAAAATGCCAAAGTATGACTGAAAAGACAACACAACACGCAACGCGTTTTTATCAACAAAATTCGTTGAGAGAAAGAAAAAAAATTAGGTCGCAGTGTAATCGCAGAGAAGTCGGCGGCCTGTTGGAATATGTGTGTTTGGCCACCCTCCTTTCCACTAGACAAGGCGACCGCACTGCGCTCTTACTGCGACCTAAAACGGATGTGTGTAACCTTCGATTTCATACTAGGTATATCAATCAAAACGTAAAAGTGACTGAAAAGACTACACCCTCCTCCCAAAGCGTAAAAAGATTCGCTTTTTTCTATCCAATTCGTTGAGAAAAAGGCAAATGTTAGGTCGCAATGCGAGCGCAGAAAAGTCACCGCTCTGTTGGAATTAGGCTGTAAGTGGCAAGTAATTTACTGTCGCTATGCTTTAGAAAGAGGTCAGAGACTTCCAACTGCTGTGCTGTGGTGCGTTGGCGGTTTGACTGTTACCAAAGGAAGCATTTCTTCATCTCGCCTGCCTCTGGTTCCTTCCCGAGTCATTGTGCTCGCTCTGCGTGATGCAGGAACTTCTTACCGGGACGCTTCCACAACTTAAAGATCTTGTACTTAAAGATGCAACGGAAGAAGACGAGTCGACCACACCGGATCAAACAGGACAAAGAAGAAAACGTCTGTGGTGGAAAAAGTTTGAAAATCTAGGTAACCCGGAAGAGCAGTGTTACGCTCACTGCACTAGTTTCAAAACATATCTCTAGTCCAAATCTAATGAACAATAGTCACTGTATGCATACAGAAAAATAGAGATTTAATACTGGGATAGATTTAGAAGAAAAAGGCTCTGATGAAAAAAAGTTTAAATCTGAGAGAAAATCTAGGTAACCCGGAAGAGCAGTGTTACGCTCATTGCACCAGTTTCAAAACATATCTCTATTCAAAATCTGATAAACAATGATATACAGAAAAATAGAGATTTAATCCAAGGATAAATTTGCTAGTGTAAGTTTGTTCAAAACTAAGAGAAAATCTAGGCAAGAGCAGTGTTACGCTCACTGCGCTAGTTTCAAAACATATCTCTAGTCCAAATCTGATAAACAATAGTCACTGTGTATAAACAGAAAAATATGATGGATTTGTTGCTGTTGTATGTTAAGCCAACGCTCAGTCGATTCTTCTAAGATTTACAAAACAGAAAACGTTTTCTTTCCACTTTTCAGTTAAACGATCACAATTACCGTAAGCCCTCTAAAGAACCCATTTGTTTTAATAATCTGTAGATTTGTTGTCTTCACGTTTTTTCGACTGTCCATAGAGATAGACGGTGGCTTATACAGTAAACAATACGGTAACTCAGGTATGAAACATTAAGGTATTACCGGTCATTTCCGTCCATCGCGTTCCAGTATAGCCATGTCTTAATCACCGGTTGTACAATAAGTGGTCAGTGGTCGGGAAAAGCCGAGAGATTAGAAGTTGTGTAAGCTTTAGATCACGGCAGCGAGCAAGGAAAACACACGACAGAAAATTCGTATTATGGCACTTTTGTAAAATTCCAGGATGTGTCCGGGTTTCTCTTCTTCTTTTATTTTCGGTGCTGCTTTGCCCCGATTACACGAATTGTTAGCAGTGGAACTCTTGTTAGATTTGTATTCTCAGCACTGCATGATAGGCTAAAATCAGAATTTGCTGATTGGGCGTTTACAGGAGTGAAGTTCTCAGCTCAAAAAGGGAGGAGAAGTAGGGATTGGGTGAGATCAGGACAAGAGATTTTGTAACCCGTGTGTACAAACTCCTGATGACACAGTTTAAGCGGTGTCCGAACATGTAGTGAAAAGTCTTTTCTGCTTGATATAGAGGGGGCATATGAGGACAGAATCCTAATTTGACAGGGTACCTATGACAGAATGTCTTAGGCTACCTGCATGGCACACTAGTTGATCTTATGTGAAAAGTAGTGCTGTTACTGTATCGGAATGTGTGTGATACAGCGTATCCATATGCTGCCTCATCCGTGTGGTAACGCTAGTTTACTTTTATCCGCGGTTGACCTATATTCGTTGTTTAAAAATGGTGTATTCGGGATATCAAGTCGACGGACGGCGTCTACCTTAGCCCATATTGAAAATCTCGAATCAGTGCTACAACCAAGTCTGCGAAGGAGGCTTGTCTGTTTGTTGTGAGAGATAAATCGTACACTTGATGAGAGGAAGTCGTTTGACCTCTGTACAGGAACAGGTCACGACGGGACATGTTCCCACAGACAGAAGCACTGCTTCCGACCAGACCTTTCGTCTTCCGATGTCACCCGAAGTCTTCCGATTACAGCCAATATCCGCGAACTTCCCACAACTTTAGGAAAAGTTTTCTGAAAGCGTTTATTTTGGTTTGGTTTTGTAGCTTCGGATGGAAGATAGGAAATTATGTGATATGCAAGAACTAGTTTTCATACACACTGACAGAGATGTGTACAATCAAAGAATACTCAATGGCTTAGACCAAGAACTTGAAATACTTTCTACAGAAATAGACAGCAGAATTCTACAACTTACTGACAGTAACATTTTGATGCTTTGAACAATTGTAACGTCTAAAAATCTCACATTTTCTAATATTGACAACTTTCCACTGATGAAAAGACATATTGGTTTGCAAATAAGTTTAATCTAAAATTTTCGCACACACAAACACACGCACTAACACAAACACACACACATACATACACACAGATACACAGACAAACAGACAAATACACACACACACACAACGCACACATAACACACACACACACGAACTACACACCACACACACATACAGGCAAAGATACACACACACACACACACACACAAACATACGGGCACAGACAGTCAAACACATACACGTACACATATGTCGTTCGTCCGTCTAGTCGACGAGAACATATATTCTCATACACAAAGACGCACAGACATACAGACATACAGAGACAGACAGACAGACAGATAGCGCTCAAACTGTCGTTGGAATATAGTTACTGTGTCAATTGGGCAAAATGACAAATAACACGCCAGAGGAATTTTCCCTCATTTAATCCCCTCAAATTGTAACGAGGAAAGCTTATTTCTCAGCCCAGCCCAGGAGCGAGCCTAATCAGCGGCATTGTCTCCCACTTGTTGCGGTGAAGATTGATGCTCACGCCGCGTCGCCTGTCCTGTCGGGCCGGCGAGACGCCATAACCCTGGGGACCAACACTTTTGTGTTGTGTGACTGTGAGAAAAATTATACGGACGACCACGAAAAACTAACTCTGGATTCAGATGCAGATTCATATACTTCCGGTGCAGTGTTTGCTCAGACTCTATTGCTGGCTTGATAGTAAGACTGGAAAATTGACAGTGAACATAGTTGCAATAGTTCAAAAGTTAGATTCACATGTATAAAACGAT
This sequence comes from Branchiostoma floridae x Branchiostoma belcheri, assembly GCA_019207045.1. NCBI lineage: Eukaryota > Metazoa > Chordata > Leptocardii > Amphioxiformes > Branchiostomatidae > Branchiostoma > Branchiostoma floridae x Branchiostoma belcheri. The sequence goes on from CM033035.1 coordinate 15,012,965, forward strand.
TATTGAATCTCTAAAATGCACGAAAAGCTCCCCTAGGCACTTCTACAGTACGCAATGCACGAATTATGGTTTATGACAAGAGAAAAAAAGCAAAGCAACTGATTTATGTAAGGAAACTATGTGTAAACGAATATTTGGATACTTTTATATAGAACTCAGATCATCATAAGGCCTGTAGGTACAATGTTTTTTTTTTTTGCTTCGCTAAGGCTTTGGAAACGAAAAATAGTCATGTAGACGTAAACATATACACAAATAATGTCCGCGGGTATTCTCTTTAACGTCTTGTGTAGTTTGTATCATACTTTTCGTTCCCGAAAGCTGCCCGGCCGGGCCCCGGTTTGGAAATGTGACGTAGGCATTAGTCGAAGACACTATTTTCTATCACATTTTTTGCTTTCTAATGAGTTTTGAGAAATTATTGATTACCCTAATAAGATAATATTTTCCCACGACTGGAAAATAATGCCCCTCTCCCTCCAAGTTTAATGAGTTTATACCGGTCTGAGTTGATGAACATGGTGTCGCCAGTGAAACAAAAGTGACGAGACAGTTCACCTTGGGGACTTGTTAGAGATTGTACACGGTTATTGTTCACGTACAACAGGAGGGCAGTACTGATGACTGGTACAGTCTTTATCATGGTGAAGGAGACGTCATTGTGTTTGTTTATGTTCCCTTTCCCACTAGACGGTTAGCGCTGAACGAGCAAACAGCTAGCCTCCTACTAGTAGACTTCTGCGGGGTTCGCTTCCATTTTATTATAGAAACATAGGCGATTTTCAACGTTGGCTAACTCCCTTCCTCGGCAAACTCCCTTTCCCGGCTAACAAAATTGGATTTGCTGACCCTTAGTTTCATAGTTTGAATATGTTGCAAGATAAACAAGCCAGTGAGATTGAATGAATGCTTTAACTTGAGGTAACTTGATGTGAAAGTGTAATTTAAAAGCCAACAAAACGTATACAAAACGTAAACAAAACCCTACATCCTCTATGAAATTCGTAGAGCGATTTTTAAATTTTTGGTTGCTATGCGCTCTGGTGGAATGTAGGTATCATTATCTGTGACTGGGTTTTCAACACAATATGGATGATAATTTTTCATGAGTAGTAGCGCTAGCTTGTAGTCCATTCGTGAACAAAATTCCATCACTTGGTTGGTATCGCTCATTCAAGAAAGCCTATAGCTACTTGACCAATTAGTCACCAACCGACTCAGAGTCCAACTCTACGTGTTCAACTCTCCAAGCAGCGGTTGTTAGGGGAAATTGTGACTTTCTAATCCTTATCGCATACCACGTTTTTGTGGGAAGGCGGACGAAAAAAGGGAGTCAATTACACGTAAGTACTGCTCCTAAACAAAGAAAGCAAGGGAAATAAAATTCAGAATCGCATAGTAACTTTACGACAATTCTAGATTTGCTGTACACCGTTGGATGAAGAGAATAGCGATCTCAAGTTTACAGACCCGCCCATACGCCCCCTTTCGGTGCAATACCACCTCTACAGTAACTGTCGCCAGTAGCACAAAAGGTGACCAGACTTCCCCACCCACGGGACGTCCCCAACAATGGACCCCTGCCGACGGGAACCGGTAGTACATTGTGTCCGAGAGAAGACCCCGCCCACGGGATATGTTCGTTATTGTTTCCCCACAAGAAGAATCTAGCGGGCAAGAAATCACATTGGACATGGTGGTTCATGAACTGTACGTGCTGAATAGAGTTCGCCACACGAGTCCGGAAATATGTCTCAAGCACTTACAAAATGGACAAGAATTCTTATAGATATATTATATTTGTTAACTCGACATCTTTTACCAGATGTTTTGTTTGCAAAATGGCAGAAGAAGTTCATTTGCAAGTTCATGCCCGAGGGCTAATTGTAAGTACATGGTATAAACATAGGCGATATACAAGTGACAATGAACAGTTAGTTATAAAATGATAAATGATATGAAACCGTACATTAAAACGATTTTGTGCTAGAGAATTCAGCAAAGTCAACGTTTGTTCGTTCGTTTGTTTGTATTGCACAAAGCTACCTCATGGCGTAACACACCAGGTTTGTACTGAACAATACAAGCTGCATATCCGTACAGATTTATTTGATCCACTCACACCAAGAAATTTCCTTATTCTTTCAATAATTGCGGCTTTTACATGCTCGAGGTGTGGCTCCCCTCAAAGAAATTAAGAGCAAAACTACTGCAAAAAGTTACAATTTTCCCCGTCCAAGCCCAAGTCCAGGCCAGAATGCTCAGAAGAGGCACTGTTTCGATATCCTGTTCTACAACCGCAGATTTCCTTAACTCTTCAAAGGAAGACATCAGAACGTTTTCCAAAACACATTCATCAACGGATATATACACTCGGACAGTGAACCTGGACATGTTTGTGTGACCCGTGAACAGTGAAGTCTGATCGCTATCTCAGCCTTCCCACGAGAAATTGGCCCGTCCCCTCATCTCAGCTAGCCTCCGTTGCAGTCTTCTTTTGTGTGTGTGCCGGGAAAGGGAGTTTGCTGTGGAAGGGAGTTTGCCGTGATAGCGAGTCTTTGCCCCGTTCGAAGATTGCGCCAATTCGGCGACATAAGAGACCGGGCCGGGACGGGGCAAAGACTCGCTATCACGGCAAACTCCCTTTCCCGGCACAAGAGAACATTAGCCAACGTTGAAAATCGCGAACCAACGCAACGGGGGCTACATCTCAGCACAATGTGGGGTTCGTTCACTGCGGCACTGTTTTGTTATTTTCACGATTTTTAACAATTTAGATATTGTGTGTGTAATACATAAAAGTATGACTTAGAAGACAACAAAACATACAAAGCGGAAGAATATTCGTTCTTTATCTCTGAAATTCGTTGAGTCATCTACGAACCCCGCAGTGCCGCACCGGTGCCCCAAGTGCAGTGAGAGAGTCCGCCTTTAGTCTCTAACAGACTCCGGCCTGGTCGAATACTAGTAATAGTGGAATTTGGCCAAGTTAGAAAAAAATTTATTACGAATTCATTGGCCTAGGAGTGAACTGTTCGACCGCTAGCTGGATACACTGCAAAAGATTGACTGAAAACCCATGGCAACTTATTTGTCCATATTTGGCAAAATTCTTCTCTTTTTTCAATCTAGCTGACACGTCTGCCTGGAGACTAGAACGCTGTACACGCATCTGCGCTGTCGCCAACTCAACAAAGCCAACCAGACGTCCCCACCCAGGGGAATCTCATAAACAAAGGGCTTCCCTACCCCGCGGGAGTTACTGTGGGTATTTCTGAACAATACTTCCCCGCCCCGTCCAGCCTTCACGGCCATTGTTAACGGACAAAGCTCACGGTGTCGCCGATAAAGAGATTCCGGTTGACGCGAGTTCTAATCGTGTTTAAACGGGCCATGATGTTCGGGAGTAGGAAAATCTGAATCTGTATCATTGTAGCATGTTTATTTATGTGTGTTTTCAGTGTATAATTGCTAGACCTAGGCTAATGTGTTGGGAGTACGCAACGTAGAATCGAGGAGGTTAAAACTCCGTTCATCCGTTCATATATAACGTGTTAAATCAGCGTTTCCGGTTAGTTTTATTCGTCGTTTTTCCTCAAGGAATGTATGAGTCTATGTATGTGCTGTCTCCATTTTGAAATAAAAGGACGAATTTTACCTATCAAAAGTTCTTGTCCGTGTTTCCGGCATAACGATATCGCTTGAGATCACATTTCGATTCTATGTCAAGATTGTTCAACATGACTGTAATAAGTTTCTACCAAAATTAACACGGAATTGGCCAAAAAAGATAATTAAATTTGCCAGAGGATTGGGGCCAGGGATGGCAATATGCTCGGAGTATTGTAACCTCTCTGGACAGCGGAATTTTCAAATGCTAGGGCAAATTTTCACTCTAGATCTATTTGCCATGTTTCTGCATTTTCTAAAGCCCCAAAAGAAGTTTCAAATGTTTCGTGTATGCATTTTCAGACAACGCATAAAAACGCAGAGAGATGAAATTATACCTCAATACTACAATCCCCTCCTTGCTACAATAGGCCGTGTTTTCGCGTGAAATCTCAAATTTCTCCCATTTCTGCTAATAGATTTGTAAGTACCATTTTCGCCGCCCCCTTATTTGAGCGCATGGTTTGACATTCAATCTAAGTTTCTTTGCGGCCATTGTTTAAACCGAATGCAGTTCCTGTGTCAGACTCACTCCGGGGCGACCAAACGGTTCCAAATTACAGACCGCGGCTCCGACTACGGGATACTAAAGAGTAAACTTCGCCAAATCATGGATTTCGAAGCGGAGATTAATGGGTGCGAGTTCGAAGCCCGACATTAGGCCACAGCAAGTTAATTTTATGGATGACATCTTATGCAGAGTGCAAAAATAATGAGATAGCGCGAAAAAAACAAGATGGCTAAAAATAATGGCTATATTTTCAAAATAGACACCATAAACGCTGTAACAAGAATTGAAGTGACAAAAGGTGGCACTGACAACAAATCATTCATTCCTGTATTCAAGACATAAACTTGTCTAGGAAAAGGGACACTAGTGTGGTACACTGGTATCACTTGTCAAGCTGGAACTACATTCATGGCTTCCATATATTGGTGTCACTTTAACAACTATCCGACAAGTTTCACTTCTGCAACTATATTAGTAGTCATGTCTACCTCCCCAGTGTCACTCAATCTTTAGGCTACAACACAGTACATTTTCCTATTTTGGTACTTTCTCGTCATGTTGACCATCTTCGAAGAAGAAAAAAAATCTTGTTGTTTTTTCTGAAATCAGGCGAAAATTAATGAGCGCGCGGATGTCATCCATAAAATTTACTTGCTGTGGCCTTAGGACTATTACCGGGTGACGAGTGAGTGAGTGTCGGGGATGGGTGGAAGGTACGCCGAGGGTGTGTCTGGCAACCCCCGCTGGGTTAGAAGAGAACTTGTATGCGTTTTCCTGGATAGAAATGTTTGACATTCTGTTTGTCGGTGCCAACCCCTGCCAAGAGGACACAATAGCCGGTCTTTTCCCCGTCCCGCGATCCGTGTCCAATCCACGAAAAACTAGTTTTTACAGAGAGGCTAGCCAGGAGTCCCAATAGGGGGGAAACGGCGAGGTCGGGGAAACGACTTGGGAGCCATGACCCGAAAATAACGAATTAAATAGGCCCTGAATATGCCGACAAAGCACACCATATTTGGGCATGGCGTATTAAGACGTTTCGAGCTGACAAGCTGTTGATTGACGAGTGCGCATGCTCGAACTTGTCTGCAAAGACATATAGTTACCATGGCAACGTACTGTTGATATAGAAAATGTCTGAAAATCATGTTTTTATCTATCAACATGGGAAATTATTTCCCTTTGGTGTTTCCTTATCGACGTTTTGAAAAGTAGAAACTTTAGATAAACCAAACAAAATTGTCTCGCATAGACCAAGGACGTTATATGACCCTTATATATGAAGGCCCTTGTATAGACTGTTATTTAACAATAGATGCAAATGCTATTGCAGCCAGTTTTACATAAACAAAAAGGCTAATGTGGTTTTCCTCATTTTCCATCAAAAGCGGGGAGATTGAGAATGGGGACACATTTTTTTCAAATATTCTACTTGTATCCAGAGATCTTCACAGATCGCGTTGTGACACACAAGTACGGAAAATCCTACTTTACCCTTTCTCTATGAATCCGCAATTCTCTATGACTGACAGAGACTCAAATGGCCGAGTTAGATTGTACCTCTCCGTTACCTTTACCTAACACATAAGAAACTTTTGAAGGAGATGATCGGTTTAAAGTACTATAACTTGCTAGCCGCCTTGCTAGATAGAGATGCATGGTTGGACATTGTTAATGGCACCTCTTATGAGGATAAACTGAACTGAACTGAACATAACATGCGCATAAAATCAGATGGGAAACTGTTCATTAGCTCGTGTTCACGTGGTCTTTATCGCCAGACTCAACTTTTACCATCACAATAACCTTGGAGTTAAACACAGACATTACACCTATATTGTAGGGTCTGTAGGTGTGCACCAGATGGCCACTTCCTCCCCAGACACGAAGGTTTACACAATTCGTAAACTTCAAAACAAATGTCCCTCGCCCACGCATGGCGAGTGACTTTAAAGTAGAAACACCTCGAGAGACACATTTCTTAAAGGGACTTTTGGCCCGAAAATTGACAAGATTCTCGATATAAACCTTCATGTAAGTCACATGTACAGCCGCTTTTCAGTAAATTTGCATGATAAGTTGATGATATTTCTGATATCTGTGAATCGTGCAAAACCAAGCTGCAAAAAAGTCCGCTGAGTTTCTGAAACCATCTCAAACTAGACAATCTTGTTGAAAACAACAACATACTGAACACTTACGATTTGAAATAGTCAGGGGGTCCTTCCTGCGATCAAAAGCAAATGCGGTCAAAACTCATCGAATGTATCAGAGCTATTAGAAAACAAGATGTCTGAACCAGTGCCATAACTACATATACATACACTCACACAGAACAGCGAAAACCCAAAGCCATATATATTACGGTTAGACACCTTTTGAAGGACCTGAATGTTACAGAATGTTAACATGTCACCAATACTAGTATCTGTCAATAATTGCTACGATGTTATGGTATCTAACTGACAGAGAGTACCATTACATCCGTATCCATAAACACAGGCAGTGTCCCTGGCGAGGCCACAAAATTATCACACCAAGGACGTCCTTGAGAAAGTTAAACCGTAGTTACAGTACACACAACACAAAAAATAACCTTCCAAATAAAATCGTTACACAAAGTGGTGCCAAAAGAGTTCTCAACTCTGTATTACGTATAAATGAATTACCTTTCTGAACTGTTGAACTGTGGCGATGGAGAGAGGGACTATCGTAGTACACGTTGTTAGAAACAGCCAACATACACTCGGCGCGCTGCCAGTACAGCTGTGTCTCTACTCCTACGAACACACCGTCTATCGTGACAACCACAATCCTTTCTATCCTACGGTTGAAGCTAATTACCCGAAGATGATCCCCCTGTCTATTGACGACAAGATTCACCTGACCAGGTGGCGAGGCGGCACATCCCGTCGGCGAGTCCGTAATCACAATCTTTACGGTCAACAACTTGACCCCAACAACCCCGAACCTCTAGTTATGACACCGGCTAGATCCCTCGCACAGCCACTTACAGTGTGTCAATCTCGCACGGTTGTATCACAGTGTTGAGCAGGACAAATTGTGGATTAAGGAAGTTGTAGAGGGGGAGTTAAGAGATTTGTTCTTCATATTTATTGGAATTCCGAAACGGTAACAATAAGACAAAATGGCTTCCTGTCACACGCTTGTGAATGCTAGTATTCAACAGACCACTTGTTCATTTGTTACAAACACAACATAGGCAATCATTTACTTTTATCCGCGGGGTAACCTATATCCGTTGTTCTTAAAACAGTGTAGTTAGTCGGCGAACGGTGGTTTCAAATTGCAATATTTTCATTACATTGCATTTTGAAACTACCGTCCGTCGACTTCATACTCCTATGTACTTGATACCCTGTACGGACATAGGTTACCCCGCGGATAAAGGTGAACTGGCAATAGATGTTTACCTGTCTTGTGATGTGCCGTAAGTAGACTAGTTCTCAAGGTGGCAAGCGATGTTCACACGTCCGTTTCTTCTTCCTTCTTGTTCTTGCGTAGTCTTTTCTTAGTTCTCGTAAACTTGAGTTCGGGAGAAACCTTGACGACCTTGCCCTCTTCTCTGAGTTGCTTATTGTGAGATCCACCCTCGTGTCTTCGCGAGGAAGTCTGGAGGACTTTGCTTGGCTTCCGAGTGAGTCTGAAATTCAGAACAATAGACAACCTTGGACTTAGCAAACACGAGGAAAAACAAACCATAATGTATACAGCGCGATTGTTTACGTTTTCTTTTTCACGACAAAGGCTATTGAGATATTGAATAGTATTGACTGATAATTGCTTTTCAAGCATGTGATAATTGTTTGGCGACACCCTGTGAGAGCATAACAAAGCCTGTAAACTCTCTATTGATAGCTGGTCTTTTCCCGTCGCTTGCCAACTATGTGTGAAAAGTTTATAGTCTTGTTAAACTTAATCGTTTGTCCATTAGGCGGGTTGTGCCTTGTTCCACTCCACCCCTTCCTTTGCACCGTAAGCAAACAAACTTCGTGCCGAAACGAGCGAGGAATTGTGAGACACCCTGGTCTTGACAATGCTCTTTCACACGCATCAAATCTCCCGGTAAGCTTGGACAAGACCCGAACAAATTACTTAAACACCAGCCAAATCTACCCCGAACAAAGCCGGAGATAGATAGAGTATTCCGTATTTATTAGTGCTCAATTTTTGTGCCTTACGGGGACATTAGATTTAGTTTTTGTGTACGAAGAAAATCCATGGACATATTGTACTATTCTTTGTGAGCAGGTTCCTTTTTTAGCCGATCTACGAGTGATTTAAGACCAATCATGCGGTACGAGTTAGAGGAAAGACCTTTACAAGGCAAACCTATTCAGAGTTGTCAGTGTGTAAGCTTGTATATTGTGAGCGCTTCCTTATTGTATCGAACATGCTCCACCGGAAAACCCCTGCTGCGACAACGATTGTCTAGCTAACTCTTGTACACGTTTTACACGGAAATCCTTCTACAATTTTGCTCTTTTGTGGGGAGTTTTTCAAGAGGATTTGTGAAAATTACAGCCGAAACGGAATCTGTTTTTTCTCGCCCCAGGCGGGAAGCAAATTCCCCGGGATTGTAGTTGTTTATACATGGTGTAATTGCCCGTACAGGTGCAGTCTTATTGTGCACCCCCCTCTAGTAACCATTGACAGGTACGGAGCAGGTAAGGGGCGGGTTTTCTCAGTGCTCACCTGTGAGCATCAACCGTATAAAGTTTCACTCGACCGCTTTATGTTTGTTTTTACACCCGACATAACGTTAACCGTCCCTGTCATTTTCAAGTCATAACAAGAAGTTCCTTGGTCATAAGAAGCAAAAAGGCGCGAGGCACGTCGCATAATCAAAGGAAAATTGTAGAGGAAGATCTTCCATTCAGAGTCTTATTGTCCACAGGTATTGAAGACTCTTCCCTGCTGAGGTGTTAAGAAATGAATTTGCAGCTGCACACCTGGATTTAAGTTGTGAATGGCACCCCTGTGGATTGTTATGCCAGTCTTGTCGTAATTGCAGAAGATACCGCGCGATTCACGCTGACTCTATTCATCGCTATACCAGAATCTTTACTCCAAATCCCGGCCATCGATTGTCTTGCTCGCGAAGATTGTTGCACTGGATTTAGTCACACACAGGATTTCTTTTACACGTTTCGTGTCGGATGCACTTGTAACGTTAGCTTGAAATCCATTATGCAGCATTAGGTCAATATTATAACATCATACCACCATACAAACTGTGACGTTTCAAACCAGTGTACAGTATGTTGTTTTTACGATGTTTAGAACAGAATGATCTAGTTTCAGATGGTTTCAGAAGCTTAGCAGATACCTGGTGTGGCTTGGTTTTGCACTGTACAGTTCACAAACACCAGAAATACGAGATGATACAAATATCCTGAAAAGTTATGTATCATGTCATTCGCATGCAGAAAAAAATTCTGGGGAATATTTTTAATTTCGGGGCCAAAATGTTACATGATAAGCCTTTAAACTTGGGAGAAAAAAAACACGGCTCACAAAAATCAGTGAGCGGAAGAATACGAGAGATTACCAGATGTAAGGTGTGCTTCGCTCCGGCCTACCTTCTAGCCACACCTGGTATTTGTAACCTTGGGCAGGACACTGAACGTACCGTCACAAAAAAAGACCATGGCGCCATGCTAGAAAGGTTAACAATTACGTTCAGAGATAACCGATATCTGTTGCGCATTTTCAACATTATCAGATGACCTTAGAGTTTTCAGCTATTTTCCGAAAGTCATTGCATTGTACTACAGGCATGCATTGACTGACATTCGCCAGTGTATACGCGTCGAAATGGATATCTTTAGACTATACTATACCGGAGATGCGATTTTCTTTTACTATCCAAGCAGAGGTTTGGTGCTGACTGTTTTGTCTTTTTCTTTTAGTGTGTTTTTAGGCATTTCTGTCGACGGACATGAAGAAAAAGTGACAAAATTGAAAGCCTGACAAAAACACCTAAAACAAGTCAAAAACGGTCGGAGCCGAACCTCTGCTTGGCGAGTATTTTTCTTTCAATTGGACCTCAGAGATAAAAATGGTAGTCTCTAAGCAGACGTATCAGCTGGAGGAAAATAGAACAATTTGGCCAAATAGGGACAAATAAGTTACTATGGGTTTTCAGTCAGTATTTTACAGTGTATCCGTGGCCAAACAGTTCACTCCTAGGCCAATTAACTCCTACTAGACTTTTATTCCTAACTTGGCCAGATTCCCCTATTACTATTCGGCCAGGCGGGAGTCTGGTAGAGACTATAAAATGGGAGGAGTAGATAGAAATGGATGAGCAAATCTACCTGGATTAAAAACTGTTGTTTGTGCTGTTTGAAATATTTATAGGTGTTTAGTGTCTTCCAAACGGGGTCCCGCTGTGCCTAATACGAGCACCTGGGCGCTGGGTATAAATGAAAAGAACTAAACAATTCTTCCGATGTAGTCTGTTTAGGATGACCTCATCTCATAAGGGACTACTCGGTAATGTAATCATTTGTAAGTAAATAATGGTTCTGTGTTCTTCTAAGCCATTGTTTGAGTTTTGAGATTTAAAACTGAAGACACCAAAACAGCAGTGAGCATTCGCAAACGTTCTCAAAACAGTGATGTTCAATTTGGGATCGAATACACTTATCATACTTACAAATGTTTACCCGAAAATTAATTCGTACATCGCTAACGTTATTGGAACAGGCAACTTAAAGCAAGTTTTTCACGAATACATGGCGGTTTAACGTCAACGTATTAGTTCAGAAGGTTAGAGAATAAATAGCACAAAGTATGCGTTGCAAGAATCAAGTGTTCAAAGACATTATATACTTGTATTGACTAGGAACGTTTGGGCAAAGTTGATTAAGCTTGGACAGAGTCATATCAATAAAATTACTATATCGCTCACTTTATAAAGTACCACAGTTATGGTTCTTCTACTTATATGTATCTGAAGCGCCACATTGCGAGGAAAACGAATTGTGAGCGGCATGATTTCAACCAAGAACAAGAGTTCGTAGACCTCAGGCCTGCATGAAATGTATGGGTGTCTGTAGACCTATTGTGTATTTTTTTTCCTTTTTGTCCGTGGTTGCGTGGTTGGAAAAGTGAGATTTTTACCGTGTTGGTTGTGCACCATGCAAAAGTCTGAAATTCCATTTTCGGAATGTGTAAGTTTGGGCATGGATGAACATTACTTATTTTGGATTTCTTAAGCATGTAACCAACCACAGTACCTTGAAGTTGTTGAGACGACTTTTCCTACCTTTTTTTGTCTCAGATGGCCCTTGTAGTTATTCTGTCACATATGATATATTCAGTACTGATATCTTCCTATTTCAATGTACTGACCTAATCATAATGCAGATGCTAAATCTCCTTAGTGTGGCAATGATATTCATTAAAGATTTATTTCTGGAGTGCTATAACACTTGACACTGGAAGGTTATTTGCATTATTTGACAATTAAGTTTTTACAGTAGTTCCATAGACAACATGAATAGTGGTAGCCCCCATCCAGCAGCAACAGTTAGTCCCCAGGGTGGTATGATATTTTTATTCAATCCATCCAACTAAAACCTAAATTTCTTGAAGTACCTAAGCCAAATTTAACAGCAAATTTACTATTCAAAATGTCCTTGTCATTCCCATTCATAGATGGCAAGCTGCTGGCAACTTTAAAAGTTCAGAAAGCTGTTGTAGTCAGAGTAAACACCCAGCAAATAACCCCCAAAATCAATGAGCAGTTGCTTAGAGGGGGAAAACAATTTCATCATATTTTTGCAGTGACAAAATGCAACAAACGATACCAAATTTAAAACAGAACAAAGCTTCTACCACTTGACCCTGTATGTACTATAGATTAAGCAGGCCCAAAAATCAAGCGAACATGACTAGCCCCAAACTACAAATTACCTGCATACAATACGGAAATGGCATCCCCAAAGAAACAACAAGAAACACAGGAAGATAATAGACATACCTTTCTCTTACACTCAAGCTCTATACATTTCTCCTCCACTTTAGAAAGTTGTATCTTCTTCTGATTGCCAAACAGGGTAAAGGAACTTGTACCAGAACTTTAAACTCAGTACTACACAGCTTTCAAAAAACCACAAAGACTAAGAAGCAAACTCAAATTGTACCTAACAGCAACAGATACTAGTACAAACTGAACTGAAGTAGTACATCATCTGGCTGGAAACACTATTGATACAATTTAGTAACCTGATACATTGAAGGTGGCAGAAGCCAGCGCAAAAACAGATGACGCTTCTACACTAAGCTTAAAGACCTATCAATCAACCCAAACCCAGCCGTCACCTGTTTTTACAACCAAGCAGATATTGGGGGGGATGCCCCAACCACACGAAAACAGGGTCAACCTACAGTATCAAGTTCAAGCACTAGGAGGCCCAAAATCAAACCTGACCACCAGGACACCAGCAACAATCCACGTAACAAATAGCAACACAATGGCACCTTGCAATCCGGAGATACAGCGCACGCACCGTGCCCGCACAAAAGGTAACCTGGAATGTCAAGTTCAAGCACCAAGGGCACCAAAATCAAAATTGAGAATTATTCAGCCACCGCCAACACATGTGCCAAATATCATCGCGCCCGCACCATCCGTTCAGAAGATATAACTCCGGAAATACCCCTCCCGGACACAAAATTCGACCTGCCGTGTCAAGTTCAAACGCGGCAAGGCCCAAACTTGGCCAAAGTCTATCCTAGGCAACAGGCAACAACCCCCCACCCATGCACCAAAAATCGTCGCAATGGCGCGTATCGTTCCGGACACACAACGCCAAAAGTGCCCAAAAAACACCAAAAATGCCACCTGCAATGTCAAGTTCAAACGCCAGGAGGCCCAAAATCAAACCTGAGTGTCAAGCCACCACCCCCAACCCGCATATCAAAAATCGTTGTGCTCGCACCATCCGTTCTCGAGATACAGCGCCCTAAAGCCCCAGCTTCCAAATTTTCCCACGCCCGTGAAAACCATACCTGCATACATGCAGGTAATAATAACACATGACGTATCCACAGATACCGTTGAAGACGAAACTAAACATATCTCCTGTATTTCTGTGTTCTCTAAAATAACCACTGTAATTGGTTATGTAATATCGGTGTATATTGGGGATTGTTATTACAGTCTCACGGTTTATGCCTACGTCACATTTCTAAAAGGCTTAGGTCACGTTCGGGGCCCGGAATGTTTTAAGAAACGGAACATTAAAATGTATACCTAGAATTATATACATATTATGCCCATGAATCTTATTTTGACATTTTGTGTATTTTAATGTCTTTTATATCATTCTTTTCGCTCTCGAAAGCTGCCCGGACGGGTCCCGGTTTGGAAATGTGACCCAAGCCTAAACCGGGGCCCGGCCGTGCTGCAGTCGGGAGCGAAGGGTATGATATAAAAGACACCAAACTACACAAGACCTAAAGAGAATAGTCATGGGCCTTACTTGTGAATATTTTCACGTAAACATTTCTATTTTTCCGACCGGGATCCGGTATCTCACTGCACTGCGGGGTTCGTTCGCTGCGGCAATGTTGCGTTATTTTCGCCGATTTTCATAGTATAGATATTGCGTGATATGTAAAAGTTTGACTAAGAAGACAACAAAGTACACAAAACGTAAGAAATTATCTCTGAAATTCGTTGAGTAGCTTTCGAATTCGAACCCCGTAGTGCCGCACCGGTGGCGCAGATGCAGTGAGATAGTGCATGAAGAGTAGCCATTCTTGCTAGTGTAGAGAAGTATTTGACTCGGTGTAGAGAAGTATTTGACTCAGTGTAGAGAAGTATTTGACTCAGTGTAGAGAAGTATTTGACTCAGTGACAGTGTAGAGAAGTATTTGACTCAGTGTAGAGAAGTATTTGACTCCGCGCTCTGTAGTTGTGATATCTAGCCCCAGGGTGTCAGGCCCTGCTAACCGCCTAAAACACGATGAAAACGCAAACTATGCAGTAGGGACACGCCACCTCGCACTAACACATGTTTACAACTTTTCCGTCTCAACGGTTTGGAAAAGAAGGTCTTTTAGTCTGAATCTCACCACCGGTAAAACACTATGTGACGTATACAACACACTACAAAATCTTACCCCTATTCTAGATATATTGGTTTCTTGGTAGCTTGGTTTATGGTATGCTTAAAGACTATCAGTCACATAATACAAAGTTAGAAATGGTTATTATAGCAAAATCTACAAACGATAGACGGCTTATATACAGGATATTCTAGACGTAAACCTATCTACAAAAAATATCATACGCGATCTTCAAAAGAATATGTAACATTGTAGCAACAAAAGAGGTGTTATTTTCTTACAAATGAATGCTTATTAGACATAGCTATAGCTCATTGCCCTGTCAAGTTGTTAACAATTAGACTTAACACAGGAAGATTCCGACATACACTCAGGAACAATCTTTCAAATAAAAGTACCTGTTCACTGTTGAAGAAGCCGACAATGCGTCTTTCCTGGCATTGTTGGGGGAGGGAAAGGACTGTCAAAATCAGACGACAAATTTCACCCACAAAAACGACTCGCACAGAAACATCGCACGTCACTAGCAACAGTTTTATGGTTCATACATGGTGTGAGACCCTGTAAGGTAACGTTACAAGTCCCCCTCGGGCACTGCCGGTGCTCGTGGCTGGAAGGGCTCGCAGAATGTCGGCTTTGTTCGCAGGTGCAAACCGGATAAAACATCTCACTGCAGTACTTGGGGCACCGGTGCGGCACTGCGGGGTTCGTTCACTGCGACACTTTTGTGTTATTTTCGTCGATTTCTTATAATTTAGATATTGCGTAATACGCAAAAGCATGACTTATTAGAAGACAACAAAATACACAAAACGTAAGAAAATTCGTTCTTTATCTCTGAAATTTGTTGAGTAATCTTTCGAACCCCGCAGTGCCGCACCGGTGCCCCAAGTGCAGTGAGATATTACACCCCCCCCCCCCCCCCCCCCCCCCCCCCCCCCTCGGGCTGGAAGGGCTCGCAGAATGTCGGCTTTGTTCGCAGGTGCACCCCGCCTCGTGATAAAACATCTTACTCTGACAGAAACTTCAGGAGCGGATCATTCCGTATCACCGGGCAGGTCAGCGATTGTTCGCATGGGTTTGAAAACAGCCTTAGGTATATAGTGTTTGTGGGAAACCGTATGAGTTGTCACACTCACAACAGGGACAATAAGCCTTTCAAGGCCTTGAAAGACACCTGCGTCTAAAATGGAGACGTAAAGGTATGTATTGTACTATCTCAGCGATCACTGAAAATGTAAAAACAAAGTCACTGTTTTGGTCATTTTTCTACGTTATAAGTTGAATCTACCGTTGACACATTGTAGGACTTTGAATATGCTGAAAATTAGTCAGAAATGTCAATTTGAAAGGAAATTTGAAAATTCAGAATATTGCAGTTTAGACGCCACAATTCTACCTTTAAGTTGTAAAAAGCTCCACGAACGTTAAGAACCATTGCACTGTTGATACATTGAAACTTTTGCTGCAATTGTTGCATTTACATCTTCATAAGTTGAATAGATTTTTTTCTCGTTTCGCGCCACAATCTTCAACTTCAACTCGCGCGCTTTACGTCATCGTGACGTCATAAATTACCCATAGTTCCATTTTGGCCTCAGTCTCAAAACAAAGATGGCGGCCGTGGTCAGAAATCGCAACGTTTGTTTTGCAATTTTTGGTAAATTTAGAGGATTTTCTCAGCGATTCGGAGCAGCGGCGTGCTCTAGGCAATGTAGTACAGTCACGGAGACTACAGAAGAGGAGCTCTGGCGGCAATATCACGATACAAAGCAACTAGCACAGCGTGAGTACAAATATCATGCGCTCTCTGCGTGATCATATCAGCAGCAGACGACATTTGCATGATGTAATATTTTTACCGTCTGTTTACGACCAGGTATGCAAATTTGCAAGGGAATTGTTATTTACGTGTTCTATGATACATTATACGTTTCTGGTATTCAGCGGGAATCTGTATTGCCTTTTAGATAGGCATTTTGTACTCGTGTGTTCTAGCTGCTACGTGTTGACCCACATTTTCGTGACCTCTATATAGTTCACCCCCAGCAGACGACATTTGAATCTTGACTAGGTTCCCGCCATAGTTTGAAACGTGGGTAGAAAGGCAATCATGTAACAGTGGAAACCGTAAACGTTGATTCCACGACAGTGCTTGTTATGACATGTTTTAGTTTTTCAAAGATGTTATGGACGAATGGAATAGTCCATGTAGCTAGATGAGGCCACTATAATTTTTTGGACTTGATCACACTACTTTATCATATTTGGGATTCTCTATTCCTGACACATATTATAACCATATGAATTATGGTACGGTCACAGGTTGGTCTCAGAGATACGATACTGTAAGAATATATCTATACCTACCAGATGAACACTGGCATGGCACTCACTAAATGCAAACAAATTTATCATTGCGGCTCTATGCTCATTGATTTCAATTTATAATATTAAATGTATTGTCAGAAAACTATTCATATTAGTAGTGTCTCATCTTTCAGCTTAGATTGTTCAGCTTTATTGTAAAAAAAATTACTTAGGTTATGTATTATATATATCTATTGTATATGATGTGATAATTAGCTGGACAGGTTATACCAATACTGCAGATACAGAAGTTTTATGAATGACAAATTCAAGAGTATAGAACATTCCTGATATAATTGTTCTACTGTTGTCAAGACAGATGCTCTATAAATAAAAGTGTATACACACACATATTAATATTGCTAAATTTTAACTATGGACATAATTATCAAATCACCCGATGACATGTTTTCTTTCTTTTTTTCCAGAACAAAAACCCTTGTGTAAGATCAACCCCACCTCAGTGTTTGCCAACAATGAACTGTGCATGGGAGATGTGGAGGTGTATGGGTTTGACTATGACTACACGCTGGCTCACTACACGGACGAACTCTACCCTCTCATCTACAACCTCGCTAAAGAAAGGCTGCTCATGAGAAACAAGGTTCCTTTTTCTTTTTCAAATACAGTAAAACCTGTCTAAGAAAACCACTCAGGGGAACTACTGTAAATGCAGAAACTTTCGCGGTTTAATGTTCGTGGTTCCGCAGTGGCCACTTCAACACGAACTTAAAACATTTTTCCATGTCAGTAAGAGACTACTGTGCATGGTGCTATCGTGAACTTAAAACCACTGTGAAAAGTCCCTTTTCCCGCTACCGCGAATTAAATCCCCGCGAATTTAAATACATTTACAGTATAAGCTCTAGTATACTGTTATGTGGATAGGTCACCACTGTAGGATTCTTAAAGCTTGTGTTTATAGGAAAATTATCTAAGTAAGAGACCACCAAAAAGTGACCACATTGGGCAAATGGTCCTTATGTAGGGGTTCTCTCTGGTACAGGTTTGACTGTGGATGCTTGTGCAACTTTAAATTAGTCTAAAGACAGATACCAGTGTATGGAGTTAAGAATTTTTTTCTGCATGCTGGTCCTGAGATTTGACTTGATGTCAAGATTCCCCCATTTCATAGCTATAGAAAGTGATAGGTTTGAAATTCAAGGTACTTGCAGAAAATGTGATGAACTTGATTTGTTGATTATAAGCTACTAGTATTCCCCAAAATCTTTCAGAAACTCTATATTTCAGCTATTGTCACTTAGTGAGCTTTTAGAGGCAGAAGTCCTTACAATAAGAGTTTGCATTCAAGACGAATAATAAATGTATACTAATTGATTGTCGGAACTGAACTTGTACATTGTTTCCAGTACCCAGAAAGTATCATGGCTCTAGAGTACATTCCCGGGTTTGCAGTGCGAGGCCTGCACTACGACATTGAGAAGGCACTCCTGATGAAGATAGATGCTTTCCACCATATCCAGCTGGGCACTGTATTCAGGTATTTTAAAATCCTATCTTCATGTAAACATGGCTCTGTATGTTTAACATAACTGTGAAAACTTGGTAGAAATGAATACTGTAATTCACTTTGTCTTCTCGGTACCAAACTTTCACGGTCTGAGAAAATTTAACTTGTTCTCGGAACTAAATGTTCACTGTCAAAGCAAGTACACATAAAAAAAAGGCTGGGAATTATGTGTTATCAGTAATGATAAGTTCATGTTACAGTCGTCATCGTGAAAACCGTGAACATAATAGTACATTGAAAAAATCAGGAATTACAGTATAAGCTCTACTCTACATCACCCTTGTTTTCTCTGACCAGTATTAAAGCCCCAAAACGTTTGGATGCCTGCCAATACATGTATAATGTGTTCATTTTGTAATTGGTCCAAAATCCAGTCAACTGATTTTTTTCAGGTCTGTTTTTCGGACAGTTTTGTATCGGTATGATGCACTGGTCCCAATCCTTAAACAGTTCTATGAATTATGATTGAGAAATGCATGTTATTAATTTATTGATTGTCAATACAAACTAAATACAGCTGTTATGGTTAACACACGGTTACATATGGATTCTAGATGACCATAAAGTTGTAATCAGAAATGTTTCACAACTTTTTCCCAGAACTACTTGTGTGATTTAGGTTTTTGTTCTTGAGAAGATACTAATGTCATATTTGTGTATGTAATGTCACATAAAGTGTTGAAGTAACACCAGTTGGAATCTCCCCCCAGAGGCCATCAGCAAGTGAGTGATGCGGAAGTGTTTAGCCAGTATGATGGTACACATGTCCCTGTGGACTACATGAGCTCCTTTCATGGCAGGGTGAGCATGGAACTTATTTCATTTTGATTTTTCTCTGTCAAATGAGGGTCAGACATCCAGGTAGTAATGGTAAAATATGCCAACAAACAGGTACTCAAGCAACTGGATGTGATTATGGAAATGATCTGACATTTAAGGTAGCATCCAATTCGTTTCGACAGTGACAATGGAAATGTAGTTTAAAAAAATTCATACTTAGGGTAATAAAAGGTATAAAACCTGCTCTCAAACAAGATTTCCTAAGTGTCACTGAAGAAAGATCATAGTGGATGCTACCTGAAACGTCTGACCATTTCCAAAATCATCTCCAGTTGCTTGAGTAGTTGCTGTTTGGTGATTGTTATGTAGTTTCACTGTCTGTCATGTGATATTGCATTGATTTACTTCATGTACAGGACCACAGGAAGAATAGTTACAGAAATGTGAAGCTAATTGTGGTCATCCAAATAATGTCAATGTCATGGTGTAGAATTACATGCCA
Source organism: Branchiostoma floridae x Branchiostoma belcheri (assembly GCA_019207045.1). Classification (NCBI taxonomy): domain Eukaryota; kingdom Metazoa; phylum Chordata; class Leptocardii; order Amphioxiformes; family Branchiostomatidae; genus Branchiostoma; species Branchiostoma floridae x Branchiostoma belcheri. The sequence goes on from CM033035.1 coordinate 15,032,432, forward strand.
TGAACCAGACAGTCCCTTTCTCCTAACTGCTAAAATTACCGTCCGCAATATTTAATGGATTTACAGTATCCATACAATGCGGGGGTAAAGAGATAGGCATCTCCTGAGTGTCTGTGTCATACCTGAATTTGTCACGTCGATGCTTAGTATTTTCAAAGTTTTTCTTTATATTCCTGTTAAGTTATGGTATTCTACTAGGGAAAGTTTTCATTGGGTTAGATATAAATTGTAAGAGTGTTGAAATTTAAAGTAAGGTCAAGAGTATGAAGTGTAATTTAATATTGAATGGTATGATCAGATAACATCAAAAGTCAAAACAGGAAACTTTGACTTGAACGTAGTCATTCCAAACTAAGGTGTGTCAGGATCTGTATCCTGTATCAATCTGTCTTGAGTGTCTACCAACTTTTCATCAAAACTGTATATTAAGATAACATACACATCAAAAGACCAGTTTGGTAACCAAACATACTAGCAAGTAACTTGTAAACATCAAATGGTTCACTATTAGCTATTTTTGCTCTGTAAAAAACATTATTTGGATTGTAGTGGTGTCCAAATCAAAATGGTTTTGCAAACTATTAAGAGCGCCTTGAACAGAATATTTGGGGGCTAACATTAACCCTTTATGTCAGAAACATGAAAATTACTAATGACACACATATGTCAAAAAGTGGTAGCAAATGTGAGTTACATCAATATTTCTTATATTTAGAATATTTCAAAGTTTAGCACCAAAATATGACATAGAGTACCTTTAAGTCAAAGTAAGTAGTTTCCCTTATTTAGTCAAAGTAGGTAGTTTCCCTTACTTTCTCTAGCCTAGTCTAGGAAAGAAATTGCCAAATTGGGAACAAGAAAGTTTAAGTGACAAACTCACCAAGACTTGCACTAAGAACATCTCTAAATGCCAAAGAATAAAAGACGTTATTCCCACTGTCTTACTGTGATACAAGCAGTGCCTTAGAAGGCCACAGGTTCCTGTGTTTACACAACAGTAGAGAATGTCATGTGCCGAGTGTCCTTGCGTGTTGTGGATGACTGGTGACCATGTATCTGTGTAGGAGCCATGCCTGGGCACCTTGTACATGTCTATGTTTGTTGACAGTACAGCCCATCTGGCTGTAAAGCTCAAGGAAAATGCTTAAAGGTGGCAGACTGGCTTAAAAGAAAATTATAACGAAAAGACAATAATTGTATTGTCTTTAAGATACTTGGTAGTCCAATAAGTATCTTAATTTGGTACATAGTCATGAACTTGGATATACTCTTTGAAAGTACTTTTGTTAGTATATTGTGTTTCCCACTTGTTATAAAGACCCCTTGTAAAATTGGCTATGATTATTGCAAACAAATGTCATATACATGGGAGCTTTTCAATTCATCTTTCTGTTACTCAAATCTCTGTTTCTGTAATTACTTTGCCTTCTGAACAAATCAATTGCAAGAAGCTATCAACTACTAAAAAATCATGACCATATGAACATGCATGGCTCAAAATTCATTTTTGAAGTTAGATGCACTGGTGCACCCAGCTTAAAACATTGGGTGCATCAAAAAAATTTTGGGTGCACCACTTAAATTTAAGCAGGATGTCAAAATAACCTAATAACAAAACCTAGTTACAAGCTATCAAATTCTTAAACAAGTAACATGACAGACATTTTAATATCTTTCTAACACTTAGATGTCAAGAATATGATGTATACTAGTATACTTGATATCTTTCCACACATAAACCTAAGAAAATATTTGGGTGCACCCTGTGCACCGACTGAAAACAATTGGGTGAACAGTTCCAATTTTGGGTCACCTGGGTGCACATGCACCCAGTATTTCGAACCCTGACATGAGATATCACAGCCGTAAGCTCTGCTGCCATACTTAAGAAAGCTGCTAGTGGGCCTGCTATCAAATTTGACGTTCAGTTTCCCAACCCCCACCTACCTACCAAATATCATGAAGATCCATCCACAATTTCTTGAGTTATGCCTTTCACAAACAAAACATGATTGTACAAACAAAGAGCACCTAAAACATAACCTTCTTGGCAAAGGGTCGGCACAAATATGATATTTCCGAAAGCAGTTTGATATGGATTAGACAAATGCTGACTTGTTTTACAATGATGGGAGAGTTGTCTATCAACACCAATAACAAGCTATCCGGTAGTGTCAGATTTACGATTTGCGCCAGGAAGGTTGGGCAAGGTAATGACTGTCAAAAGAAGAATTATGTGTCCTAGCGCATGCTTTGAACGGGGCCAGGTTATGGTGTCACTCAGAATACGTTACGTGTCAGGATACATTACTAAGCATCCCTGGTGGTATAATGTGTTTAAAGTGCACAAGTGTTTGTACTTGTAATGAATTCATTATGAAAACAGTATACATGTCTCCACACAAGGTCTTGTTATTGTGTATCCCTGTTATTCCAAGTATGGCTCAGAGTAGAACAGTGTAGACCATTTCCTGTTTGTACTTCAACACTCAAGACAATTTCAACATGTCAGTCATTTTCCAATGTATTCCCACGCGGTGTTGTGTACTGTGAAAAAGTTTCATACTGGCTGTGTATTTAGTACGTATACACACCTGTACAAATTACCTGTACAGGTAAGGTATAGGTCTGGGACATGAACACACTTCATTGCTTGGTGAGACAATCTTAAAGACAAGTCCTTTCTCAAAGATGACAATTTTGACCATCTAGCACTCGAACAGAAAGGAGAAAGCTTAAGGGGGTATCTCACTGGACTGTGGTACATTCGTGTTGTCGTTGCATTCTAAATCGGGTTTGCGTTACCCTTGACTTTATAAAAGGAATTTTATGCAAAATGTTCAAGCATGACTAAAAATACAACAACAAGATCCTAAAATGTTTGTTTTTGTCTGTGAAATTTGTTGCACACTTGATTGCAATGTCTCCAACATAAAAAAAACACACACATATATTACCACAACTTTAGTGAGATACCCCCTTCAGGTAAAGCAATGAGAGGAACATACATCATGACTTTGTCTTTTTAATAGAGGGGCTGCAAACCTTAGTCACATTGATCATGAACTTGGAAATCTTTTTTCATCTTCTAGTTTTTCAGACTCAAATTGTGAAATAGTAGAACAGCACTGATTTTGTCATTATCATAAGAGGGTCTGCATGGGGGGTCCCGACAACGATTTACGCTGAATTCAGAAGAACTCCCTACGTGAAAAAGATAAAAGATAAACTTGAAAGGGTACAGAACCAAGCTGCCCGATTCTGCACAAACAACTACAACAGGGATGCTAGTGTTACCAAAATGAAAACAGATCTACAGTGGACATCACTTGAAGACAGAAGGAAAATGTCCAGACTTTGCATGATGTACAAAATGACCAATAAGCTGGTGGACGTACCGACTGATAAGTATCTAATACCAGCTCAAAAAAGAACAAGAAACAGCCATGACTTCAAGTACCAGAGTTTCCAAGCTAGGATTGATGTGTTCAAAAATTCGTATTTTCCCAGAACTATCGTAGATTGGAATTTGTTATCACCAAGTACAGTAGGGGCATCTTCTCTGGATAGTTTTAAAGAACGCTTGCAGTTAGATGTGCAAAAGTTAGGTGTGACGGATCGTTCAGTGTAATATAACCAGCTGCTGCCGCGCCGCGTGCCTGCGAAGCTGGTGTGTTACGCCGAATGGCGGTTATACCGGCTATATAGATACAGATAGATACAGATACAGATACGTATTGCGCTAAATCAAGGAAGGAAATTACGCTAAATTTGATCGCCTCGCTACGAATAACGTAGATAAGATGGTTTTCCCCACGAGTTATGGGAAATAAAAATAGGCTGCCTACCCCTTACGGAAAAGAGCATGCAGACCCTCTTATAATTCAGCCCCCTTGTAATCACTGGGGCTGAAGTAGAAATATTTTACAGGAGACAATGATGTATGATCTCAGGTCTCTTGTCTAATTGTGTTTAGGTGAAGCAGCCTTGGCGTCAGCCGGCAGCCGGTTATCTTGTCTCGCTACCGTTATCTTAACATCTCTTGTCCCACGTACAATGCAGCGATTTCATTTGGTGACGTGCCTTGAGGGATCGGCTGGTAGGATCAAACATAGACCCATCTTTGGACATAACTTTTGAGTGACGTATTCTGTCGTATTAACAGTTGTGATGAGCAACACAATTTTCAGGTCATCGCACCTGTTAAAAAAATTTTGAATCAAATCTTGCAGGACTATCTCCAGCTTAAATTTGAATTTTTCTCCGTCTCATCGTATGGACAAATTTGTTGTTGAATTTCACTGTTAAAACTGTCATTTAAAGCAAAAATAAGTTTTAATCAATTTCATGTCATGAAGATCAGATGTTTCGGACAGACGGGGAAATTTTCTCTGTCCCAGCAAGCAAATTTCCGTGCTGGTACAGAAGGCATGGTCTTAGAAACAGCTCTAAAATCAAATTGAAGAAAAAAAAGGATCTGTAAAAAGTACTGATAAATTTTCTTTCTTGTAGGGCAAAAACGGTTGTTATTTAGAAGGCTGACAAATTTCCACACTAATATTCCAAGCCTTTTGGCTGCATGTATCAAAAACATTCATCTGTTCTCCCTAGTCAGGGAGAACAACAAATGTTACAACTGTTACAGTAATTATGATAGAAAAGCATGGACAACTAAGAGGGAATTTTGTGCTATGAAAGTATGATAATGGCTATGATTAAGCACATCTTTGAAGTCTTGATATTACTATACAACGAGAATTTTAACAGCTTTCCTAAACTATGTCAGCTAAGTTCAACATACCTGTATATAGACTAAGATGCCTAAGGTATGGGACAGCGAAGATCAAAGGCATTTAGCCGCACAGAGACCAAGACTCCCATGCGTCGCTCCTCTGTGTCTACTGTTTGTAAACGACACTCCCAGGAACAAAGGCCTTGTCCATTAACCAGTCCATTGGATTTGAAAAAAAAGCACGTAAATTCTAGCTAGGCAAGCGCTAAGCTTCCAAGATTCAATAAGAGATATGTAACTTTTTCAATGTTGGTGAGAAGTTGTGTAATTTATTTGTTTAATCAGAAGAATGAAGAAAAGAGAAACCAGTTTAGAAGTGTTATGTCTGTATGCACATTACAAAATATCCCTGAAGTCAAGCACTTTATGCAGTATTTGCGTTTAGTGTTTAAGCCTTTTGAGGTAAATGAAATTATTAATTCCATTATGAAATCTTTGTAATTTTTTTTTTAAAGATAGAAAGTACTACTTTAGGGATGAAGGTCATCAAGCAAAAAAATTCAGTTTTAACATACTAGGTATTTCACTTTAAACTATATATGCTATAGTCCATGCTAAAAAACTTGCTTTGTTAGCCATGTCCTTACACAAGATGTTTCTGTTTTTCTTAATTAGTTAAGAGGACATAACAATCAGGACAAAGTGCTGAGCTTCTTCCCCAGATACCTCGGTAACGGCAGTGTTGTTAATGAGCATGATGGCCGTCTGTTTCCAAAACTCCGGCAGGGAATCCAAACACGTAGACAGACATCGTTGGGGAAACAATACCTTAATAAGAGGTGGGGCCGTTACGGCAACCTTATCTTTGTCAATGACATAGTGCAGGCTCGGAGTTAGGAGTAGAAATGGGGGATAAGAGGCGCCAGCTATTGTTCGGAGCCCCGCGATGACGCAGGGTTATTTGTGTGTTATCAGTTAGAGCACCTGTGTCTTGCAGACATGTGGGCTAGTCTGTTTGGTCTGAGACGAGCAGTGGAACTTTCAGGATTTGAACTATTTTGTCAAAGCTATGAGCACCTGGTCTTGTGCTCTGATGATCAACGTTCATTGGTCACAGTACTTAAAAGAATGACATTTTGTACTTAATATAGTAAGCAAGCTTTCTAACTTTTGATTCATAACAAAGGCTGTCATATATAAAACATGCTGGAATATATAGTATACTGTAAGAGATAACTGTTCAGAATGCAGCCTTAATTTTACATCAGGAATACACCTTATATTTGTGGGGAAACGGCCGACATCAAGACAAAGGATCAAAATACCAAAGCCTTTGTAGTTACTCCAAGCATTTCCACTAAAACAAGGCCGACAGAGACTTAGAGGTTTGGTAAGAAGGAAGTTGCGGGAACGGCAAGGGCAATGGCAATTTACCAGCCTTCGCTGTCTAGACTTTCTGTCGCTATCGCGCTATCGCACAGAGATGGACAGAAAAGGAGCCGCGATCACAATCAAGATTTTTTGGTTCCGTACGTCTGTTGACGTACATTCTTGACATTTTGGGGACGGCAAATGGCCGCAATTATTAATGCCCTTGGCATGCAGGTTTTGAAGTTTTCTTTTGAAGCCCAGACTATGATGTATTATGATAAAGCACTCAATACATATGGCAAGGGAAACTATGGAGAAAGAAACAAAGCAATAGAACCAGATGCAGTACCAAATCTCAGTCAAAAATCTTGGCGGTAGACCTGGTTATAAAAGAAAAGGAATTTCCAGTATTACACAGTTGTTGAAGAGATGTCACTTAACTTCCCTTTCAATTTGAAAGTAAGAGATATTCCCACCATTGCATTTGTGTTCAAGGACAAAAAAGGAAGCTTTTGATTGTTTTTCCTAGTAAGCAGAATGAAAAAGTGATACTGTGTTGGGTTCCTCTTTTGAAGTCAATTGTGTAAAATGTTCTCTATTTAATGGTAAACCAATTAAAGACAGGTCATTAACCCCGAGAATAAACACCTTGTAAAACAAATAAACTGAAACTGTGCTGAAAAGGTGCTATGTTCTTGTGTAACTGTTTGTGCTGTACCGTACTGTTGTGAGGAATGTCGGCCATCCTCCCAGGTGTCTCATGTTTGTTTATATTTGTTCTGCAGGGTAAACAGATGGTACAGCTGATGGACATGTTCTCTCTATCTGAGATGGCGCTACTGTGTGACATCACTGAGGTAAGTGATGAGAAAATTTTACATCTTTGGGTGAATCTATAGGTGAAATATTAGAACTGAGTGCAATCTGTTGCACACTCTTTTAAAAGTTATAAGTCTAAAATATAATGCATATTTAATAATGACCTTTATTGTACATTTGTGCTCAAACAAGCGATTAATAAAAATTGATATAAAGCCAAACTTGCATAAGGACCACCTGGCCAGTGATATACAGTCACCTGGCTGATATGGCCACTTTTTCCCATGGACATCACGAATTCTGTTCTCAGTGACCACACATAGACCATATATGAACATTTAATTGGTCTTATAGTTACAGGCAGATTTTGACTGCACAATTCATGTCTGTAATAGCTGCGATAGTGAGTGAGTACTACATCAAGTTATGAAACTTAGACAGTCCCTTGGTGTCTGATTCTAAACATAGTTGTCAAGAGTTAAGAATTAGTTAATAGCTCTTTATAATGTTCAGTTCTGTCAGGATTGCACAATCGTCGCAATGACACCATGGCTGGATAAGGTACAATGTAATACCATCATAGATAATCAGCTTATTGTAATTTGAATCAAAGGTTACCTTCCCATCCACCTATAATACACCTGCTGATATACCCATTAATGTCACATTAACTGCACATCAGATTCTGGACGTTTGTTCTTGATCAGAACGAGTGCTGTGATTTGGCGGCTCTTTTTACGATCCAACTCCGCCCCTTTGCCCGCGTGATAAATAAAGGGACAAACCAGCGGTGGCAGCCCGACTCTTTGATGTCTCTTGGTTCTGTTAATTGTGATGTGAAAAGAATATCAAACAAGATGTACGATGCACTTGCACTGTCTAATGACTTTATAGGTCACAGAAAGTTCATCACAACTGATGCGAAAGTGTGAAAAAGAACTTGTTGCCTGTTTTGATAAAAGAGGTTCTAAGATTTTTTTCCACACGTAATTGACAATTAGTATCTCACCTTGTAGTATTAGTAGCTTTGTGAAGGGCCCTTGGCAAGTTTGTTGATATGTACATTGTTGCCTTCTATAATCTTTGTTGAACAGGTTACCTTTTTCCAAAAACAGGCAAAAATGGTTCGAAGGTGATTACTTTTCACCTCATCTTATTCTAATGAATTATGCATACTAATTATATATATATATATACTTTAGCCCTTAACAAAAAAGTTTTTTTTGCAAACCAGGATGTTCTTAAGTTTAGTATATTTATTAGCTTGTTAGAATTTTAAAAAGCTTCAAAGCCATTGTGAGTCAGAAAATTAAGAACAAATACCCTGGCCAGCACCTAAAATACAAAAAAAAAAGGAAGTTCTACTGCAGTAACAAAGTCTGTTCAAAGTTGACCCTGGCCTTTGTCTTCCCAACATCTACACACATGCCAAATGCCATTACAATCCATCCATACCGGTAGATTTAAAAATTATGCCAACCACAAATATGAAGAAGCACAAACACAAACACCAAAAACTATACCTCCATTTTTTCATGGAGGTAATAACACTCCCCATATCTACTGATGTTTATCGAGGGACCCTTACAGAGTCCAGACGGTAGGGTCGAGACCTTAATGTTGAGACATGGAAGATGCTATCTCCTCTCCATTGTCCCAAGATTCCATTTAAATCTCCAGCTATTGTGACGGGACAGGTTCTTTTGTCTGCGAGCATTTTCCCCTCTGGCACGTCATCTCTCAATGACTCGTGCTATCAAGAAAACCATCAGTTTATTGATATTACAGAAATAATGAAGAAAGAGAATTTTGACTGCTCTACAACGCTATGAACTTAACCTCATAATGTTTAATCTGTAAAAACTTGAGCAGATTGAAAAGAATTCAATTTGGCATCCTTTTTAGTTGTACATTGTATAGTCAGACGGTTTATCTGATCAAACTGAAAGATCAAAATGATGATTTATGTAATGTTTCAACCTTAAGGACTCAAAGGTCTTGCTTTTAACATTGTCATCTGTGTATGGCACAGTTCCACTGACAAACAGAATAGGTGGCTCATGGTGGCAATGCTAGAGCAACTCATTACAACTTTTTTCTTTGCCATCCTTCAACAGTTTTTTTTCCAAAATTTTTGAGGAGTTTTGGTTTGACTAGCGCTAGCTGATATTGGAATAGGATGAAATTGTGGACTCTGTATCTTTAACACTTCATCATATTTGCTGCAGGTAAGCAATTGAAAGAATCAAGTATAACTAAGTTGAAGGTCCATCTAGGGCTGATGACTCCAGAACCCATTCGTTACTGTCCCTGGACAGAAATTTACCTGTTTGGACAAAAACAATATTGACCCCATCTGTCCAAAAATGACAGATTTTACAAAGAAAATCAACAGACAAAAATTTATGGTGAATTCCATTCTTTGTGTAGGAATAAAGGTTATTGATATAAATTTTACAACTATGAAAATATATGAACTGTATTTGCTCCCAAACAATGAATGGGACAGAAAAAAGCTTAAGCTGTAGACAGTCCTGGGTTCATCTTTAAAAGGGTTTTCTTAGTGTCATGTCAACATCATGCTCCACAAGTTTCTGTCCCCCTGTTTCCTTGTCCCTGAAGAAGTACTAGAAGTAGAAGTGTTTTGGTATGCAGTAAATATTTGGGTTATACTGTTCAACAAGTACTAGTGGACTGGTAGATTCATTGTCTAAATTTTGTTTCTGCATGTTATGTGGACGTGGTTTAGACTTGTGTGCCGCAAATGCAGGTTGTTTGGTGTAGAACCCAGAGGTCCTGGGTTTCAATCCTGTCATGCTACTACAGGGATCGAAATACTTTTTTTTTGCTACATGCAAAATTGCAAGTTGGCAAAAATCTTACGTGCAATTCGAATGATTTAGACAATGATTTAGCCAGCTTCAATCATTCGGTCCTTTGGCGGAATTTTGCTGCTCAGGACAAATAAGAATTTTGCTCATTCTGTCACTTTTGGCGGACAGAAATCGGCACATGAAAATGTAGACAAAACTTGAAATTTTGGAATGATATCCACATAATCAGCATGTAAGTTTGCAGCAAAGCCCAATTTGATTATTTGTAACACCTACTGATGACTGGTGACGATCCCTGGCAAAGGCACAGGGCCTCAGTATTTTTACTATAGGCCAGGTATTTTTAACATGCAAGATTGCAAGTTCAGAATATTTTTACGTGCAAATCTCAAAAATTACATGCAATTTGCAAGTTAAGTATGTCTATTTCGAACCCTGTACTAATCTTGTGCCTTTGGGAAACAGCACTCCTCACTCCATGCACACAGGTGTAAAAATAGGTACCTGACTTCAGTTAAGGAGGTAAAAGGTGGTGAAATGAGAGGGTTGGACTTCGCCTTATAATTGTAACCTAGACACATTGGATAACAACCCAATGCACCTACAGAGTCCAACTTAAAAAGGCTGTTGGACAACGGAAATTTTTGGATTGAATGTGTATTTTGAGTCTGATTTGAATTTGTTTTGATTGAGTTCATTTCCTTCAAGAATGCTTTACTTGAGTTGAGCCCTGGCCACAGGTATGGGAGATTGAGACTAATGGTAAGCACCAGTACCAGACTTCGACTCTACCAATTCAGCTCTAGACAATCACAACTCAAAGGTTGACTCCTGTTGTAACTCTTTCTTTGCACTCATGTACCAAACTGACAGTAAACATGTTCTCCATGACTCAGCTGTCTCCAACATGAGTGAAAAAGCAACAGTTCACTCTACAGATTCCTTCTGGAACAATACATCAAAGGCGTGCGTGAGGCACTGTGGTATTGTTGTGTGGACATTGCTGACAGGTACTGACTGTGCCCAGGGTTTTACCCACCAGCGCTCAACAGGGGGCCCGACCTGTGGCGACAAACCTCACCAAATGGCAGCGGTTGGGAGGTTATAATTGAAATGCACCTTTTCCCGTCACGTTTGCAAACTGTTGAACTGAAGCCCAGAAAAGTTGGAAATCTGGAACCAGGAAATATGAATTTCATGATTGTGATATCCAGGGAGTGGAAGAATAAGTGTTGTGGGTGTCGAAGTTTCCAGCATGAAGAGAACTAATTTGGTGACAATTATTAAGAAGAAATTTCAAATTAGATATTTTCCCAGGGCGTGCCGCGTATCCGGCTGTCAGAATTAGCGTTTCCTTCATCCATCACGAGAAACGTTGACAAAGGGTCTATCTGTTCAGATTGAATCTCAGCTGCTTTAAAACCCTGTAGCAAATTTAAGTGTGGCCTTCAAGACAGTACATTGCCTTTCTTCGATTTTCCCACGTAATAATGATGAACAGGACTGTACTAGATTGACTGACAATACATGTAGTAACGATTTGACAAGAAGGGTTACAATGATTAAAACTTTTGATATGAGTTGAACCTATTTGCTGATAATATAACGTCCACAATTAGTAATAACTGCTTAATACAATGAAACCGACAAATCTAAGGTGACTACTGCATATGGGCCGTGTCATAAGACAAGGGATGTACTAAAAGGCATACTTTACATCTTCTTCAATGTAGTACATATATCTCAAAACGAACTGCATTTTGAACCCTAAATTAGATATGAATTTATGCAGTTATATCTTTCCTTCAAGCCAAGCACAACCCACTAGATTAATGCAGTTAAGAATGCTAACAGAAATAGTTCTCATAGCAATGATATTGCCAATTTTTTAGCTTCAAATATTCCACATATATTTCACTGTGTCACAAAATCATTGTAAAGATCACTAGTACTTTGTGACACATTAACAGTAATTATAAGCCTGACAGAGACTTATAATATGAAACCTTGTCTGATAGTGAAATCCATCCAATTGGCACAATGAGGAACTAGAGCACAGTTGGTGTCAAATTCTACTTCTAACATGCCAGCAAAGTCTTTGAAATGGTTTTAAGGGAACCAAAAGAATGGAGATTGAGAAAAAGAAGTGACATCTGCTTAAGCCGATAGTTTCCACATTTCAGTAGGTTTGTCTCGGCACTGAAAATATCACTTCTGCGTAAGGATCTGGGCAGTCTGTACAATAAAGTACAGTTATTGGCTGTATAAATCACAAGTTATAGCGTCCCAAAGGCAGGCCCAGTCATTTTACAAATCATCCCCATTGTGATTTTGTGGGGAGTCATTATGGGAGTGTTTACAGCAAGGTGGGAGTGGAAGCAACCCTCTGACCTACACATGTACGAATGTGGGGAACTTAGGACAGCGTATAAATCATTTCCGCAACTGACAACTAAGCGAAGGAATAATTCAAAATCTCCACCTTTTAGTATGATCTAAGTTTGTACAGTATAGAACTTACCTGTGGTTGTAAGGACTGTAGTAGGCTTGGCTGGCAATAAAACAGAAGTCCACCTTAGGGCAGGCCTACACAGGTGAGTAGTTTGTGCTGCTGCCACCTCTGTCCTCTCCGTAGCTCACAGCAGACTGCGCGCGCCGGTCCGGGCTGGGTGTATATGTAGTAATTGCTCGCATCGCCCGGAGAAATAGTTCCGATGTCTCTGATGTGGCGGCGATCATCCGACAAGCCCTCGGGTGATTTTACGCTCGGACGGTTCTGTAAACTCCCGAGTGTGGGCTAAGTCGGAGTCAAAAGCAGTGACTCCCACCACACATATCTCAAATGCCTCACTTCGGAGACGTACCTTTTCTAAGCTCAAGGTCTAAGTCAGGATGTGATGTCTTCACTCTTTTCAGGACTTTCCTAAACGGCCAGATCAGACATTTCAGCGTGTTATAATTAAAATAATCTCGGGCAATTAGTGACAATTATGGAGCTTTGGGTAATAGTTTTCCTTTTGTGAGTTTGCCGCCACCACACGACCAGACCCGGCCCATAAGTATCCCTGCCCTACAACATGTATGAAGTCCTCTACAGGAGCAGTCTTGCAATTCGATACGTCTGGTCCTCGTGGCAAAGAGATTTCTCCACACAGAGTTATCGCATAGGACTGTAGCTTTGCTTTATTTCATAAACAGTGTAAACAGACATCACATTGACACTGCTGTAGAAGTACAGAACAAGAGAAAAGTCCAGGGATGGCACATGTAGATGGGTCGGACAGATAAAGTCGGCGCATGTCCGCAGGTTATCTTGTCTCAGACTGACCAAGGCTTTAGATGTGGTCGATCAATCAGCTAAAACCACAGTCTCAGGGTTGATCTAAATTTTGGTATGAATGGTCTGAATCTGGCTCACGCTGGCTTATGTGGGGGATTAGGCTGGATTTGCCGAATGATCCTTAGGAGGTGGATCCAAATTAATATCTCGTTCGATGCCATGCCTGGGAAGTGTTCTCACAAAAATTTTATCACGGCATATATATAGGGGAATTTTTTTAAGTGTAGCAAAGCCATGTGGTAAGCAAGTTGCAGGTGAGCATTGTCTAGGGAAATCCTCCCCCTGGAGATTTTTTGCATTTATAGCCCTCAAAAACACTTTCCTGCATTTTGAGGGCCAAATTTAGTGAAATAAAGCCAACATTTTGTATTTTCTATTTCTTGCAAAACAACAAAAAAGTCCTCTTTGCTTCTTGAAGCATGGGGGCCCAAATCATGACATACATAATGTATTGACCCAAGTCGCAGCATAAGGACCCAAATCACAGCATGGGGAATCCAAATCACAGAATAGGGGCGAACTAAAAGGCCTAGAGAGAACAATGCTGGTTGGATCCAGATTCGCAAAGCCTGGTATTAACGGTCTGAATCTGGCTCGGGAGTGGTTGTGGGTGATGTTATTTAGGCTTAAGCTGAATCTGAAAAATCCACCTGGGCAGGTGGATTTGCAGATCAAATTTTGATTAATCCCATACCATAAATCCAGATTTGTTTAGCTTGGCAAAACATCTGCATAAAATGCAGATTGTTGCCTTAAAGTAAAGGAGGCTTAGAATTAATTGGAGACTGTGTATTCATTGTAAAAAAGAAAAAAAACTTCATAGTGTCCTGTTTTCTGCCCAGTTGTAATGTTATTGTGTTTATTAGTTAATGTTATGTCTCAAATCCATAAGCAAGTCCTGTTTGCTTTACATTGTGGGATGACACGCTTTTCTGTGTAGTCAACTTGTTGGCTTATTTGATAGCAAATTTTAGCTATTCACTCTACCAGATATAATTATTTATGTCCGCCTTAGTGCATCCGTATGCGATTCATCATTGTATTCACTGCCGTGTGAACTTAAGTTTTTTCTGTGTCTGCAAAGATAAGATTCTATCAAAACATATTACTGATTTTCATTTGGTTTTATTGGGATAGTGGGCTAAGGGTGTTTGGCCCAGAACCCAGAGGCCCTGGGTTTGAATCCCCTGACAATTTTTTTCCACTGATGTTGTGTCCTTGGAAAAGTTACTTTACACAAATTTTCCTTTAACTCTGCCAAGATGTAAAATGGGTACCTGGCTTCGATTGGAGAGGTAAAATAAAACTACTAAATTTTAGGAAGTGGAAGGAGAGGGATGGGCTCCACCTTCCAATACTGTGTCCTTGACACAGTGGACAACAACTCACTACCCCTACGGTCTCAAAAATACTACTAGGACTCTCTCTTTGCCTTTTTAAAAATAATTTTCTCATTTTATTTTGCTCTTATCTTTGAAGTGGCCACTCTTGTCTGGCCTGAGACTCCCTTCTGTCTATATCAGGTCTACCTCACAATAGAGAACAAGACATCTTCGATCTCTACCATTGTTCAGGTGCTGTTTTAACATGTCGGCTTGGGGGTTAAGTGATGCTGTTATCTGTAGTGAGCTGATATCTGCATTACTTCTAGTCTGCTGAGTTTGCCTGAAGAGTGTGTGGTCCAGTTTTCTTACCACAATTTCAATAGTTTAGTTTATTGCAAATTCTTGCCCGTGGGTTTAAATTGCAGGTAACATGAAAGGTACAATGTATGAACAGTATAAAAACAATATAGCAAATGTCTACTTTAGTTTAAAAGGTAGCTCTAGAGTCTGGGTTACTGGTTCTACTTCTTTTACGAAGACGAGGATATTTCAGTACACCTGTGAAATACCTGTTGAAAGTTATAACTACATACAGCTCTTCAGCTTTGTCCATTTTTCAAGAGTTTAAAGGCAGGAGGAGGTCCTTTACATGGTTATTTACAAATTGAATTGATTCTTTCTGTTTTCTTGAATCATAAAAAAATGTAAATCCGATAAATATTCAATCAGCTCACATCCAAGGATCATAATTATTCAGTCCATACTAGCCACTTGTTGCAACATGTTTCTGAAAGTTGCAACTCAAGGTGTCGTTCTCAACTTTGATGTTCCACAGCATTGTACAGACCATTCGTGAATATAGTAAGCTTAAGTTGGACTTGCTTTGTTGTGTTTCAACTTTTGAA
Source organism: Branchiostoma floridae x Branchiostoma belcheri (assembly GCA_019207045.1). NCBI lineage: Eukaryota > Metazoa > Chordata > Leptocardii > Amphioxiformes > Branchiostomatidae > Branchiostoma > Branchiostoma floridae x Branchiostoma belcheri. The sequence continues at coordinate 15,047,758 of CM033035.1, forward strand.
TCAACTATTGAATCGGATTCAGAAACAATGTTGGAACCAGGATGGCCATATATACAATAGTGCAGGAATTAGAGGACTGATTGAAAGCTTCTTGCTAAATACTTTATTTTGTGTTTGGATTAACCGAAGTAACGTTTAAAATTGCAACTTACAGATGAACTTACATTCAAGCACAGGAACTGATCATTTTCTCAAGGAAAGTCCAAAACAGCAGCAAGTATACTTTTCATGCTAAATAGAATTATTTGATTCAGATATGTTAGCCGAGTCAATGTCAAAGAGAGAAACTTTCACGGTCAAGGGTACAAAGTTGTAAAAAAACAACCTCAAACCACACCATGTTCAGAAAATCATCATGGTACAATGGGGTGGTCAAATTTTTGTCTGAGTGGCTTGATTAAAAGTAATTCCTAAGAGTCAGAACTTGCTTAATATTTTCCTGATGCTTTTAACAGAAATGTGCCTTAGAATGTTAGATTTTATTTAGTTTCATGTCTTAAATGTCATATATGCATAATCCTGAACTAACTTGTGTCTTTTAACACCGGTGTGTTTTCTAACACTAAGAGGTGTAGATCCTCATTGTTTGTTAAATCCTATAATTGCTCTGCCCTGTCGTTAGCAGTACAGGACACACCTTTGTGACTTTTTGCCCCGACCGTGGCTAGTCCTGGCACGTTAGCCTGGCACCACCGTGGGCAGACATGCTGTAATTAATGCGTAGAGCCGCGTCTGTACCACACATTATCCTGTCAGGGACGTCCCACCTTAATAACGTGACACTAGCCAGGTAGGCGACTTCGGCTCCGCTGTTTCTACAGATCGCATTAGTCCAGTATGTTTTAATTTGCAGTATCTGCCCAATTACGGTGCAAACATGAAGATGGCGTGATCACACAGGTGATAGCGGCGAGATTTAGACACTGATAGCATCTTAGAAATAAGTGTCTGTGGGGGGATTTTGACTGCTCAATGTGTGTTTACATACTGAAGCCACACCAATTTTATTTGTTGTTCCCCTCAGTTTTTCTGAAAAAAATTGGGTCGGTCGGTGAAAAAAAAAAAAACTTTCAAAAAGTCCGGGGTAGAGGAGATCGGACAGAAAACCTAAACTTTCAACATTTAGGGGCTCCCTCACCAGGTAGCAAAGTTCAAAGTTTGAAGATAAATGATAAGTGTGCCGTCCAAAATAGGCACGTGCAGCTACTGGAATTTGAGGCCCATAGCTAATTTGAGAAAGGAGAGGCAGTGAAATTTTGTCAACTGTTGACAATAATGCAGTCTCAAGTTGCATCTGAATCCGTTAACACTAGGTGTGGCCATCAATTTGAAAAGTTTTTTTTTTTTTCAAGAATCCGAGAAACAACAAATAGAATTTGTATAGCCTGAGAGGCCTAGAATGTATTTTCAAAGTTGATTTAAAATGTTAAAAATGATTGGTTGCAAGATGGCTGTTGAGACTGGTACTGGTGACAAAAGTGAAAAGTTTCAAAGAATAAGTTTAAATGTGCTTGAAATACTTTGTTTATGAATACAGAATACTAACACTTTGACTGAAGAGCCACAATTTTTACATTTGATGGATATCAGTACTCTGATATTTTTGTTTACTCCGGTAGGAAAAAATAGGTTGTTGTTGTTGTAACAGTTTTATACTTATTTTCTTTCTTCTGTCAGTAGCCAATCAGAGCTTAGGTTAAATATCATCTGTGACAATTGAGCAAATGTGAGCATTTTTTTACTTGCACAGAATACAAAAGGGCAAACCTAATAATATAGTCTAATCATGTTTACTTAATGACCTGGTCCAAAAACCAAGTAGATTTTACTGGTGCACAATAATGATCTGGCTTTTAGCTAGGATTTTATAATAGGGAGTCCAAACTTATTGATGAGTTGCAGTGACTATTGTAGGGGGGTCTGGGGGCATCCACCTTCCATGGTGCAGAGTTTTTGATGATTTTCAGTTAAAATAGTGCATTCTTAGGTATCCAAAGAGGCAAGAATACTGTTACAGATGTCACTGACAGTAGAAGACTGTGACCACAGATGACCTGGTAGCATCCCTGGTCAATCAGAATTTCATGCTTGTCAGAGGATTTTCTCCTCAGTATAGGGCGTCCAGGGGGATCAAAATTCTAAGAAAAGTGCGTCTAGATGAGGCGTTGACGCATGCCTGGCTAAAAGCCTGGTAATGATATATTTATAATGTCTACTTAAAATGACCCGGTTCAAAAACCAAGTACATTTTCCAGGCGCAAAGTAATGATATAGCTAGTCTAATTATGTTAATGACCAGTGGTCCAAAAACCAAGTAGATTTTACTGGCGCACAATAATGATATATCATATAGCTAGTTATATTGCAATCCATACATAGTATGGGATTGCAATATACTGTTTTTCCTTTGTTTCTTCTCCTGTCAAATCTTCAATTGGATTCTACTTTTTCATTTTTTGGCCAAATGAGCTGAAATTTGGCAGGGTGGTAGAAATAGCAAATACCCCCAGACGTTTTTTTCACTTTATTGATAGAGGCCTTAGAATTTATGATATTTAGGGTTTTTGGTCATTTTTAGACAAAATATGTATATTTTGGGCCCCTGTGCCCTGGCATTACAAGCTAATGACCTGAAATTTGGTACAGAGGTGCATTGGACATATGAGCACAGAAAACCATCAACACCTTCTTCATAGATCACTTCAAAAATGAGTTATTTTAGGGGTTTTGGCCATTTTTGACTAAAAATGTATATTTTTGGCTCCTATGCCCTTGTATTAAAACCAAATGACCTGAAATTTGGTACATGGGTGCGTTTGACATATGACCACAGAACCCCATCAACGCTTTATTCATTGTTTACTCCAAAAATGAGTTATTTTAGGGTTTTTGGCCATTTTTGACTAAAAATGTATATTTTTTGCTCCTATGCCCTTGTATAGAAACGAAATGACCTGAAGTTTGGTACAGAGGTGCATTGAACATATGCTCACAGGACCCCATTGACACTTTCTTCATAGATCACTTCAAAAATTAGTTATTTCGGGGTTTTCAGTCATTTTTGACTTAAAAATGTATATTTTTGGCTTCTTTGCCCTTGTATGTAAACCAAATGACCTGAAATTTGGTACAAAGGTAAATTGGACATATGACAACAGGACCCCATCAACACTTTCTTCATAGAGCACTTATAAAATGAGTTATTTTGGGATTTTTAGCCATTTTTAACTAAAAATGTATATTTTTGGCTCCTATGCCCTTATATTGAAACCAAATGACCTAAAATTCGGCATGAAAGTGTGTAGGACAAGTGCCCACAGTACTTCATTTTCCCTTTGAGCAAAAATTATTTCAAATTGTTGAATTATGGGATTTTTTCAAGGATGAAGATGGATTGCAATATGCTGTATTTGCTCCTAAGCAAATGTCGGCCTTTCTAGTCTAATTATGTTTTACTTAATGACCTGGTTCAAAAACCAAGTACAGTACATTTTCCTGGCGCAAAGTAATGATATAGCTAGTCTAATTATGTTAATAACCTGGTCCAAAAACCAAGTAGATTTTACTGGACAGGTGCACAATAATGATATAGCTAGTCTAATTAATATGTTAATGACCTGGTCCAAAAACCAAGTAGATTTTACTGATATATAATACTAAGGTGAGCCTAATGGAGCGACAAAAGGAAAACATGCTGCATTTTAGTTACCATGAGTTTCTAATAAGGTATGTAACATTGACTTAAGTTTGTACGCTGTAATATGGACTATAATAAATTCTTTCCTTTTGCACAATTTCTACCTTATGTGACATTATATAGTGTTGACAATTCTTGTGAACTTAATACCTGAATACGGGTACTTTTAGCAACCCTTAATTCATCCGGAGAGAGCGAAGTAATAAGTTTAAATTTGTTTTCTGTCGACATGTCAGCCTGCGATTTTAATTTGCTTTGTTGCCATTGTTGTTTATGGGATTGAAGGGACATGAAGAGACATGAGGATGAAGTCTGCCATCTCTCACTTGCTCCCTTTTGTTGCAGTGACTATCGTATTTTTGGATGTATAGGAGAAAAGATTTTGCTTTTGCCGTGAAGGTAATTTGTTTTTGGTAGCATTTATATAGTTACTATGTACTTTGTGGTTCATTAGCACAACTCAAGAAACTTTGTATCATTGTGGTTAGATCATAGGCGGTAGGCCATCGAGTTTTTGTTGAAATCAGTATTAGTTTGCTGAAATAAAAATCTGACTCCAAGGAAAGATTCCCTAGAATCGTACACTTATTACACACACGGTGTACTCGGTCCACGGAAAGATTGCCGAGAATCGTACACTTACACCCACTGGGTACTCTGTCCACGGAAAAATTCAGGCCCGAGAATCGTACACTTATACCCACTGGGTACTCGGTCCACGGAAAGATTCCCGAGAATCGTACACTTACACACACTGGGTACTCGGTCTACGGAAAGATTCCCGAGAATCGTACACTTACTCACACACTGGGTACTCGGTCCACGGAAAGATTCCCGAGAATCGTACACTTATACCCACTGGGTACTCGGTCCACGGAAAGATTCCCGAGAATCGTACACTTACACACACTGGGTACTCGGTCCACGGAAAGATTCCCGAGAATCGTACACTTACTCACACACTGGGTACTCGGTCCACGGAAAGATTCCCGAGAATCGTACACTTACTCACACACTGGGTACTCGGTCCACGGAAAGATTCCCGAGAATCGTACACTTACACACACTGTGTACTCGGTCCACGGAAAGATTCCCGAGAATCGTACACTCATGAGCGGCTACACAAACACGCTGTCGATTCCAAAGAATCACACATACGAACGGTCGCCGAGATCACCCGAAGTTTGCCGAACACCGAGTTCCGAACGCTTTGGTGTTAGGAACAATAATGAATAGGTAGGAAACGCCGTTTCAAAAGCCCTTGTTTTCGGCGAAATGCCGCAATGATATAAAACACATTGATACTACTTATCATCTAGGTGTTACTTACTAGCCATGTAAGATTCCTTAGGACACAACACCTAATAATAAAGAAAATATGCAGCATTTTGTAAAGTCCGATTTCCGGGGAAGAGCGTTACCAGCAGTACCATACCTGGCCGGTAGGGTCGCTGCTGCACAAGACGATTACATCATTGCTAGCCAATCAGACGCGAGACTCAGAAAAGTTCCCGCGAAAGTTTCAGTGAACTAAGTTACATCGTGTTTATGATTGTGTATGATTCTCAGGATTCTTTCAGTGGACTGAGTGCACGGTGTATGTTAGTGTTATGATTCTCAGAATTCTTTCAGTGAACAAGACACAGAGTGTGTTAGTGTATGATTCCCGGGAATATTTGAGTGGACCGAGTACACTGTGTGTTTGGTAGTCAGTGTATGATTGATTCTCGTGAATCTCTGTGGAACGAGTACACACTGTTTGAGTTCATAAAGTCTTATTTCAGTACGACAAAGTACATGTAATACTGATTTCAACAAATAATCTATTGCCTTTTGTCAAACCAGCCACGCCGAAAACTATTCTCACGTAAAAGCCAAGAAGCCCCAGATCCACCATAGAACCATGGTTCTAAGTCACATTTCCTGCTGCCACCCCTATTGGTAACGCTCTTGCCGGGTAGCATTTCCTACCCAGTCATCTTTATGTAGTTAGACAAGTTAGCCCCTTGGCGGTTCATCGGTTCGAGCAGGGCTTCGCGAACGCGTTCGAGCCAACTGCGAAACTGTTCTACTCCCGTCGACCTTTGCGCGAACTATCCCCGTGATCTAGAACGACGCAGCAAACGGAGCTCGGTGTACACAGTGCGTCTTTCAAGCTCAGCATGCTTGTTTATTATTTGATTCAATGGACTGAGTACACAGTACGGTAGTATATACAGTGTGTGTTGAGTGTATACGTAAAAATAAAGCAACAGCGATTTCGACCAAAACTCGATGGCCTATTGCCCATGGTTAGATCATGTTCTATCAAAGAAATGCTTAGATTTTGGGCCTCTTGACAGCTTTCCTTGGTACTGCAGCAGAGCATCCAATCTTGATCTTGCCTTTAAAAGATGCATAGTTAGGGTAAAACAGAGGATTAAAGCTACTTGTAACCCTGGTTCGTATCAAAGGGGCATTCCACTCCAGAAGGGGGTGGTGTTTTCCAATAGATAATGTGTCAATGAATACATAATCAGCCAAATTTGGTGGGTTTTGCCTTGGGATGAATTGCGCGATGGGTGTCTTGTAAAACAATATGACACTCACTAAACCCATGCAGACCCACAGTAACCCATGCATTCCCTATACGCATAGACATTTGTTTATCGTGCATGTTTTCGAAATAAATGAGGATCGCTAAGCACACCGAGAAGGCAAATTGCTCATAAGATAGCAAAGAACACAATAAAAAAACGAGATTTCTTAGCGATCCTGAAATTAGTTTTGTAACCTTACCGAAAATTTATGCATTGTATTGAGCCATAGGATTAATTCAATCAGAGGTTACTTGGAGAGTTAAGGTAGAAGACTGAATGCTTTTGAGGCTCGTGGAGCAACTGCATGTACTTTATCGTATAATGTGAAGTAGTATGCATTTATTAATTCCTAAAATTGATATCTACTGGAAAATAACACTCCGATGTGGAGTTGAATGCCCCTTTAATAGATGCATAGGGTAAAACAGATTACATCTACTTGTAATCCTGGTTCGTATTAAAGCCACATACACCTTGACCTTGACCTGACCTTTCTGAGATGTTGCAATGTTCGACATGAGTTATGCTGACATGCTCACACCTGTGGCTTACACATTCACACCTGTGGGCGACTCCCTCACCTGACAAATTAGTGCCTTCCGGACCTTGGCACCTCACAAGTTATGACCGGTCAGAGTAAAGGCAATGTCTGTTCTTGTGAAGCCACCCAGTTAATTGTATTATCCCATATGGACAGAGTTGTTTTTGTTGGTGACATCTTCTTTTTTTTGATACCAGATAACTTTCTTGATGATGTAGAAAGTCCAGAGTCCAGACTTGTTTGTTTTTCATTGGCTCACAGTGCAATTTTTTTGCAAATTTCAACAATGATTTTACTAATTTCAACAATGATTTTACTAATAATTTACAAAGATGTATTTTTTTCAGGTTGTTGTTGTTAGTTTGTATTGTATACCTGGTAAACTGCCTTATGACATAACACACCAGGATTGTATATAGAAGAGAATAAGTATTTACTCACACTGAGAGGGTCCTTTTTGACATGTGTGGTGGGTTCTTTAACATGCCGGAGGTGTGGCCGTCCTCAAACACAGGACCTCCATTTAATGTCCTATACAGTTCGGTAGTCATTTTCACCTGAGTGAAGTGACAAAATTCACCTTTCCCAAGGGCACAATATCTGGGGACCCAAACCCAGGACATCTGGGCTTTGAGCCAATTGTTACCCAGTGTTCAACCCCAGGTTGTTGTCGTAAGCACAAATTGCAGTAAGACCTAAAAACTTAAGGCAACATTTTTGTGAAAATGCAGAATGTTTTCTCTGTAGCCTTTTTTGGTGCTTAAATCACACAAAATATATGAATTTGGGTGAGTCCAATTTTTGTGTTGGATGTTACAGTTAAACTAGTTCAAGAATGTCTTCCACCAAAACAGATGAACTTTCAAGTTAACTATAATATGTCTTTAAGCTCACAATTAAGAATTATGTGTACTGCAATTATTAAAAAAGATTGCTCATATTGCTATTAATATACAGCTAAAATCCTAACAAAGTTTTTAGCTGTGATTGGCTCCTGAGAGAAGAACTTCAAGAAGAAACAGAAAGAACGCACCAGCAAAAACAATATGTTTTCCTCACCATAAAGAACATAAAGATGAGAAACTTTTTTTGTATGTACTAGTACCAATGCCGCTGTAAAAAACAACTTTCCGACCCACAGTAACTGTTATGATGATTATTATCAGTATACCTAGGTCACCCCCTGTCACTAGGAACATGTAGCCACTTATTTTGTCTACAAAAGTGTTGAATCCTGGATCAATCCTACAACCCACACAACAGGATAACGTTGTTGTTTCACTTGTTGATGGTATGTCACTCAAAATATTAACACTGACGTACGGGCATACCACCCAAAAGTTGGAGTTAACATCCAGACCAGGGTTGTAGCCAGCCTAAAATCATTTTCCGTCCCCTCGATTTTGAATCCTGTCGAGCGGCCAAGGTGCAACATTCCTACGGGGGTCTAGGAGCATGCTCCCCTGGAAAATTTTGAAACTTAGACCCTCTGAAATGCTATTGCCTTCATTTTGAGGTCCAACCTTTGCTGGTAGACTAAGTGGTTCAACAGCATCTGTTTTCATGAAAAATTACACAAGAGAGACAGTTTCATTTTATATTTACACATCGAATTTTGTCCGTCACGGGACGGAATGATAAAAAAATTTTTACGTCCCCAGCTGCAAAATTCCGTCAAAGGATCCGAAGGACGGGTGCTGGCTACATCCCTCTATCCAGGGTTGAACAAGTCCAACAGAAATTGCTGATGTCCTACATCACTTGCCCATAAAATAATTTTTATCCTCATTACTATTTCACAGTCATTGTATCGAGCATTAACCAGGTCAACATATATTAGACAAATATAGCCAATGATAAAGGATGGAAGTGAAAATACATAATTGCTTTAGAAAAATTTCATTTAAATCCTGGGCAAGTAAAAGGTAATGTTCGGGCTAGTAAGTCTTTTATGTTCTTGCCAAATAGGTCGAGTGAATTTTAGAAAACTTGTCCAACCCTGACATCATTCTTCAACTGATACAGGCTTAATCTCATCCTTTATGTTGCCATCTCCAAACATCCCATCTGCCTTAAAATTTATAACTTTTCTACTAAAGGTTTCCTATTTCAATAGCAAACTGAGTATCAATGTAAGAATTTCTAATTTCTTCACTTTTGTTGAAAACAGTAGAAGCATGAGCACATTTAGAACTAAAATGAGCATTGAATTTTTGGAGATTACATTAAGTTAACCTAAAATGTAGACTTAGTACATACTATACATATCTGTTACACAGTAGACTGTATTCATTGTATTACATGGCTGAGGTCATCCTTTGAACCCAAAAACCTTCAGTTGTAATGGCTGGATAGGCCCATCATGCATATGGCCAAATAGAATTCAGTTGTTATATTTTGCTGAGAAAGATTTTGTAAAAGGGTTTTGGATTGAAATTGAATAAAACAAGATAGAACTGTTGATTGACCCATACAGCAGGACATTGCTATGATAGAGAAACAGTTTTTTTTTTACTGCAAACAGTGAAAAACACTAGCCTATTGATTTAACACAGAGCATTGTGTGCCCATATCCAGACATGCTAGACTGAGTGTTACAGTTGAACGGATATTGGGATGCTGTGCTGACATTTGTTAACCAGCTTAAGCTGAAGTCAACCTCAAAGTAACACTTCTCCCTTCCACAATTAAATAGCTGGAAGCAGTAATCAGTCGGAAGAACCATACATCACAATTGTCATATTGGACAACCCTTCCTTTCTTCTCTCGTTAACTCACGGGTCAGGGAATCATTTAAGAGATACCGTACATCCCCTGTTCTTTGTCACGGAACTTTTCTTCTCGGTCGACAAGGTCAGCCTGGCATAAAGGTATGAGCAATTGTTGCGAGTCACAGAGCCTCAGGAAAAACACCTTTAAGTAAATTTTGAACGTCAACATGTTGATTTTGATTATAATGTGATTTTGGGATTTTGTTTGGAAATCGTTTGTTAGTTTGTTTGTTTGTTAGAGCCTTTGTTGAGCCCTGCAGGCCGCTTTTCATTGAGGTCAAGAGGCAAGGTTCAGACATTTAAGTACTGTATAACAGTTATATTCACAATTTGTTTGAAGTCCTTATATATGAGTCTAAGTTTAAGACTTACTCACACTGGAACATTTTTTGTTTTGTTTTTCTGAGACTGAATGAAGCTCAAAATGTACTCTTGTTATACATGTATATAGGAAGGGTTGTACATGTTGTAAAAAGATATTTTTTTCATTTCTTACTTCTTCCATATAAACCGGTAACCCCTTTGTCCATCTACGTCACATTTCATTGACTACGTACCATGACCACTTACATGTATTGTAACACCAAAGGTTGGTTGATGCCAAATTACTTGGCACAAGTTGTTAAACAACATGTCAAAGGTCACAGAAAAAGGCTGTCTGTCGTACTGACAGTGTTTTCGGTAATGAAACCTTTCATGATTGTCACTGCTGACAAGAACATTAAGGTAATCTAATACTAGGCACTTGACACTTTGAGGATTGAAAAATGACTTCGATTAAAGCTGGCAGTCCCATGTATTAAGTAGACTTTCAGAATATTTTTAAGCCTTAAAAGTCAAAGTTCTGCATATTTTATTTATGAATTCATAATACACACTTATTGAGAAGAGATGGGGTCAGAATTATCCTTGCCCCAAAAGTTGAGCCACATTGAACTATTTACCTAATATTTTAAAAAAGCATTTGATGTTTTGTCTGTCTGAGATTGGTTGCTTAACAACATACATGACCAAACTGACATAGAGTCATAAGAAAATGTTGGTTTTATATACTTATGTACCGATGGTGAACAACAGAGTAAAGATCTAGTAGCATAGTCTGTGTAAATAGTACAACTTTTTCATACACTTTCTTGTGAAGTGTGTCTCAAATCGTCAAAGGCAACCTCATTGAACAACTTACAAGTGTGTTTTCATCTATTAGGTAAAAAGCCAGGCACATGATCAACATAGAAAGAGTTTATTATAATTATAAGTAAAAAAGACTTCCAGAGGTTCAAATGTTCAGAAATCAAATATTGAGTCAGACCAAAAATAGTCATTAACTACTGAACAGTTACTGTAAAAAGCGCACACCAGTCCTTTATTTTAAATTCTTAGATCATTATATCCCTGTTCTACAGTAACTGTAAAAGGCTATGCCAGCTGTCTTCAAAGTTTGATAAGAAACCTTTAGAAGTCATTGAACTTAATACATAATCCGTAATGACGGTGCCAACCTCACGTAATTGTAACAACTACTGATAGTGATCTCTAATGCCACTGATAGTGATCTCTCGCCACCGATAAGATCTTGAGGTCCAGCCTTTCTATAGTTCCCCTCCAAGGTTAATGGTTTGGACTGACAGATAGTGAAAGATATCCCTGTACAATGGGATGACCAGGATGTGTCAATAAAAGGCTCAAGCATGAAGTGGCCCAACTTTCAGGCCAATGTTTTCAGTCGTTTTCCACTCAATTGCCAAAAGGACTCGGTACATGTACATTTTATACATTCAGTTCTTTGTTTCTCGTTGTTTATTATTACGAAATCTTTTGTATCTGTCTAAGTCTAACTGCCTTTTGGCGTAACACACCAGCTTTGCAGGCATGCAGAGCGGCAGCGGCTGGTCATATATATACTGAACAATCTGTCACACCTAACTTTTGCACATCTAATTGTAAAGTTTAACATTGTTTAAGGCTATCTAATAAGGCCTGTTCTGTACTTGGTGGCAATGAGTTCCACTCTGCATTTAGTGTACAATACCAAACAGTACCTCCATTTTTCATGGAGGTAAATATGATCGAATGCATTAATCTTGGGTACCGTTGACTGTTTCTTTGTTTTTGTTTTTTCTTGGGAGTAGTCTTTGAGATGCTTAAGTAGTAGGTGAGTTCATTGATATATCTTGATCAGGTTCTTGAAAAGCGACTTTAAATTTACTGTGGAGTTCAATTCCAGCATAAAGGAAATGCTTATTCCGGAAAATTGTATATTTTTCTTAGGTGACCTAGATCCTAATCTCAGCCTTCAACAAGGTGATATAAACAGAGTCCAAGGACTTGCAAATGTTCATTTTTTGTCAGAGGAAAACATAGCGAGCAAAAATTCTGAACATTTTGCATTGACGATCTCGCGAGTTCAAACACATACTTTTTTGATCAGCGTTTGTCAAGAGGGCACAATTCAGCCTTTGGCTGCCACGCCGTTCTGACAAATAAACCATTTGATTGATTGATTGTTTTAAAAAGATGTTTATGAGGTTGCATGTTGCTTTCAATCCGAAATAAGCTAGGGAAATAAAGCATAGTAAAAGACTAAAAAAATGCAGTAAATGCTATCCATCCCCAATGGTTAGCATAGGTGCCCGCCATTATACAAAATGAAGTCCATCATTATATTGTAATGCCATTTTATTTACATAATTCTCTTTCTTGAATGGTTACAAATCAGTTCATGTTGTGTAAAAAAAAAAATGCAAAAGTTATGACGATTCGTCAACCCCTTCTTATTATCAAGTCATTCACCTTCTTAGTCTCAAACAAAATGATACCCCGCAGTTAAAAAAAACTGTAAGGAGGCCCAAACCTACACCAATTCTACCATATGATTGAAAAATCATCATGTTCAGAATACGAGATATCAAAATCTGAAGTCCTGCTGCAGTACTTTGGAAAGTTGCGAGAGGGCTCATAATCTAACCATTTTCTTCTTTTGCTAAGGTAAACACGGACTAAATATCATAAAGTTTCATCCACAACTTCTCAAGTTACACTGTTCACATTCAAACGCACATCCACAAAAACATGACCTTCTTGGCAAAGGTAATGAATTTGAGCTACAGAATGTCTTAAGTTACAGTTAAACATTCAAAAAGAAGAGGTTACTGCAGGACAACTTGACACCTGTCATCATTAGCACCTGTGATTGATGAGAGATCTGATATGCAAATGAGCAAGATTACCTCAGGTGCATGGGTCACATTCTTGTCCTGTGGGCATAAAAGTACAATGATCACTAGAGTAGAAGGGCGTAGTACAGCCCAGCCCTAACTAAAGCCCCGGTCACAAGAATCGTACGACGTCCTTGCGATGGCATATTCCGCATATCGCACGATAATCGCAGTGAATCGCAGCTAAATCGTAATTAAAATCAGCCATCGCAGAGCATCGGATGATGTTCAAAATTTTTCCAGTGTCGTACGATTTTACCACTAGTGTCACTTCTGATTAGCCGCCTGACCGCTTTTGTGCTTCTTTAACCAACCAAATATGAACCTAGCTGTTGAATACTTTCCTATGATGCCTTTTACTAAAAAAGACAAAACAAAAGAAATCATAACAAAATGAGTCTTACAAAAAATTAGATTCAAATCAGGTACTAGTATCATGGTTATATCGGCCTACTTGCCGTCTTTGCGAGTCAGGCTTTTTCGAAAATCATATTTTGCTTTTTTTTGATGATATGCTATCAAGAAAAAATACCATCAGACAAAAATCATATCATAAACATTATATCATAAGCCTGCCTTTCTGTTCAAGTTTCCCCGTGGTTACGGTTATGGTAAACTGACCTGATCTAATTATGAACCCACGAGTATGTAGCTATCAAACAAATGCATGCATCACCTGTGCGTGATACTGAATCTGCCACGTGGAAAATATTGCCTTGAACACAGGCTCTTCTATGGGCGCTTGTTCTCGGGTTGCTACTGTGAACAGTTGCAACTGATATAGTTTCTTTTTTCGTCAACAACGACAATATGAGGGGAAACTGAAACCATGACCATTATGCTAAGAATTTATAAGTCTTTAACTTCATCAGTAGCAAAAAAATGGCCGTAATGAAGTCTGATATGGGGGCAATAAAAATCGTACGACGGTGGAGAAATTTTGAACATGTTCAAAATCTATTTCAGCCCTATTTTCGTCATAGGATGCTCCCCGATTTACTATGATACACCTGCGATTGACGCAGGTACGCTCTTATGACCTCATCGTATGATGCATTACGATTCTTGTGACCACAACTTTATTTATTTAAACCATTGCTTCCAATTCTTCCCCGACTTACGACGTACTGCGCTTATACCAAGCATAAAATTGCCATCGCAGTCAATCGTACGATTCTTGTGACCGGGGCTTAAGGCAATGTTGATTTGAGTATGATTCATATGGAAACCCCAACACTGATGCAAGTGTGCATATTGTGCCCCCCAAAAAAGTTTTGCCAAAAAATTTTTTACAATGAAATGTAAGTGGTTTAAGGAAGGTTGAACAAATTAATGAGTACATAGTATATAAGAGACAGTAATAAGTATACCAAACTAAAGATTCTTCATTTTTGTTTAATTGAAATATTTTTTTTTTGTTGGAATTGATGTCGGCATTATATGACATTAGTATACGTTTTCCAATACTTTTTTTTACAATCTCTCTTTCTACCTATAGACATAGTTTTTGCAGCTGCTTTGTACGATTTATAGTATGGTTGAAAACTGTTTTTGGAAACGGCAAAGTGCCAATAATCAAATCAACCATTAGTGCTGTTAACAGTAGAATGATACATTCATGACATGGTATTGTTATTCATAAACTCAGTGATGGAGGTTTGAATTTTATGTCACCCTTTCCCCAACACCTTTGAAGTTGATAACTCATTACTCATTACTTAAAAGCTACATTGACCATTTTGAAGGTCTTTACTCTAAAACATAATTTGGGGGAGAGTTACTACTACAACTACATTGTATAAGATATTATATTGTGTACAAGTACTGTATTCTGCTTCCTATAGAGAGATGCTCTTGAGATATCAGTCCCAAAATCAAGCACTTGTTAGTTGTCTTATCTGAACAAAATTTGTTTTCATGTACAAGAATTTCAAAAGGCATGAATGCCAGCAAGCCCCAAACAATTATGCTGTATATACAATGTACTACCAACAAGGTAATGGTGTATGTTCAGTATATAAAATAGATGTGTAGTGTATAAAATAGTGCCCAACCGACCATATTCAGTAAACTGTCAACACTACTGAATAAACCGTAAACAGTTTGATCGTTTACTGGCGTGTGAGTATCGACAGGTTTATTGTTGATGTATTTTTGAGAATGCATGATTTACATGTGAGATAGCATAGATGACATGATGATTCACATACTGTACAAAAGGGTCTGTTTCTGGTGATTTCAGTTGTGAATAGATAGTACTAAGTTTGTGTGGTCCCCTTTCTTAATATTGTCTTTCCAACGATGCAATGGATGTCACTCGAAACATTCAGAAGTATATGTTTTTAGTATTACCCAGTTGTACAGATTAAATTGCCTTAGATATGACCAGACTTTGCATGATGTACTAAATAACCAATAAACTGGTGGATGTATCGACTGATAAGTATCTAATACCAAGAGCACAAAAAAGAACACACGAATAGTACCAGTGGTATTTGTATTTTACCAGTACTATCGTGGCATGGAATTTGTTATAAAAACTACCAGGCTTCAGTTAGGGATGTCCCTTAGATAAGATGGTAAATGTTTGTGTTTGAGGAAAGCCACACCTCGAGCACATTAAAGAACCCACCGCACTTATCGAAAAGAGTAGGGGCCCTTCCCGCTGTGAGTGGATCAAATAAAAGGAGGTTTACCGGGTATGAAATAAACAACAAATGACAAATTCAAAGTCTTATTTTGAATGATTTTTAATGTACCAGAGATACAACATTAAGCAATATCGTGGGATGTCCTGTAATGTAGTATTTCATTGTCTTAAATTGTTCCCCTTTGGCCTACTATAACGGTTGTGACCTGGACTCCATGTCAATTTCTTATCTTCAAATAAATTAGAAAGATTTTACTACTTGACCCTTTAACCCCAAGTTGTTTCAGATGTGATCAAAATTGTGTAGCCTAACTGTACGACTGAATAATGTGATTTTACTGGGCCTGGCATGTTTATACCATTTCACCTGATTGGCCAGATCTGTAACTCCTTGCCCCCCTCCCCCCGGGCCATCTCGGCTAGACCCTGTCATTAGCCACTCATTACTGGACCCTCAACTCCTATCATTATATATCCAGGTGACAAACCCTTTAATCTGCCACATCATGAGTTGTAATTGTTCCACCGCCGGCATTCCTCCCCATTAGGTCCTCTCATTGGGAGTGAAATCGATTAACGACGGACCACACCTCACCTGGGCCTTGTTATTAAACAAACAGGCCTGTGGCCCCCCTGTAATTCAGTATTCTGTGTGCCTCTGTCTTTTGGAATGGTAGATACCCTGCTGAGATGCTTGCATGATGAAAACATATTCTTTCAGTTCTTCAAGTACATATTACGAGTACATTCAAACTTCCCAAAATCTTTTCAGAACTTTCATGAAGTATTAAACAAACAGGCCTGTGGCCTCCCTGTAATTCAGCATTCAGTGTGCCTCTGTCTTTTGGAATGGTAGATTCCCTGGTGAGATGGTCGCATCATGAAAACATTGTCTTTCAGTTCTTCAAGACTTAGTACACATTAAGTACATGCAAAGTTTTAAAAAACCTTTGATAAATTTCACAAAGTATTTTGAAGAAACGTCGATGAAGGTAATAAGATACGCCCAGGTAATAAGATACGCCAAATAGCAGTTACTTTTTGAAACCGTCAGACATTTCAGTCAGCATCCACTTTGTCTATGACTATCTTTCATAGCGGACAACAACAGAAAGTTACTGTTTCCAAAATCCAGTTGCTCCATTTTTGGCCTTATTTTGAAGAAAGTCTATTGTCGTATTGATCTGGATAATTTTATAGAATAAGCTGGGATTTGAAAAATCTTTCCAATAATGAATATTCTTCTTTGTGAATAAGACTTTAATTATATGACTTCAATACTGACAAAATACAGATGTCCGTTCACAATCATCTTTTGGGTTGGTCAGCAGACAGTCGGCGCATCTGTTCTTTTTCATACATGTATCTAGCCTTCAAAGTTAAACTAATGACTCGTGGGCTACATTTTCCTATTAGTGATCTTGAAGATAATACTAGTAAATGACCAAATCTTTAAACGTTGCACCTATTATAACAGTGACGTTGCGTATTGTTAACATGAGTGAAAACAGCTTATAATGTTGCTGACTGCTTGTAATACCGGTAATATATATGTTGATAGTTTAGACTTAAAGTGTTGCAGTCTCCACACGTTATAGTTGGATGCGCCAGTCTGCATAGATCACGGCACCACAGGTGATCAAAGCACCCACCTGTTAGACACCCCCTCATTAAGGGCTTTGATGTGGCGGGTGCAGATGAGGTGGCCCAGGGCTGCCCCCTACCTGCCGCGCCTCCTGGTGTGCACCTCAGCACAGGTGTGCTTCTCACCTGCCTACAGCTTACCTGTGTTGTTCCCCTTCCAGGTATCGTCTTAACAATTGGAGTTATAACAGTGAAAACTTGAGTCTTGTCATCTAGGCCAATTTCTGTGTCCATACACCTATGGTATTATAGCCAAGGACTAAGTGATAAAAGGTGTCTATAATGAGGGTCATTAGAGGCCTTAGCTTGACCCTTGCTAGCCCCCATGTTGTGACCAGTGGGTGACCCCAATGTAGAGTTCAAAAGGGTAACCAGGGCTGGAAGGTGAACCCCCTCACTGTCTCCAACTTATGAATCATTTTGATGTAAAGTAAACTTCTGATACCTATGACAGTTTGAATTGCAGTGATTATAAGAAAAAAACATTTAGCTGATATTGTGAAGTCTATAAACAAGCTAAGATGCATGTATGAATGATTTCTACATCGGATATTTTGTACTTCATCAATTGTTGCTATTTAGTTGGTCCTGTCCTTGGTGCTAAAATCACATTCATTTGGTACGGTACATTTTATAGTTGTTCTGGCTTGTAAAGGGCAATTTTACAATCATATATATCCTTACAGAAAAGTAAGTTTCATTTCTGAACCATTAAAAACAAGTGTCGTTTTATTTTAAATAGATGCTTTTGACAGAGTAAACCGTGTATATATGTGTAGGACTTTGCAAATGTGGAATAGAATCTTTCAACAATTTCACAATTGGTCACAACCAGTTCACAACTGCATTAAGTTCCATGGAAACCATGATCATATTCCTATTTTAATTATTGTCTATCTAGATTTATACTCATGTTCCAAATGTTCTTTCCTTGCAAAAATTGTTTTCAAAAGTTTCACCGGGATGCTTGAAAATATTTTTGTTGGTTCATCTGGAGTATATTGATAAAACCACCATGAGTGTTTTTGTGTGAAAGTTGAGCTCAGTAGATGGATCAAATAGTCCATGTAATGGTAGTATCCACAACAGTGAGATATCTCTGGAATTCTTTAATCCACATTATTTGTGTCCAAGTCATGTAGAAGCATCTCTTTATCAGATCTAGTTACAGGTGTTATAAGAGATGTTCCCAGCTAGGATATTTCATGATTTTTGACAGTAGAGATGGATGATTGATGAGTTGTGATGATTGATGGTACAGTGTCCATGAGACTTTACATCAGCGATTTTCCCACCACAAATAAACATTGGAATCCTATTTTGGTATTTAGATACGTATTACATATTAATCATGAGTTATGATAGGTGTGTCTTCATACAGTCACCTAAAGCCAGAAGAAAAGAGTATCTCAAATTCAGTGATAGGTTACCAAACTATATCCATTGTACCTAAAACATAGACAGTGGATGTCCTAGTATCCCTACCTGTAAAACTGAGACAACATTTTGCAAAAATGCAGAATGTTATCATAGCCTTTTGTCTATCTATACCATTAGGCTAGCCCTATACTAGTATGTGTATGAGAGAGTAGAAAAAAATAACAGATAATACATGTGGTGTTTGTAACCTATAGTATTACTTAAAGCTCTGATTGGCTACAGGTTGAAGAAGGAGAAGAAAGAAAAAGAACACACTCATTTCCCTACCATGAAAAACAAATTGAATGTAGTTACCCTGCTACAAAAACAGCAAGAAAACTTGCTGCCCTAGGTGCTACAAGTGTCTGAACAAATTAACAAATGGAAATGTCTACTAGACAAAGCATAGATAAGTTAGAGCCAAACATCTTTGTTAAGAAAATGTCCATTGAAAGTAGAAGCATAGTTCTCAGTGTTGTGTACATTATGCATCCATTTGGAAGCGTTGATAGAGATGTTGGATGAGAGTGATACATTTTTTTTTACTAACCACATTGCTGGTCCTTTGGGACAGTTTTGCTGGCCAACAAACATACCATAGGAATGTTAGTATTGAGAGCTGTTTTAGTGTTATCCAGGTATTACTGTGCTATGTGGAATGTTAAGTTCTCCCCATGAGTAGTGATGTACCGTCATTAGGGCACAGTGTCTGGGCTGGTGCCTGTTTGTGTGGTTGCCTAGTTACCAGGTGAACTCTGGATAGTTGTGTAGAACTTTGTGCAGATTAGGGATGTCTCCAGAACCCATCCCTTCTTCCCAGGATGGAAATATCGCTTTTTGAAATGGACAAATACATTGTATGTCACCCTAGTATTAGTCCAAAAAAGGCTGGACTTTATGACATGAAATTGATGAATAGATTAAGAAAATCAAAATCAAAATTGGCGATAACTCTGGTGTATAGACCCTGTGATACTTTTGTGAGGGGTAGGGTATTAAGGTAGGGTATTAAGCAACCATTCAATTGTAGAACGTACCAATGATTTAGTTTGCCTGTGAAGGGTCCCATGGTGGGATCATGTGACATATTAACTGCAGGGTGTTTGGCCCAGAAGCCAGATGTCCTGAGTTTGAATCCTGTCAAGCTACATGATTTTGTGCTTTGGGGAAAGACACTTTAAACAGCTTTCCTCACTCCACCCTGGTGTAAAAATGGGTACCTGACTTTGCCATGGTTGGGGGGTAAAAGACTGTGGAAGGAGAGGGATGGGTTCTGCCTCCCAATATCATGCCCTGGACAGAATGGATAACAACCCACTGCTCCTATGGTTAAAAAAGGCTTTGGGACTAGTAGACCTTTTTTCTTAAGGGTCCAAAAGAGATGGTAGCTTCTATTCCCCACAGCTGCTATGTTGTCCCTCCCTCAAGTGGCATCTGCTCTTGAGAATGTGCTGTGATATTATCCCAGGTTTCCCACACATAGGCAGACATACCTGTAGACTCACCTGGTGACACTACCTGCCCTGACCCTTCCCCTCACCTCTAGTACCTGTCCCGCCATACTGATCCTTATCATGGCTTCAGTACGGGTTTCCATGGTAACAGTGGATGGACAGGGCATGGAGGTCATCAGAAAGACAGTAGACAAGTTGACTCAGTCTATAGACCTAGGCCATTATGAGTGCACAGTAACTCTGGAGATGCATCAAGACAGAAAACTTTTTAGACCCCAAAGTTTCCTTTTAGTTTTATGATGATAGCATACTTTTAACTTATTAAGTGATACACAAGACACAACAACAGCAAAAGTTGTACTACTAGGTCCTTCTATAACCTCCTTACTATCTATAACACAATGTACTTGGCTACACCTGTTAACATTAGAGTAAAGAATGTTGCAATATTGTGTTTTTCAGTTTTTCCTCAAGAATGGGATAGAGTATGATCCAGAATACCTCTTCTATGATGTTAAGGTGAGGTCAAGATCATTGAGTTTTATTGCATGTTCATGCCCAACAGAGGCTAAATGCATTAAGTTAGAACTGAAATATAAGAAGAAAAAGAAAATTGTGCTATATCTAATCTATATTCTATAAGTAATATTAATGATTGTGAAACAGTTACATGTTTAATCAACTTTCTGGCCTATAATGTTTCAGTTGCATTGACCTCAAGTTCCATCGACTTTCTCTTTCCAGAATGCAGTCATATCAGTGCACCTCAGTGGGGACATGCACAAAGCTGTGGCAGAGGACATGGGTGAAAACCTAAACTACTTTTTAAAGAATAGTACTTAAATCAAGAAAATATTTTGTCCTGACTTGAATAACTTGAATGCCTGGTGACACCTGTATTGAAGCGCCCCCTATCTCTGCTTGTCTGTAATACAAGCATCTCACTTGTTGAAAATTTTCTTCTCAATTTTATACAATAAAAAAGTCATGTACATCAATTCAGGCTAGTATTTACTCCATACTTCACTATCATTGTTCATTGCATCCAATACAATCAAGCAGAAATAACATTGTGGTAAAAGTATGTGTCAAATAGTTAATCTGGCTGGAGAAGGGATTGTACATGTACATTTTATCTTTCTTTTCATAAACTGTCCTTTCCCCTTTTTGTTTACTGTTCTTCTTTTGGTTACTAGATTATTTCATTGCATGCTTACCAGATTTTTTCATGTCCAACAGACAGATACCTAGAGCGTGGGGAGGAGATAGCACAGTTGCTACGCAGGCTGGCTGGGGCTGGGAAAAAACTCTTCCTCATCACAAACAGCCCCTTTTGGTTTGTGTAAGTACTGCAGCAGGAACTTCTTGTGTCTATAGATATCTCCTGATTATTACCACTGTGACAGTGGAAAAGGAGGTATCATTTATGGTCTGTGTGTTTTGGTTTGGGTCCATAGTTAATAGTGATTTGAATATTGTAGAGTGACAGGGTGTGAGGTGGAAAATGGTGTAACTGGAGACCGGCAGGATGGGAAAGTTGGCTTGGCCCAGGTCCAAAGTTGGTCATGCAGGCTGGCAGACAAAAGCATTATACAGAATTAGCATTAGAAATTCAGAATAGTGAATGAAACAAGAATGCACAAATTGAAAATCTTTGATTTTTGGTTGTGTTGTGATGGCTTCTATCTTAAGTTAGTTTAAAAGAATTTTCTGCAGCTACATGAAAACTAGCTATGTGAATGAGTGAGTGAATGAATGAGTGAGTGAGTGAGTGTTACCAGTCTGAGAAATTCAATGTTCTGTTGATACAATCGTCAATGGAGTGTTGTTTTGTGATCATAGTAGTAGTAACAGATCGTGCTTTGCTCTCAGTCTAGGTTTGGCCACTTAACCTTTTTATTAATAGATAAACTGAGTGGATTGTGCATTGACACCTGCTGTGAATGTAACAGTTGTTGTTTTTATGTCATTCTACCATTCCAGCCAGCGAGGTATGGAGTACATTGCTGGGCCCAGCTGGATGGAGATGTTTGATGTTGTCATTGCAGAGTCCAGGAAACCAAAATTCTTCACTGATACAAAAAGGTACAGAACACCTGCATTGTGACTGTCTTGTGTTATTACTTTTCTTGTATGTTATTATCTCCTGCTGATCTAGTCACTCAGGTTAGATTATCATGAAAAAAACATTTAAGTGACAGGTGACAGTTCCTTGTGGTTGTGTTGTTCACAGACCGTTCCGAGAAGTCAGTAAGACATCGGGTACCTGTAAGTTTGAGAGGGTGACGAGTCTGCGGAAGGGTCAGGTGTATATCCAGGTGGGTAGAATTTAGTCCAGTTATGTGATTGTGGTGTGACTTAAGTATTCAACTCCTTTCCATTGATCTACAAAATATTGGGGGATGCCTGCACTCAACAAGAAAATACAGACATGTACCATAGATGTTGTGGTTGGAGACTCAGTATAAATTGATCTATGAAACTTTGAATTTTAATTTCAAAGA
This sequence comes from Branchiostoma floridae x Branchiostoma belcheri, assembly GCA_019207045.1. Classification (NCBI taxonomy): domain Eukaryota; kingdom Metazoa; phylum Chordata; class Leptocardii; order Amphioxiformes; family Branchiostomatidae; genus Branchiostoma; species Branchiostoma floridae x Branchiostoma belcheri. The sequence goes on from CM033035.1 coordinate 15,070,232, forward strand.
CTTGAAAGTACGTCGACATGTGAAAACTTTAGTAAACCATCTTGCAAGCATATGTATGAAACAAGTGATTTAAAAGAAAACTTGGGTATTCTTCTTGTTTCCTTTGCAAGTATAACTCAGGTACCAAAGTGATGAGTAATATTATAAGTAAACTATGTAACTTCAAAGCTGTCAACATACATTACTTTTTTGTATGGTATTGGTGTGGTGTAATGGTAAGGGTATTTAGCCATTGAGAGAACCTGGCTTTGAATCTTCTGACATGCCCTGTTGACATTGTGCCCTTGAGAAAGGATTTTTACTCAATTTTCTTCACTTCAAGTCTTTACTCAGGGGAAAATGAGTACTACCTAATAGTATACATGTAGTTTTGGTTTAGGAGAGGTCCCTAGGTGAGTTCTTTCCTGTGTTTGAGGAAACTACCTTAAGCATGTTGAAGAACCCACCACACTTATAGGGGTCCTTTCCTGTGTGACTGAGTCTAATGAATCTGTCCAGATATGCAGCTTGTAGTATGTACTGTTCAGTACAAACCTGGTGTGTTATACAATAAGGTTTTACTTGGTATGTAACACAAACAAACCAAACAAAAAAATGCCTTCTCTCTGTAACAGGGTAATCTTCAGGACTTCCGACAGATGACAGGCTGGTACGGTGCCAGGGTGCTGTACTTTGGGGACCATGTCTACAGTGATTTGGCAGTAAGTTTAGCCAACTACAGTTATATTTGCATGCCTTGTAAATAAGTTCTACATTTTGCATTAAATTTTATTGATCTAGATGTTGAATGATGTTTTGCAGACTCTAAGAAAAAGAAATGAATTTCATTTCTGATTTCAGGACCCTTTCCTGAAGCATGGCTGGAGAACTGGTGCAATCATCCCTGAACTGGAGGTAGGAGCTTTCTGTTGTTTCTTGTGGAAAAGTGGACTTGGTTTGATTGACACATCAAATATCTATTCTCAGTCTGAGCGTCTGAGGTTCGACAGCTTTACCCCTACCAGTGGTCCTTGTTGCTTGATGGTTTAACTACATCAGCATATCCATCTGTAATATGAAACAGTCCAAGCTAATTAAAGGACCTGATAGATTGTATGCATGTGTTGTATGACAAGTTGTTTTGAGGTCAAACTTTATACAAGTCATGTATGTTACACTTACTCCATAAAGAGTAGCGTCCACTTTTAAACGATAGCTATACTTGCCATTTGGAAGTGGAAACTAGCTGGAAATGGAAAGATTTCAGGCTAGTGGTCTGTATTTTGCGATTGCTAATTAAAGGATCTGATAGATTGTTTGTATGAAAAGTTGTTTTTGAGGTCAAACTTCATTTTTGCTCCAACTCCGTAAAGAGTATGGCTGTGTTTGGAGTATTAGATTCAATTTGATTTTTCATCTATTCCAGGATGAGATCAAGATCAGCAACTCCACTAGTTACAAGGACACTATCTCCTGGTTACTGGCACTACAGGGGCTGATCGAGAGCCAACAGGTATGTGGTATAGAGTGTAGGACACTATCTCCTGGTTACTGGCACTACAGGGGCTGATCGAGAGCCAACAGGTATGTGGTATAGAGTGTAAAGGACACTATCTCCTGGTTACTGGCACTACAGGGGCTGATCGAGAGCCAACAGGTATGTGGTATAGAGTGTAAAGGACACTATCTCCTGGTTACTGGCACTACAGGGGCTGATCGAGAGCCAACAGGTATGTGTTATAGAGTGTAGGACACTATCTCCTGGTTACTGGCACTACAGGGGCTGATCGAGAGCCAACAGGTATGTGGTATAGAGTGTAGGACACTATCTCCTGGTTACTGGCACTACAGGGGCTGATCGAGAGCCAACAGGTATGTGGTATAGAGTGTAGGACACTATCTCCTGGTTACTGGCACTACAGGGGCTGATCGAGAGCCAACAGGTATGTGGTATAGAGTGTAGGACACTATCTCCTGGTTACTGGCACTACAGGGGCTGATCGAGAGCCAACAGGTATGTGGTATAGAGTGTAGGACACTATCTCCTGGTTACTGGCACTACAGGAGCTGATCGAGAGCCAACAGGTATGTGGTATAGAGTGTAAAGGACACTATCTCCTGGTTACTGGCACTACAGGGGCTGATCGAGAGCCAACAGGTATGTGGTATAGACTGTATCAACATGATCAATGAATTGGAACTGGCTTTGGGATTGACACAATCAGTTTAATGGAGGTCCTGTCCTGAGGAAAGCCACACCTCAAGCATGTAAAAGCCCACCACACTTACTGGAAACATAGCGGTCCTTCCTAGTGTCAGTGGATAAATTAGTCAATTAATCTGTCTGCTTGTACTCTTCAGTACAAAATACGAACCTGGTGTGTTATGCCTTAAGGCAATTTACCTGTAGTAAGTAAGTAAGACAGACATTAACAAACAAACATAACAAAAAGATAGAATATGATTTGCAAACATCAGAAGCAGTGTTCTGATAATTTGATGGTTTCTCCCCAGAAGAGCAGACATGATGAGGCAGTGCAGGCTGTGGTACAGGAGTGGATGAAGGAGATGAGAGAACTCAGGTATGCTGAATGTTTCTTCCTAATTATGATGCATTCCCTGGACATGTTGAGACAACTTAGAGCATTAGCGCTGGGAAATATTGAACTAGAAAAAGCAATGTGATAGAACATTACAAAATATATTCTGTGCCAAAGGCTTACATTATATTCTGACCAACCAACCAACCAACCAACCAACCAACCAATCAACCAACCAACCAACCAACCAACCAACCAGTCAATAGGCCGACCCTTTCTGTCCATCACAATTATCAGTTCAACCAATGAGAGCATAGCAATTGGTAAATCAACCAATGAGAGAGTGGCTGCATATCCATCAATATAACTTAATACATTGCATTTCTATGTTTTGATGGAGTAGGCAAAGCTATGGGATAGGTCTCTTACCTTACCAGAGAGAAAAAAAACATGGAACCCATTATTTACTTTTAGAATTACTGTTTATTTTCCAATGTACAAGGTTTTTATAGACAAGGGTTCATATAACAGTTGTCTATGCCTGCATTATAATGAATAACAATGGTATCCACTACAATCATAGTATAGTCAGTACCAAGGCCATATGTGATATTCTTAAAAAGTGTGTTTCAATGTTTGATTTTCATTCCAGACATTACACAAAGGATATCTTCAACCCCCAGTTCGGCAGCCTGTTCCGTACCCACCACAACCCCACCTACTTTTCCCGTCGTCTCATGCGATTTGCCGACATCTACACGTCATCCGTCGCCAACCTCCTCCACTTCCCGATTGACTACACCTTCTACCCGCGCCGGTCCGCGCTACCTCACGAGATCAACTACGACTCCTGAGTCTTGAAGGGATTTTAAAGGCAGATTTTAAAATCATGCAATGCACACGGACAATTAGTGTTTATTGTCTTACATCTGATATGCAATCTATAACGGTGCACATGTGTACACACCAATTCTTCCGCGACAGGGGTCCTAGATGTCCGTGACAAAAATGTAACGAAAGGGTTTTGAGGGTCTGGGTTTGAGTTCAAATTTCTCATAATCTGCTGCGAAGTGGCATTTAATACTGCATTAGCTACAAAGCATAAGAAGTGATGTGTTTTTGGTGCTAATTGTTTTTGGGCCAGAGTGTCACTTCCTTGTATTTCTACGCGTTGGAAGTGATTCGCCCGTTGACCCAGATTCCCCGTCCATATGCGTTCTGTGAGCCGTGTTGCTATGCCTCGCGCGTCGGGTTATTGTAAAAATCTCAGTGTTACGATTTTCTTTATTTTTTGCTTGATTAATCCTAGGTGTATTCTCTTTCCGACAATATCAGTCATTTTCATGACTAAAATATAGATGATGGGTTTATTTCCACGTCAAAATTCCCATTTTTTTGCATACTTTTTTACGTGACAAAAGTTTCCTCCCCAAAAATTACGAAAAGTGGAGAGAGTAAAGAAACTGAAACCCGGCTGTTCTTAAAGCTGGAGTGATACCCTTCATTCCCATATACGGCTTTTCTGCTTTAGATTTATTTTCTTGAAGAGACGGCCTCTCGACTTGAGGGTGCGCAGCCTGGATTTCAGACCCCAAATAAACTAGGTTGTGCACCGTTAGCCTCACATAAAGTAGACATTGCATGGACTTGCCAACTAGAACAGACATCATATTGACTTGCTGGTCTCTACTTGTCTTTGATATACAAGCAGTGATCCATAATTTTGCGGCCTCACCAATACATAAGGTGCACAACTCAAATTTTTGGATATAGTTATGGAACATAAAGTTTATTTTGAATGTGTAACAAAATGCACTTCATTGTAAGATTCTTTACGTTGCAGGTGACATTTAGTAATGTTAGGTTAGAGAGAGAGAAAAAAGTCATGGAGCATTGAGCTGAAACCTGAGGTGTGCGGGTCAACTTGCTCTGCTGAATGTCTGATGAATGTCTGATGAATGTCACTTCTTTCTGGTTAATCATGAAGTACACAGGGATTCCTCAAACATTTTGCCAATATCTTCATAGATGTCAAGGCATAAGGAACATGCCCCACACAGCCCTGATCACAATTCACCATTGCTTCTCTTGCCACTTACCTAGTGATTTGAGTTGTACTCCTTATTTCTTGGTTAGGCTGCAAACGCATTCATCACCCTTCTAGTTTGTACAAGACCTATTGATTATCTTGCATCTTTTGTGCAATTTCTAAATACACGTAAAGTAGACATGTTGACTTACCAACTAGAATAAACGTCACAGTGACGTGCTGGTCTCTACTTTCCCTTGATGTATCAGTGGACCGATACACCTTATAGTGTTATGTGTAGGGCTGGGTACCAGTACAGTGTACCAGTACAAAACCGGTTTTCCTTGTTGGACCGGTCCAGAAAAACTGGACCTGAAAAAATTAGGCGGACCGGATGTTGGACCGATCAGAAAATTAACATATTACATGTAACATAAGTATTTGATCAGGCATTCACACGTTTTGGCGCTTGCAGGTGGAAGAAAATAACAAGAGTGAAGTAGAGTAGAGTTTACAGTCATTTCTACCAAATTTTACAGTCAATCGTACAGGTCCAGTTAGCGTTGTAGGATTTTAAGAAGCCAGTGTAAGTCTAATACTCCACCAAACAGATTTCTTTGTAGTGAAATGGACCATTGGTATGAGTCATACTGAATCAGGTTCAGGTCCGGACCTGGACCTAATTCTTTGGACCTGAACCGGACCTGGACCTGAATTTTCTGTACCGGTACCCAGCCCTAGTTATGTGTAAAAGTTACGCACAATTGTGGTACTATCAGAGGCTAGATCACTAGCATAATTGTATAACTTTAAAGCTGTGATAGTTTTGTAGTAGCACTGAGTGACAGACTAATATGTGATTTATAATTTTCCCTCTGTTTTAGTCTCTAGTGTAAGAAATGTACTGTTACTTCAGTCCGTTCCCTAGTGTATGTGCAATGTGAAATCACAAGGTTTAACTGCAAATTAAAATATCAAATTACCAAATCCTAGCCTGTCATTATTATGGTGTGTGATGGAATAGCCAACTGAACGCCATCCATCATCGCCCTCTAGTGATTCATATCCAAAGTGCAGGCCAATGTATCAGCACTGCGTGGTTACTGAACGGAAGGAAGAGCTCTACAGTAGATGCGGTTATACATGTCCTTTGTGCTGAACGCCATCCGACAACGACCTCTAGCGATTCATATCTAAAGTACAGGCTAATGTATCAGCACTGCATGATTACCTGACATGAGGAAGAGATCTAACGGTAGACGTGGTTATACGTGTCTTTGGTGCTGAACACCATTCAACACCGGCCTCTAGCGATTCATATCCATATGTGCAGGTCAATTTACCAGCATTGCATGATTACCTGACCCGAGAAAGAAATTTAACGGTTGATGTAGAAATACCTGTCCTTGGTGCTGAACACCATCTAACACCGTCCTCTAGCGATCCATATCCTAAGTGCGGGCCATTGTACCAGCACTGTTTGATTTCATTACACGAGGAAGAGATCTAACGGGAGATGTGGTTATACCTGTCTTTGGTGCTGAACACCATCCAACTCCACCCTCTAGCGATTCATATCCAAAGTGCAGGCCAATGTACCAGCACTGCATGGCTACTTGACCGCATGGGGTCGAATATAAGGCACAAACAAAATACACGATACGAAACTTCATTTACAAAATTTTTAGTTAGATGTTTGTTCATCTAGCTAGGACAGTAGTCTAAGTCTGGATACCACTGGGGTTATCCTACAGTACATTTTTTCTATTTTATTACTGGCACGAATTGAACGTCACCTGCTTGAATATATTACAGCTTCTAACATTGTCACATTGTTACATTGTCACTAAGATGAAATACATGAATACCCCGACGCCTCTGCAGTTTTTACGGCTATCAAACTGTTAACTAGCAAAACAGTACACGCAAACAGTAATCGTGAGTCTGTCGTTCGCATTTTGTCTCACATAAATCGTTAACAAGTGATTAAAACACGGTGTTACAGCGCTGCTGTTGTGCTGGTTCATTTATCAACATGATTAAGAAAGTAACAGCTTGCTGTATGTACTTGGGCCGCCCCGTCATTACCTTAATAACGTTATAGCTCTACTCTACTTCTGCACATTTCCTCTCAGACCTGATCGCAACTGGGCGCGGTGTAGAAGCGCCGCCTAGATTACGGCAATGGTACTTCAGCGTGGTCACCTCTTGGGACGAAAGAATAACACTCAAAGTCGCAGAACGATATTCATGTGTTGGAAAAGATAACAAAATGTCCATTACTCCTTGAACAAATCAGATCTGAGGCGTTTACAGAGAGATGTATACAGCTTGAGTGAAAAATGTAAACATTTCACAGTAGATTTGGCTATGCCAGTCCTTGGTGCTGAACGCCGTCCAACATCGTCCTTTAGCGATTTATATCCAATGTGCAGGCCAATGTAATGTACCAGCACTGCATGGCTTCTTGATCTGGCGTCAGTTTTGGTGAAGTATTCAGTGTTTTTGATTGAAGTTTCGAGGTCCGCCCCAAGGGTTAGGGGGTGGAGACAATTATAATGTCCAGTCTGAGAGCCATTGTCTGATAAAAACGAGAGCTACGACGAGTCAGTGACGTCAGGTTATCGCCTCTTCATGCTTCTAAAAACAACCAGCAGTACTCGAAAGATGAGTACTGGTGTAAACAGATGAAGACAATACACCGCCAGAACATTCGAGTCTTCTCTTGTGTTACGAGAATATTGTGTCGCATCGGCGCAAACATTTTGAGAAAACAACAACAGTTGAACCCTACATTCTTTACAACGTTACCAACAGTCTGGTTTGTAAAGTTCTGATCCAAGTGTTTGATTGACCGTTAAGCCATGTATGTGGGTGTATGTTATGTATGTTATCCTTAGGCAAACGTTTAAAGGTGTCCAGCTTGAATTGTCTGGTCTACTAAGCTGAGAGCATAATGTAGTTAGAAATTGAATACTTCATGGCCTTTGCTATTAATTCTATTCAGATTGTAGATATTTGTCATTAGGCGTTTTGTCCACTACAGTACAAAGTACTACGCATTGCATTCGTGCCCAATACCGTGCCATCCTTTTCTTTACTTAATGGTCACCACGTAACAAGACCTGAAGGTCATTTCAAGGTGTGACCCGAAGGCCACTCCAAGGTTACGGGTTACATTGTAACTGTAACAGTATCTCTTCGCCCTAGGTCAGAAACACCATGATTGAGACCAGCTCACTTGCTCACTAAGAGTGAGGACTACCTGACCCAATATAATAGGCGAAGCAGGGGATACGAAGGCTGTTTAAAACAGCTCCCTACCCCATTCAAGCCGGAATTGTTTGAACAACTCACACAGGGAAGGACCCCTACTCTTTTCGATAAGTGTGGCGGGTTCTTTTACGTGCCCGAGGTGCCCGAGGTGTGGCTCTCCCCGAACACGGGACCTCCATTTAACGTTCTATACGAGGGACGGAGCTAGCCCTTTGTTTCCAATGAAAGTATCCAGTATCAGGTTTACGGTTGTAAAGAAAACAAAGTTCTCATAGCTTTCCTTTGTTCCATATTCACAAAAGTGAAAGGTAAATAAATCTATTCCAAACGGTGACACTGACTCCAGTAAGTTTCGACTAGCTTATTTTGAGCTCCGGGGAGGAGTACTGATAGAATGTAATGTATCAAACTAAATAAATCGGACCTGAAGTCACAGAGCAGTCACTGCATTACACAGCATCAGGAAAGAAGTGGCATTGTGAATGGGAAAGGACTAAGCGAGGCTAAAAATGTTGCATAATATATACCCACTCAGCCGCCCCCCCCCTCTCTATCGTGTTTGGAATAGTCGAGCGGCGCAAAACTCAGGATACATTGTCTTGTTGTTAAGGAGATTGTATAACACTGTACAACTCAAAGAGACAAAGTGGGCAAGATTTCCCCAAGACGTTAGGTGTCTTATTCTTGAAGTTAGAATACACCTGATTGTGACATCGATGATGATGATTTCTACAAGCATGCCGAAATCAGGCCTGACTGGTTGGAGTCTCACACCATTTGTAGTTTCGTGGATTTTTGCAATCCTTGGCGTGGATGGAGGTAAGTGCTTCAAGTTTCTTCACTCCTTGTTTATGTTTTACAGTGATTCTCCAAAATTCAGTTAGACTGAAACAGGTTGATAGTGCATTTACATTATTGTTTTTATCTTTAGTAAACTTTTTGAATACAACGCGAAAGCCCGAAGCAGAATATTTGATCGAGTAACGTTAGAATTCTTTTGCAGTTTTCGAAGATAAGGACATACTAAATTATTTCAATGTTGACATCATTATGTGCATGTCACAGACAGGCAAAGAGATTCACTGGCGCGCGCGCGCACACACACGTGGGAGAGAGGGAGAGCTACACACACACAAAGAAAGGCACACACACACACATCGAGAGAGGGAGAGCTAGAGAGACGCACACAGACACACACGCATAAAGGCGAGTACACACAGGGAATGAGACACACACAAGGAGTGAGAGAGACACACACATACACAAACATGGGAAGGCAGAAACACACTTACATACGTACATACACATGTACCGTACTGTATATGTATAGCCAACATTAGTATTAGAGTAGAATATTGTTTATAATTGTTCATTTGTACTTGTATATCTACTATGTTTATACCATGTACTTGCAATTAGCCCTCGGGTTCAAACTTGCAAATAAACTTCATAATGTCTAGTATTATTACACATATGTATAACACATGCACATACTTTCTCACTCATACATACGTACATACAGACAGACCTAAACACTAACGCAACTTTATACATACACATAGTGCACATATATATATTTTTCAGAGCAGGCAACAGATTAATTGCTTGAAATCATGCAATTTGTGCCTGGAACAATTCCAAGGCACAGTTATTACCTGCATGTATGCAGGTATGGTTTTGATGCTGGTGGAAACTTTTCGGTAGCCGGGGATGTAGGGCGCTGTATCTCGTGAACGGATGGTGCGAGCACGACGATTTTTAGTACGTGGGTTGGGGGTGGTAGCCTAACACTCAGGTTTGATTTTGGGCCTCCTGGCGTTTGAACTTGACATTGCAGGTGGCATTTTTGGTGTTTTTTGGGCACTTTTGGCGCTGTGTGTCCGGAACGATACGCGCGATTGCGACGATTTTTGGTGCATGGGTGGGGGGTTGTTGCCTGTTGCCTAGGATTGACTTTGGGCCTTGTCGCGTTTGAACTTGACCCGGCAGGTCGAATTTTGTGTCCGGGAGGGGTGTTTCCGGAGTTATATCTTCTGAACGGCTGGTGCTGGCGCGATGATATTTGGCACATGTGTCGGCGGTGGCTGAATAATGCTCATTTTTGATTTTGGCGCCCTTGGTGCTTGAACTTGACATTTTAGGTTACCTTTTGTGCGGGCACGGGGCGTGCGCTGTATCTCCGGAACGCAAGGTGCCATTGTGTTGCCATTTGGTACGTGAGTTGTTTGTGGTGTCCTGGTGGTCAGGTTTGATTTTGGGCCTCCTAGTGCTTGAACTTGATACTGTATAGGTTGACCCTGTTTTAGTGTGGTTGGGGCATCCTCCCAATATCTGCTTGGTTTTAAAAACAGATTATGGTTGGGTGTAGAACCATCATCTGGTCTGGGCCACCTTCAATGTATCAGGTTACTTAGTGGCACTGACAGTTTGCCAGATGACGGGAGTGTACAAGATTATATATCTGTTGGTCAGGTATAATTGGAGTTTGCTTATTACTCTTTGTGGTGTTTCTAGAGCTGTATAGTACTGAGTTTTAAGTTCCGGTACAAGTTCCTTTACCCTGTTGGCAATCATGGTTGAACTTGAACTTAAACAGAAGAAGATGCAATTTTCTAATGTGGAGGAGAACTGTATAGAGTGTGGGCATAAGAGAAAGGTATGTGTATGATTTGTCCTGTGTTTCTTTTTGTTTCTTTGGTAATGCCATTTCCATACTGTATACATGTAATTTGTTGTTTTGGGCTAGTCATATTCGCTTGGTTTTTGGGCCTGCTTAATCTATGGTACAGGCAGGGTTAAGTGGTGGAGGCTTAGCTTTGTTCTGTTTTAAATTCAGTATCGTTTGTTGCATTTTGTCGCGGCAAATATATGATGAAATTCCCCTTCTAAGCAACTGCTCATTGGTTTGCGGGGATGTTTGCTGGGTGTTTGCTTTGACTACAACAGCTTCTGAACTTTTCAAAGCTTCCATTGCCAGCAGCTTGCCATCTATAAATGGGATTGACAAGGACATTTTTCATAGTAAATTATGCTGTTAAATTTGGCTTAGATACTACAGGAGATTTAGGTTTGGGTTGGATGGATTGAATGAAAATATCATACCACCCTGGGGACTAACTGTTGCTGCTGCATGGGGGCTACCACTATTCATGTTGTCTAATTTCTATGGAACTACAGATAAAAGTATCATTGGTCAAATTATGCGAGTAACATTCCGATGTCAAGTGAATAACACCCCAGAAATAAATCTTAAATGAATATCATTGGAAGAACACAAACCAAGGAGACTTAGCAGCTGCATTAGGTCAGTACATTGAAATAGGAAGATATTAGTATATCATGTGACAGAGTAACTACATGTGCATGGGCCATCTGAGACAAAAAAAGGTAGCGTCTCAACAAATTCAAAGTACTGTGGTTGGTGACATACTTAAGAAATCCAAAATAAGTAATGTTCATCCCTGTCCAAACTTACAAATTCAGAAAATGGAATTTCAGAGTCAGACTTTTGCATGGTGCACAACCAACACAGTAAAAATAAAAATTTAGGCCGGACGTGACGGTCATTTTGTTTTGTTACGGCCTGGTAGGATTTGGTATGGCTTTATATAATTTGTAAGGGCCCAAGGGGTTTCCTGATTTGGGATACAGGGGTCAATCACTAAACTGAATGTTTATTTGGAACAGCCAATCAGCATTCGCAGAAGTTTCCGTTCTAGCCAATCAACGCACTGAAAAACCATGTGGTTGGCATACGAAAATTCAGCCAGTTCACAGCGCCCCTAAGATCGAGAAGTTTGGACACCAGTTTGGTCAGGAAGATTACTGGTATTTGTGTCTTTTGTGCACTGTCTTTTTAGTGTGGTGACTCTCAGAACAGCCCTAGTATTGCGGTGAGTTTTCTTCTATTTGTACTTTCTATCTGTGGTGTGCTGCCCTGTAGATTGGATTTTTCTGCTCTGCTATCTTTTGCTGTTGTGAAAATCTTTGGAGTCGGTGTTTTTTCTAATTCTATCATGGCTGAAGGTACAAGCGCAACAACGAAAGTCCTTATTCTAGGACACTCCTTCATCCGAAGACTAGAGCGGTTTGTACACGAGAGAAGGTATACCGCAGCAGGACGAGCTTTCAGTCAAGATTTATGGTTAAAAGATTGCGAGGTGTCTTGGAAGTGGGTGTCGGGTGGTAATGTGGATAGAATCGGCGGTTTGGCACAGAGCGGTTGCCTGCCAGACTCAGATTTGGTTTACTTGGAGCTGGGCTGTAATGACATACTGAATTGTTATTCTTCTTCTTATTCGTCCGAGGTAACTGCCTTGAGAGTCTTAAACGTGGCTTCACTGGTCAAGGTACGTACGGGAGCACGTATTGTCATTCTGGGGGAACCGTTGGCTAGGGTCTTCGATCCTCCATATATACATTACAATGAAGGACTGGTCAAGTATCTGACTGATCTAAGGAAAGAGGCATGCGAGGTTAAAGATCTCTACTTGTGGAGGCATGCAAAACTGGCAGACAGACACTGTCCCCAGTATTTTGCTCCCGACGGACTTCACCTTTCAGATCACGGCCATTGTTTATATTACAGGAGCGTTCGGGGTGCAATCACTGCCCATCTCCCTAAAATATCTTAGATTAACGTTTGATCCCTACTGTGGTAAGTTACCCTGTAGGGATTGATGTATCTTTGTAGATATATTGTTATGTCTGTTTTGGTATTACACCCAAACCCCTTTTAGGTGATGTTTGCACTGGATTGCATCCCTTGTAGATAATTTGTTTATGCCTACCTTGTGTTATGCCTACCTTACTGGCCTTTTTTATTCGCCTATTGGCTCGATTTGGGGGGGTTTTTGTCGCTAACGCTCCCTTGGCGGGTAGAAAAAATTGTGAAAAATTGTAGATTAGGATATTTCTAGTATGTTAAAAATATTTTAAGAAACAAAATGAGTGAAAAGATGGTATATGCCAGGTGTAACAATTTGAGCAATGATTTTTTCATTTCGAATCTGAACATAGTATGTATTTGTCATGTTTTATTTTTCATGCCAGTCAATTAAAGTTCTAGTACTCGCACCAAAAGATAGCGTGGAGTGATTATGGGTCTTATGTTGATGTTTAATGGCCGATAAGGTAGGCATAAATACATTTTCGTGAAACGAAAATAAAAATTTAGGCCGGACGTGACGGTCATTTTGTTTTGTTACGGCCTGGTAGGATTTGGTATGGCTTTATATAATTTGTAAGGGCCCAAGGGGTTTCCTGATTTGGGATACAGGGGTCAATCACTAAACTGAATGTTTATTTGGAACAGCCAATCAGCATTCGCAGAAGTTTCCGTTCTAGCCAATCAACGCACTGAAAAACCATGTGGTTGGCATACGAAAATTCAGCCAGTTCACAGCGCCCCTAAGATCGAGAAGTTTGGACACCAGTTTGGTCAGGAAGATTACTGGTATTTGTGTCTTTTGTGCCCTCCCACCCTTCCCTGGCTGGCATCTGGTGTCGCTTGGACTACAGTGGTAAGTTGCCCTGTATTTTAGATACGCCCTGTGGAAAGGGGGAAGCGGTGGATTGAATTTATTAATTTTTCTTGTGCACGTGATAATTTAGAATACAGTGGTAAGCTGCCCTGTATTTATCAGGTTCATTAGATCCAGTTTGTGCAATGGTGTGACTTGTTAGCTGTATTTCGGTGCGATTCACAGACTATTATCTGATATATTGGGCATGGATGATTTGATAGGAGGGTGGCTGTGATTATTTGACACAGTTATAATATTATTATTTTGCTTGAGAGATATTTGACATTCTTGGCTGTGAGACAGTATGATCTACAGACCATTATCTTACATATTTACCTGTTAGACCTGCTAGGAGGGTTAACACAGGTTATTTTTTATGATGTGATTATGTCTACATAGTTTGCCTGTTGGACCCGCTAGTAGGGTTAACGCAGGTTAATTTTGGTGATGAGATTATGTCTACATATTTTCCCTGTTAGACCCGCTAGGAGGGTTAACACAGGTTAATGCTGGTGATGTGACTATGGGTCTATGTATACATTTTTACCTGTTAGACCTGCTAGGAGGGTTAACACAGGTTAATTTTGGTGTTGTGACTTTGTCGCACAGTCTTTCTCATTATTTTAATTCCCTAAGAGGAAGCATGACCCAAAGGTGGGTGGACTTGTTGAGTGTTAGGGATCTAGGGTGTTGCAGTGCATGGAGGAAGGTTGACATACTTCCTTTTTGGTAGTTCTGTGCTTACCTTGATTTGTCATAATTGAGTTGTGAGAGTCCGCCACTAAGGCAGAAAGGATCCTTGATGGTAAGCTGCCTAAGGATTCCAGTGAGTAAAGTTATGTTTGTATTATTAACATCTAAGCTGGATCATTGTTTCAACAATTTATACCTTAAGCTGAAATATTTATACTATTATTAATGTGATTATAGTATTTATATTGAATTTATTGATATATAGTATCGCGAGCGCATATTTTTGTAGAGATACACTGGTTATATGGCCTCTTGGTCCAAGGAAATTTATATATATTTTGCATTTCTTTTAATGATCAATTATTATTCTGCTCGGAGTATTAGCGATGCCACCATCTGAAAGATCTAAAAAGAAGAAAGGGAACCAGGGAGTGACAGACAACCCTCACCCAGGAAACAACAATGGGAGGAGACCTAATACAAGAGCAACGACCGACAGTGGGACTGCCCCCCCCCCCCCTGCACCACCTAGACTCCCTCCACAAAAACTGTCATTGAAGTCGCTTCAGCAACAGTTGAATGACCTACAGAAGATAACAACTAGATTAGCAGATAAGCTGGACGCGGACAATGTCCCTCACACATCAGCAGTCAGCACAACTGTAACAACAACAGTGAGCAGCACTGGCCTGCTAGGTGTGCTACCAGCAGGCTCACCCAGCGTTACAAGTGCGGCGAATCAAGGACTACTACAACAAGTCACGTCAACAATAACAGCCACTACGTCGAGCACGATTCCCATATACTCAACAAACTCTGTATTCGGATTGCAGCCACCAGCCCTCCTGCCTACACGGACTGATGGACTTGGTGCTACTCTAGCATCTAGCATTATGAGTACAGGTATCAGCTCTTATGCAGGTAACAATTCCGCTCAGGTTCGGTCAGCGTCAGTACTGGGTGATCTCTTGGCCAATCAGGATATGGGTACCCGCTTACTAGAAGCAGGTGTTCACCTCCCGTTAGACACGGGTATATCTGATGGAATTAAGGATAAGATCTGGCAGGATAAATTCGTTGAGCTCAAACAGCTGTTGCCTAACGCACGACCTCGTCAACAATTCACAGTTAACCTTGATACTCTAGCGGGATCTCCCACATTGACGCTGGCTAACAGTGCGGAAGATAGGGCAAAGCAATCGCTCACCTTATCACAGTGGTCCATGGCCTTCTCTATTTACCATTACATATATATTCAAAAGCACTTAGCGCGAAGTCCTCAGCTGATCGCATATGCGCACTTGATTCGCTCCTTGGCAGAGCGGGGTGCACAATGGAGTAGGTATGATGCTCTCTTTAGGCAGCTTAGGCACGCATCCCCAAGTACCCCATGGGATGTCCCGAACATGCAGCTGTATGTGGACGCATTCAGTCATGTCAAACCAACTTCTTTCACAACAAAACCCAATCAACAGCAAAGCAATAACAGTCTACCGTTGGGCTATTGCTTTCGATACCATTCAGCTGCATCAAACTGCTTCGCGGCAAGTTGCCCATACAAGCACGCATGCCCAACATGCTCAGGAGCACACAAAAACTTCAACTGCCCGCGTAATAGCCAGAACAGGAATACCAACCCCCGTAAACGTTAACAAACTAGCCTTTTTTCTAGATGGATATACAGAACAGGAGAAAGACTATTTAATTCACGGTTTTTCTGTTGGTTTTCCCTTAGATTATTTTGGTCCAAGATTCCGTTCGAAACAAAAGGTAAACTTGCCCAGTTCGTCACAATTCCCAATCATTCAGGAAAGAATTCAATCTGAACTGGAGACAGGAAAAATTGCAGGACCGTTCAAGACAGCACCTTTTCATAACCTTTTCTTATCCCCCATTTATGCGGTGCCAAAAAAGACTCCTGGTAAGTACCGGATTATACATGATTTATCTCACCCGATTGGCAGCGCAGTAAATGAGGGAATACCAAGGGAATTTTCTTCGGTTTCTTATGCTAACATTGATTCGGCTATCAAACATATCAAAACGCTAGGCCCGGGTTGTTTTCTAGCAAAAACTGATATTCAATCCGCCTTTCGTATAATTCCTGTGCACCCAAATGATCATCACCTATTGGGGTTTTACCTTAACGATGGTTATTACTACGATAGGTGTTTGCCAATGGGATGTTCTACATCTTGTGCCATTTTTGAAGCAGTTAGCACTGCACTCGAATGGATAGCAGTAAGGAAGCTGAATATACGTTATCCCACTCATATCATAGATGATTTCCTCTTTGCTAATAGCACTTACTCATCCTGCGAACGGGATCTTGAGTTATTCAGTAATATGTGTCAGCAGAGGAAAAAACTTTTCACCCTGATACAACAATGACCTTTCTGGGTATTGAATTAGACACAATTAAAATGGAGGCACGTCTGCCCCTTGACAAACTGCAGAAATGTAAGGTTACCATTCAAGAATTCCTACTTTTTTCATCAGCTTCCCTGAAACAAATTCAATCATTGATAGGATTACTAAACCATGTTTGCCAGGTAGTTTCTCCGGGCCGGGCCTTTTTGAGGCGTCTCATAGATTTAACTAAAGCAAAGCAGCCTGGAGACACTCTGATAAATATTGACATAGGGGTACGGCAGGATTTACGTATGTGGAAGCAATTCCTAGAACATTTCAACGGCAAGTCTTTTTTCATTGATGAGCATTTTTTACATGACACAAACTTGAATTTATATACTGATGCGGCTGGATCGTTGGGTTATGGTGCGACGTATGGAACTGCATGGTTTTATGGAGCATGGCCACAGGAGATGAGATCCACGAATATTACTATTTTGGAGTTTTATCCCATCGTCCTGGCTCTCCATATTTGGGGACAAGAATGGTCAAATCGTAGTATCATACTACACACAGACAATCAAGCCTTAGTGTATATCATTAACAGACAGACTTCCAGGAACCCTTTAATCATGCCATTGGTACGCAATTTTGTCTTGATCAGCTTGCAAAGGAACATATTATGTAAGGCAGTGCATATCCCTGGGAAAAGGAACGAAATGGCTGACTGTTTATCTCGTTTTCAGATCGACACGTTTCGACGGAGGTTCCCTCATATGAATCAGTTTCCAACGCACATTCCACCATCTCTACAGCCGAGCAACTTAATCATGATGTAAACAAATTGTTGTTTTGTTCTTTGGCCCCAGCTACGGTAACTGCTTATCGTTTGGCATGGCAACATTTTCGTCGTTTCACCTTATCAGTTCATGGTCAGCTTTTGGTACACTTGCCTATTCCTGAAATGCTTATAGGCCAGTTTGCTACTTTTTTGCACCAAGAAGGGTTCGCTCCATCCTCAATAACGTCTAAGCTCTCGGCCATAAGCTTCATGCACAAGCTTCACAATCTCCCAGATCCTACTTCGACGTTCCTCATTCGAAAACTGGTGCATTCAATTCAGAAACACCATGTCCCGGATAGAAGGCTGCCCATAACACCCACAATCCTCCAGAAATTGAGTGACATTGTACCGCACATTGTGAATAGGGATTATGATCAGTGCCTTTTCGAAGCAATGTTTTTGTTCATGTATTATTCTTTTGCGCGATTAGGAGAAGTCACAATAACTAACACCTCTCAACACACTTTGAACCTGGATGATATTACTGCAGTACCAGATCAAAGTGGAGCAACTTCATATATCAAAGTTCAATTCAAGACATATAAGCATAGCAAGACGTCTACTCCAGCGACCCTTTCCATGATAGCACAGCCGGGCTGTAAGTACTGCCCAGTGAGCAGCCTTGAGCGTTTTCTCCTGAGGCGTGGGGGTAAATCGGGATGCCTTTTCACCAGCTCAAATGGTTCTCCAGTCAGTAGTGATCACTTTACCAAAGTCCTCAAGGCTTGCGTAGTACAAGCCAATCTAGACCCGCACAAATATACGTCACATTCTTTCCGTATTGGGGCAGCAACTCAAGCTGCAATACAAGGTGTTCCCGATGACACCATACAACGCCTGGGAAGATGGTCATCTGATGCGTTTAAGAAATATATACGCATTTAAAAGAATGAGGGCGGAGTCGATTGGGTATGAGTTCGTTGATTGATGTTAGGGTATACGCGAGACTAATATTACAGTGGTGAGTTGCCCTGTTTTTTCTACATGCCCGACATGTACAAAAATGTGTTGCTATGTTAGGTGCTTGCTTTAAGGATAGTGGCACTAGTCTATAAGTTTGCTTAGGAATACGACTTGTGTATTAATTTCTCGAGTTGCTTGCTATGTTAAGAGATAACGAAGTAAGTTCTTAGTTCCTTGTATGGCAATTCCCAAGTTATGTTAATTTGTAATAGTACTGTGGTGTGCTGCCCTGTAGTTTCTACATAATTAATGGTTATTGCAATATGTTTTGCAACATGGGAACCAGCCATAAGGATATTTACTTTAATATTCTGTTAGTAAATAGTCGTTGCTAGATACACCTCAACTAAAGAAGATTATTAGGCATGTATGCCCATAGTTTTGTTGTTTTCAAACTAGGATAATCCGTTATATCGCAAGGTATTACCAAGCTCATGGTTCGATAGTACAACTAGAACTACATATGGTTACAGTGTTGAATTTGTTCAAGATACAATACTCAATTATAATGTAAGATCTTACCACGTTTGTTGTTAAGGCAGTACAACTAGAACGTCTGTACTTCCTATGGTTATAGCGTTATAATTTGTTCAAGATACGATACTCTGCTATATCACAAGATCTTACCAAGTCCATTGTTACGGCAGTATAACTAGAACGTTTATACTTCCTATGGGGATTAAGCGCTGATGTTTTGTTCAGGCTACTATACTCTGTTATATCGCAAGATCTTACCAAGTTCATTGTTATTGTAGTATAACTAGAACGTTTGTACTTCCTATTGTTATAGCTTTGATGTTTCAAGCTACCTTTACTCGGTTATTTCGCAAAATGTTACCAAGTTATCTTACTATTACTATCCTAGCATAACTAGAACGTTTGTACTGGCGGGTAGAAAAAATTGTGAAAAATTGTAGATTAGGATATTTCTAGTATGTTAAAAATATTTTAAGAAACAAAATGAGTGAAAAGATGGTATATGCCAGGTGTAACAATTTGAGCAATGATTTTTTCATTTCGAATCTGAACATAGTATGTATTTGTCATGTTTTATTTTTCATGCCAGTCAATTAAAGTTCTAGTACTCGCACCAAAAGATAGCGTGGAGTGATTATGGGTCTTATGTTGATGTTTAATGGCCGATAAGGTAGGCATAAATACATTTTCGTGAAACGAAAAGCTCATTTTTCCAACCACGTACCACAGACAAAAAGGCAAAAATACACAATAGGT
This sequence comes from Branchiostoma floridae x Branchiostoma belcheri, assembly GCA_019207045.1. Classification (NCBI taxonomy): domain Eukaryota; kingdom Metazoa; phylum Chordata; class Leptocardii; order Amphioxiformes; family Branchiostomatidae; genus Branchiostoma; species Branchiostoma floridae x Branchiostoma belcheri. The sequence continues at coordinate 15,089,666 of CM033035.1, forward strand.
CTACAGAAACCCAATACATTTCATGCAGGCCTGAGGTCTACGAACTCTTGTTATATTTCATTTCAATAACCATGCTATTCTTTTAAGACTTTTTAGGGCTTTGTAATAAAGTAATTGTATAAAAGAGGGAATGACTTTGCATTTTTTTGTACTTGAGAGACCTTACAATGTCGTGGTAATCCTACCTCACGTATAATAATTTGATTGTAAATGACACTCAACTTGCTTTGTCCCTCGGAACAAAACACCGGTTATATTTTCGGTCCGGTTGTGTGTTTTCCCCCTGTTTGTGAACAGCATAACTCGAGAAGAGTTCGACGGATGCAGCTGATATTTGGTGGGTGGGCAGGGGTCTGGAAAACGAAGGGGGAGTTGGATAATGGGCCCCCTAGCGGCTTGCTAAGGTACTACAGCAGAACCTCCATGTTTGATATCTCGCGTTCTGGACATGCTGCGGTCGTGATTTTTGAGCGGTAGGGAGCCCTTAAAGCAGAGAGTGATTGCTGCGAGTTTGGGCATCCTAGCGGCTTTGTTGGAAGTGCAGGCGCCGGTTTACTTGCAAACTTTTGTCCGTGGACAGCATAACTCGAGAAGACTTCGACGGACGCTGATGATATTTGGTGGGTGGGTAGGGGTCTGGAAAACGAAGGGAGAGTTCGATAATGGTCCCCCTAGCGGCTTCCCTTGGTACTGCAGCGCAACTTCCGGGTGTGTTTTCTCATCTTCTAAACATGCTATGGTCACGAATTTTGGGTGTTAGATAGCTCTTGTGCTCATAAGTTTGGGCCCCCAGCAGCTAGTTTAGGGATAGCCGGGGCATTTTTGTCAAAAACTTCTGAAGCATTACAACCCCCCAGCCTGGTTTGGTTTATTCCACCCGTGGCAGCTGTGCAGCGCTGTTGACGCGTTGCTAAGGCCAATGGGCCAGGCTCCTTGACCCCTTCAGACAGGCGGACCGTACCATGTAGTTCAAAATGGGTAGGAATTTGTTGGTAAAATGGAAATTTTCATAACTCAAGAAGGGCATCAATTTGCTGTCAATCACTTGATCCGATGTTGAGGTGAAGGGTGATGCCCTAAGGTGAGGTGGCAGATAGATTTCTAAGCACAGAGTCAAGCAAGTTTTTGGGCAGGAGATATTTGAAAACAGGGATTTTTTGGATACTGGTGGAGCATGGATTAACTGGAAGGTCTTGTCCGTCTGCAAGCAACTGTGTATGACCTAACTGACAGGTAAGATTGACATGTAAGGTTTGGAAACGATAAGAGAGGAAAGAATAGTTTGATACTACTGATTTTAGTTTGAATTGTAGGGTGTCTCTAAAGTGTCTATAGACTCTGGGTAGTACAGTAAATTGCGGTACAGTGTAGTTTAGATTTGAGTTGCATTTGTTTATCTTATTCAATGTGGAAGATTGCAGTTCTTAAGCAGGTTTGTATAGTATATTGATTTTCTCAGTGGTTATTGTAATTTGATGCTGTAGGGGCAATACTTATTGTACTGTGCCAAGCAATGTTAGGGAAATCTACTTTCTGCACGTCTTTGTTGTCCTAAAGTTACATAATGCGGTCTTTTGCTCCTAGTTACCTTTGCCAGAATGGCTTTGCCACAAGGTTTTGGGCTTGTGAGTCTGTGTGTGTGTCTGTGTGTTACCAGCATAACTCGAGAAGTCTTGGATGGATCCTGATGATATTTGGGTGGGTCGGGGTCAGGAAAACGAAGGTCAAGTTCCATAATGGGCCCCCTAGCGGCTTGCTAAGGTACTGCAGCGGAACCTCAATTTTTTATATCTCGTGTTCTGGACACGCCGTGGTCGTGATATTTGAGTGGTAGATAGCCCACGGGGCATAGCTAGAGTGAGTGCTGTAAGTTTGGGCCCCCTAGCGGCTTATTTGGAACTGCAGGCGCCGGTTTCCTTTCAAAATTTGGACAAGAATAACTCGAGAACGTATTGATGGATCGTCATAATTTTTGGTATGTAGATAGAATGAGTGATGACTAACATGATAAATACTAATTATGTAAATCAACATCTAATTTGCATAATTAATGAGGAAAGTTTATAAATCCACCGCATTTCACGATAGGACTTTCAAACTTATGAGAACTCAAAGAGAAATATCAATGCAGATCAATTATGCAAATGACGGCCTCATTTGCATAATTAATGAGAAAATATAAACGTGTTGACGGATCGTCATGATTTTTGGTATGAAGATAGCCAAAGGGAAGACTTACATGATGGAATTCTAATTATGCAAATCGACAACTAATTTGCATAATTAATGAGGAAAGTTTGTGAATCCACTGCATTACTTTATAGGACTTTCAAACTTGTCATATTTGTAGCTGAGAAAGAACAAGACATTATTAATTATGCAGATGATGATCTCATTTGCATAATTAATGGAAAATATGAACGTGTTGACGGATCGTCATGATTTTTTGTATGTAGATAGCCTAAGTAAAAACTTACATAATGAGATACTAGTTATGCAAATTAACAGCTAATTTGCATAATTAATGAGGGAAGTTGATAAATCCACTGCATTCAGTGATAGCACTTTCAAACTTGTCACATATGTAACTGAGAAAGATGGCAGAGAGTAAGAGGTGTATGTTTGGGTCCGCTAACGTCTTTCCTTGAACTGCAGGAGCCGGTTTAGTTTCCTACTTTGAAAGAGAATAAGTCAAGAAGGATGAAAGGATCATCATGATTTTTGGTATGCTGATAACTTAAGTGATGCTTGATACAATTTAATATTATTATGTGAATAGGGATCTAATTTGTATAAGCAATGGCGAAATGTTATGAACCAACTCCAGGCATGTAAAATAAAATATAATGAGTAACACATTTATGTCTACAGACATCATTCTACATAACAAACCTGGTTTATTTGGCAAAGGTATGTTTTGGATACTAGGGTTATGTATTTGTCTCTAACGTGGTACCGATAACCAGTACCTTTTTTTTTTTTACAGAAAAGTGGCTATAATTTGTACATTTCAGTGGAATTGCTTAGGAGTTACGGTGATATGGATAGCAACAAGTAACACTGAAGGTGGTATCTCACTACACTTGGGGCACCGGTGCGGCACTGCGTGGTCCGTAGATGACGAATTTTCTTACGTTTTGTGTCTTTTGTCGTCTTGTGAGTCATACTATTACGTATTACGCAATATCTAAATTATAAAAAAACAGTGCCACAATGAACGAACCCCGCAGTGCCGCAACGGTGCCCCAAGTGCACTACGGTAACGGTAACCTTGCGATTTTGTAAGTTTTCGTTATGTCTGATGCTTGCCAAATATTAAGAAAACGGTGCAAAATAGAAAGCCCGGCAGAAATACAGTTGACGTAATCCTATTTAAAAAAAACCCGAAGTTTGAGACGCTGGGTTATCCAATTCCGCGATGTCTTATACAATAAGAATGAATGGCAAATGGTTTTTGATTTCGCTATGCAATTACCCGAATTATCCAAAAAGGCCTAAAAATCACGAATAAATTCATCTTCTCCTTGCTTTTCTGTTATAGTCGTAGATAAAAGAACAGATATGTTTTATGATCCGATGGTTTTTCTTGTTGCATTCGGAATATGATTTTTTCTACAGAACGTATGTGTATGAAATAAGAAAATAGGTATTGTATAACCTACAACAAAATGACATTCATCCTCTATTCTATCTAAATTACAATGTTTTGCATAGTCTTTGTTCCAGAGGAGTGCGAGTATATCTTCCTGTTTCAATATGACGTTTATGGCAGCTAATCCTTATAGGGCCTTCACACTGAAATCGAATCAGCAGGAATCAAGCCGAACCAGCCGGAATTAAGTATTTGCAAAATTCGTTCCACATTAGGGGCCATTCGGGTGGGAATTCCAAATGGGCCTTAAATCCCCTTCACACGAGAAGGAATGAGCCAGAATGCCGTCAGAATGAAAATTCTTTTCTATTCCTGTGAATCCGTAGTGTATTCTAAACATTCTCACTGCATTCGAGATATTCTTTCGGCCACATTCGGGCAGGATTCGAAGTGGCTTGCCATTTCGGTTCTCCATCGAATGAGATAAGAATGTTTCGAACAATGTTGGAATGCTGTAGAATGCGGTCAGACTGCAGTTAGAATAGGCAGAATTCACTTAGAATCCACTATGAATGCCATTCGATATTTCTCCACTTCGAATGCACCTCGACAGTTTTTAAGATGTCAAAAACATTCGGGCTAGCCAAAAGAACGGGGACGAATATCTGGAATGCAGTACGATTGTTTAGAATACAGTACGAATTGCGAGGAATTGCCACGAATAGAAAAAAATTTCATTCGGACGGCATTCCGGCTCATTCGTGCTCTCGTGTGAAGGGGGCTTTAGTCTTGTGACAGCATTCCTGTCCCTCATATTTTCATTACTTACTAATAGATATTTTTCTTCATTGAAAGGGCTAGCCACCCCTGACAACAGAGGCAACCGTTTCATGCTCGGCTTCCTTCAGAATCACAACGGAGGATCACAACTTGAGCTTCTCATCACCAGCGCAAGTGCGGACCCAGCCTCTGTCACCATCACAGCTCCCTTCGCCAACTATACACGACATCTGGCAGTCACAGATGCTGCAGTGGAAGTCGTGTCGCTTCCACCGTCCATTGCATTGCATTGGAGTGAATTCGAAAAGGCTCGCAAAGGGGTTCTTGTTACTGCCGACAAGGAGATAATTGTCTACGGCGTCAACAAGAACAATTTCACTACTGATGGCTTTCTTGGTCTCCCCGTAGACACAATGGGCAAGAAGTTTATAGTTGCTTCCTATGGAAGCTCTGCTTACTCTTCTGCGTTTGGAGTTTTTGGAATTGAAAACAATACTGTCGTGAATATAACGCTTCGAGGGCCAGCGCAATGCGATGGGTGGGTATATCCTAGTGGGAGTTTGGTAAGACTGGTCCTGAATGAATTTGACGCCGTGCAGTGTCATGGTGACAATATATCTGATCTTACCGGAACAGAAATCATGTCAGACAAACCCATTTCCCTCATGTGTGGAGAAGTGTGCACGAACATTCCTGGCGAAGTTGGGGCTTGTGATCACATCGTAGCGCAGATCCCTCCCATCAACACGTGGGGACGACACTTCGCAACAGTTCCTCTGGCACGACGTACGGCAGGGGACATATTCCGCATCGTGTCGGCATCAGATGCAACCACTGTGGATGTCACAGGGCAGTTGCCGAGACTGCTTGATTCAGGTGAAACATGGGAGCTAAACGTTTCCTCTAACACATACCAATCCATCACATCCTCCCAACCTGTTATGGTACTGCAGTACTGCAAGGGACAGGAGGCAGATTTTGTCGAGAGCGATCCGTTCATGATATACCTCCCTCCTACGGAACAGTTCGCTAGGGACTACACCTTCACTACAGTCGATGCTGTTGGATCTGTATTCTCTCATTTTGTCAACATTGTCATACAAACCAATGAAACTGGCGGTCTCATCTTCGACGGAAGTCCCCTTCCTTCTTCCACTGTTTGGACAGAGATTCCTGACACCGAATTCTCGGCGACACAGTTGAATATCAACGTTAACACCAATGGAAGCCACAAAATCGTGCACAACTCTTATAGTGTTACTTTCTCGGTAGTCTACTACGGATTTTCACACTATGACTCCGTCGGATTTCCTTTGGGTCTGAGTTTGGTGAATCAGTGTCAGATTACGAAGTCCGTCTGGGGTGACGGAGTGGACAACGACTGTGACAACAAAGTAGACGAGGAAATACTTAACGGAAGGCAATCACATTTCTTCACATGTCTCAATTTGCAATCACGTAAAATATAGCTAAGTACATGGAACACCCTTAAGCTTAATGTCGAAGTTCAAATTTGATTTTGAAGTGACCTTTCATATCTCAGCCCAGAAGAGCTAATACTTCAAGCTGAAAGTAAAAATGATGTACGAAATACCCAAAGCCTATGGCACACATCTAAACCAGACGTGTGACGTCATCAAAGGGTCAAAGGTTAACCAAGACGGGGGCCGATACCGACTTCCAAGCACCTTTGACCCTTTGCTGACGTCACACTTCCGTTCTGGATGTGTGACTTAGGCTTTGGGTCATTTCAAGGATTGAGATAAGGATCTTGATAAGGATCAGAGGACTAGTCAAGAGCTTTGTAAGCACTTTATTTTGTGTACGGATATAAAGTTTAAAATTGTAACATAATACGACAATGACTTATAACGACTAACGGATTGAGTATTTCAGAGACGATGATGGTGATGGTTGTGTCGACGAAGACGTCGCCGAGGTCACCCATGACATTAACGAATGTGAGCTGGGACTGGCTGAGTGTGATACAAACGCTACCTGCGTCAACACCAACGAGTCCTACAAGTGTGGATGTCAGCCTGGCTTCACTGGTGATGGTCACGTTTGTTGGAGTAAGTACACTTCCTTGAATTGTGATATATCTATATCCACCAATATCTATCTATCTACCAAACTATAAATATTTATTTAACATCGAAGAACCCACGCATTATAGAAAAGGTGGCACCCTTCTTCTTCCACTGTCTCAGGCAAATAAGTTTAACCCAACAAGTTACAGTTCAGAGGTAGCTTTTAGACTAGAGTAGACACATTCTATACTGTTCTACAATATTTGTTTGTTTGCCCACTTTCATGTTACCTGCAATTAGCCTTTGGGCAAGAATTTGAAAAAAAATATTATTGATATATAGAGAGAGGGATAGGGTTAGACATATACAAAGAGATAGATAGATTAGATATGGATATACTAATATAATTGCACTACAGGAGAGGGGCTCTTAAAATGGAATGAAATCATTTTACATTATTAAGAAGAAAAGATGAAGCACACAATTAACGATATTTCACATGACAATGAGGACTCCGAACCTTTGTGTTTATTTGAAGCAATCAGCGGTGACTGCAGGTCGACTCCGTGCACTGTTGAACACCAGGAGTGTATGGAGAATGGACAAACCTACTCCTGTCAGTGTTCCGCTGGCTACTACCACGCTGTTGTGGGGACAAAGGACCACTGCATAGGTAAGGAACTTTTTGGTAAATTAAATCGGAAGGAAAATGCTATCAAGACAACTCGGACCATTACTAGCCGCCTGTATTTAAACAATCTCTCGCTGGCTGGATGCTAGGGCGGCGGAAATTGTAGGACCGGCCACCAGGAGCGCGATTTCAGTCAGGGCCATTGCCAACTTGCCCTATTGCAAATCTGGTCAACTCGGCCCATCGCCCAGGTCAACTCGGTCCAACCAAATGTAAGAATGCAGTATCCACCCACCAAACGGACGTTACTATTTATGTATTTCTAACGTATATGGTGGTTACTTTTATTGAAATTCTAATAGGTTTATTGCTTTCATATTTGTAACATGTCCTCTAGAATCGCTGAGATATGTCGCTGAAATGACTGTCCTCCAAATTGGTGACACAAAGCAGAACTTCAGAGCAGAATTAGATGACATGGAGTCAGCGGATTTCAAAGAGACCGCGGCAACTGTTGAGAATGCGGTAAGAATATATTTTTACGCAAAATCGGATTGATAGATTGTACACGTGTGAAGGAAGATCCTAGTTCATGACTTGTGCTTTGCTGCGAAGCGGCTTGTGACTTGTTGCGAAGTGACGTTGGCGAACTGACATTGTGGCGAAACGACATTTTACCAGTTCATGCAATATTCTATTGCTATTTGTACAATTGTCGGTCAGACCCAATGCCAGATTGGGTTTATCGTCTCATAATCCAATTCTCAAAATGTTCCTTTGAAACAAGAACTGTTTATTATAATTTTTTTGGCAATACAGTTGGATGAACATTTTGAGGCCAGCAGCCTTCGTGGACGGTACAAGGGAGCGAAGATCATGTCCTTCCGGGAAGGAAGCGTCATCATCCGGTTTGACATATACCTGTCCCAGGGCCCCACCTCCGCCAGCATGGTCACAGAGGCGTTCAACGAGAATCTACAACATGGAAACACTTTCGGGTCGTCACAAGTTACAATCGTACCATCGGCTGTGAACATTTATGATGTCGGTATGTAAAAAGAATTTAAAGCGTTTTGTCAAACATTAGGGTGATGAAAGGTTCAAACAAACTATCCGATCGTTTTACTAGTGATGCGTGTGGTAGTAGAGAGAGAGAGAGAGAGAGAGAGAGAGAGAGAGAGAGAGAGAGAGAGAGAGAGAGAGAGAGAGAGAGAGAGAGAGAGAGAGGTAGTTTCATTAGATAACAACTACACACAAACAACAACACACACAAAGTACAGGATGATAGTCCAAAGACTAAATTGCCTCATACCATATGCAATATAAGAAGGCTCCAAAAAGTCTATTGTACTCTTCTGTGCATTATTGCACCCTAGGCCTATGTATTTAGATATAGCGTAATAAGTAAAAATATGACTTTGAAAACAGCAAAATACACAAAACGTAAGAAAATTCATTCTTTATCCCTAAAATTCGTTGAGTAATCTTTCGAACCCCGCAGTGCCGCACCGATGCCCCAAGTGCAGTGAGATGCCACTTTTAGCTTGTAAATCTAATCATTGCAAAACTCCTTGTCTCCACAGCTGAAGAGGAACCCCTGCCGCCATGGTACAACGAGCCCCTACACGTGACTCTTGTTTGCGCCGGATGTGCTACTGCTCTCACTGCCCTCATAGTGATATCCATCTGTTGCTGTGGCAACAATCACAACAAACACAAAATAATGGTTCATGATGATTCTCACACCGAACTTCAGCTGACTGAAAGGGCACATCGTCATAAGGGTAACCAAAATGCTGCTTTCATCGACGAGACATGAAATCACGGAAATACAATGATGATGCGAAGTAAATGGACAGACAATAGGAACATCTTTTAAAATTCTGCTGGGTTATATCGGATATCAGTTGCTTTTATCTCCATGAAAAATGGAGATACTGTTTATGGTCTGAATTAAGTTTTTATCTCGAGATCCTTTGGATGGATTGGGATGGTATTCAGCAAGCGGGTAGGTGGGGTAATATGGACGGTGAAGGTCGGTGTTGAGCGCCTGTTGATTGACCTTGGTACTGCAGTAGGAAAAAGTTTAAATATCTTTGGCGCTGTGGGCTTTATGTTTTGGTGGCAAATACCTGTTGACATACAAGTTAAGTGTTGTAAATTTGGGCCCCCTAGCTGTTTGGCCCTGCAGGGTGACTTTTGTGGTTTTCGTTTGTGTTTCCGGACAGATATCTTAAGAACCTCTGCATGGATTGCGATTATATTTGGTACGGGGGTAGACGTTGTGAGCCTTTGTGCTTTAGTGTGCCTTAGCAGGTTGTTGCAGATTTGATGTTTTTTTTTAAAATATCTACACCCCTTTTTTATATGGAGTGATGTGGTCTGGAAATGGAGCCCTGGCAGACAGCCCATCAACCAGCTGGGGGTAATTAGTATTCTTTCAGTGCCCTATAGTGGAGCATGTTAGGTCAGTTCAAGTTTCTTTGTCAGCTGTGAAATCAGTGTGCTGCACAACATGGTGTAGGGCTTTAGTGTAGGTTTTATCCTTCATTATGCATATCTTGGCTCGTCTCCAGCACACATATATCCACTTAAACTGCCACTTACCAAATATCATATCCATAGTCTGACTAAGAGAAACAACAAGAGTGTTATTCACCTGCTCCGAACTCCGCTCAAGTTGTTTTGTCAGGGCGGGGGGAGGGTGTGTGCAAGACTATCTTAAAGTCGTCTCAAGCACATTGATCCCCTTGATATGCCCTTATCAAATATCTTATTTACTTCCGTTGTAAACGGTACAGTGTTGCTGAGTGTCAACCACTTATTAGACAAATTCAAACGCCAACTCCACTCGAGTTATTTTAATCACATACATTCCCTTGAGGGTATAATGATAAGCACACAAATTAAAGCTGTTCACATTTCTTTCCAATTGCTCTAAAGAATTTGCTACTTTCTGTTCGATAGATAAACTCAACTACATTCTGGGAGGCGATATCCCTTACTGTGTGCAAGCAGGCAAATATATCCGGCTTATACCGTAGAACCAATAGTGTAAATGACATGCTAGACCCTATATGTTGACTTGTTCATACCTATAGATATCCATATATGTCTGTTAAGTTGTTCTGTACATATAAGTAGTTGTTATACATGTGGACCTTATGAAAGTCGCTGTACTTTTGTCGTGTCAATAAAGATTTCTATGCTACAGATCAGATAGCTCATTTAACGTTACCTCCATTGCATAGAACTCGTCTGAAGCTCAGACATCCCCTCAATATGCTATCGATTTAAGGCTATGGCAAGTAAATTTTATGGATGACATCGTCTGCAGACTGAAAAAATAATGAGATAGGGTGAAAAAAACAAGATGGTTAAAAAAAGATGGCTAAATTTTCCAAATATACGCAATATACAAGAAGAATGGAAGCGACGAAACATGGTATCACAGCCTACAAGGCATTCATTCCTGTATTCAAGACGTCAACCAGTGTAGTAAAGGTGACACTAGTGTGGTAGACAGGTATCACCAATATGGCAGCTACACTCATGGCTTCCATATTGGTGCCACAACTATATAATACTATACTATTTTCACTTCTATAACTACAGTCATGGCTACCTGGCTAGTGTCACTTCTACAAGTACAATCATTAGTCTAAGACACAACATATTTGCCCATTTTGGTACTTTATCGTCATGTTGACCATCTCCGAAGAAACAAATTCTTGTTTTTTTTCTTCTGAAATCAGGCGAAAATTAATGGCGCGCGCTGATGTCATCCATAAAATTTACTTGCTGTGGCCTAATGACAAATAACTACTAGTACTAGTATAATATGAATAGAATTGATAACAAAAGTCCAATTATTCAATGTGTAACTACCTCATGCTTTCAGCTTAGTAGACTAGACAATCCAAGCTACAAACCATCTGCCTGATACTTGTTAAAAAATTCATTTTAATTGATGCCATAAAAAATAAGTACTAGAACTGTGCAAAATGTTAGTCCAGATATCCGAATCGTTGCTGAGATATCGCCAGTGTTGCACCTCGGCATCTAATATAGAGTAGGCCCCATACAAGACCTATCTAAAGCTAAGGGCACAACCCGCCGTACGTGCTAACACGTGCTGTCTACGTGCCGAAACGTGGGCAATCTTTTGAGATCCGTAAGTGGTAAGTACCGCCTCGGTACGAACTCTTAGGGAATCCGACGGATTTTGGAGCACGCAGACACGCCGTAGAACTTTACCTGCAAGCAAAACTTTGTGTACCATCGGGCTGCGGATTCGCCCCCCGTACGTACCAGTACGGGCGACGCGCCTGCCCTGTACAGCCTGAACGTTTTCAGAAATACGTGGTGGACGTGCCTCCTAAAAATACGTGCGGACAAATTGCACGTACGGTGGGTTGTGTCCTTAGCTTTACGCAACGAACGACGCACGCAACCGCTCCTGGCCATGCGTGGCTTGCAGAGCACATACTTACACCTTGCGCAACCGTGAGAGTGACGTGCGTTGAGACGTACTCTCTCCCTGCTCTTGCCATGCCTTCCCCATGGCTACCATTGCGGTTTTGGAAAACGTTTGATACTTACACTTAGAAATTCTAGCTGTTGAGAGTTCAGTCTGTCTGTAGGGATGTTATACCTGTCCCTGGTGCTGAACGCCAACCAACACTTCGCAATTGCGACCTCTAGCGTTTCGGATGCAAAGTGCAGCTTAACGTACTCGCGCTGCATAATTTCTGCACATGGTTTCATCATTTACGGCGATGCAGTCGGTGTTATGGGTTGAACTTGACACATTTTGGGACAAACACGAGGGAGGGTGTTTCCGGGTCAGAATTAGGGGACGGATACAGTGCGAGCCATTGTCGAGTGAAAAGGCCAACGACGGACGATGGTACTCTCCAAGCAGAGATTGGTGGGGAAAATCGTGATCTTTTCCTTATATGTCGTATTTTTTCGACCAGCCTCTCACCAATAGCATAGCGACTAACTTTGCGGCTCCGCTTGGGAGCAGAGCTTGGTGGGAGGCTGGTAAAAAAAAAATACGGCATATGAGGAAAAGGTCACGATTTTCCCCACCAACCTCCGCTTGTAGGACGATGGCAGTTTGAAAAAAAAATAATACAATCATTTTCTTTTATATCTACATGAGACAAAATGACCAAGGTCAGGTAACGTATGTACTGCCCAACAACATTGCTGGATTTCAAGTTCCTCTAAGCTTCGATTGTGCAAAGCATTTTCTTTTGGCGTTGTTTAAAGTTGAGGAGGAAGGAAAAGGGGAAGAAGAAGATGACGAAATTGGCCAAACACATTATGTTAACTTTTGTGAAGGTAAACTTTAAAAATAAACATTCCCACATCTCACTTCGGAGTGACTTGCGTTCCTTGTCGGTCACTGATTTTCTGAAGCGTTATTGATTTTATCGAGACACTGACAAAAACTGTGAAACATGACTCCTCTTCCTGATCGCGGCATCATTAGCTCTCTTATCGGGATAGTGATGTACGTGGTGGGGATAGCGACACCCGCCTGGCTCAAGGCTGGACAAGAGGGGATAGAAGTGGGACTGTGGCAGGCCTGTGTTACACATGCAGGAGCAAGGACTTGCGGTACTTACCCAGCTAATTTTAACGCTAGGTTCACATTTCCAAAAAGGGGCCCGGGCGGCAATTTATAGAAGTGAAAAAAATATAGAGTACGTCAAGACAATATTCACAAGTATGCTCATAACGTTTCTGCTACGTTTTATGTGTTCTCCTGCCTTATGTACTATATGGTAGCTTGGGTCTACAACAAGAGTTGGGACTGTGACAGGTCTGCACAACATACATATCTAGTGTAAGAACAACTTGCGAATTTTACCAAGGTAAGCCAGGATGTCACATCGATCGAGTCAATGTTCGACGTTATTTTGTATGTAGGACTCGAGCTTAAATCAGCTCCAAAGAACGAGTCAAAGGTAAAACAATGGTATCATTTATATTTATCGCAATACCTACTATATTTTGTTTGAAAATTTTCGTCCACAAAAACTTGTTTTCTGAATTCTGTAGGTATTAGCCAGGGGTCCGGTGCCGTCCATGCCACACGTACTTTTGCTGTGATCGGACTGCTAATGCTCATCGCTGGTGTTGCTCTGGCCTACTACGCCGCGTACAAGAACTCCAACAAAGACAAGACGAAATATGGTGCCCTGATCATTGCTGGAGGTATGTTCTTATTAGTCTGTGACCAGAACCTCTGGTCGACAGACTTTTAGTTTTGTCACGTTTTCGCGCGTTCGCAGCTGTATCTATATGTTCCCATTGTCTGAATTCTATGTGGTTTGGCAGGTCCTCTGTACTGAGGTTGACGATGATGCACGTGGATTTTTTTGGCGGCAGGTGGTTTTATTATGGATGTTATAAAAATAACACCCCTACAAAATGTTCATCTTCCGGTGTATCGGTCCAGATTCCCTGTATGTGGGTCATGCGCGGTAATTGATATTGTCAAGCAGATACGTGGTTTTATCTGATCGTCAAAGTTAAGTCGCGTTCGCACCTATAACTGCATGTTCCTGTTGTCGCATACGTACGTTGTTTGGCAAGTCCTCTGCACTGAGGTTGACGATGATGCACGTTGTTTTTTTTCGCGGCTGCCTGTTTTATTACGGATGTTATAAAAATAACACCCCTACAAAATGTTCATCTTCTGGTGTATTGGTCCAGATCCCCTGTATATTGGTCATGCGGTAATTGATATTGTAAAGCAGATACGTGGTTTTATCTGATCGTCAAAGTTAATTCGCGTTCGCACCTGTAACTGTATGTTCCCGTTGTCGCAGACGTACGTTGTTTAGCAAGTCCTCTGCACTGAGGTTGACGATGATGCACGTTGTTTTTTTTTTTGCTGCTGCTGGTTTTATTATGGGTGTATAAAAATAACACCCCTACAATTTGTTCGTCTTGCGGTGTTTTGGTCCAGGGCCGCTTTGGGTGAGCCTTGCTAGCCTTGCCAGAATCAAATATTGCAAGCAGATGCGTGGTTTTATCTGATCGTCAAAGTTATTCGCGTTCGCATCTGTAACTGCATGTTCCCGTTGTCGCATACGTACGTTGTTTTGCAAGTCCTCTGCACTGAGGTTGACGATGATGCACGTTTTTTTTTCGCGGCAGCTCGTTTTATTATGGATGTATAAAAAAGATATTACCCCTACAATTTCTTCGTCTTGTGGTAAATATCACCCCTACAATTTCTTCGTCTTGTGGTGTTTTGGTCCAGAGCCGCTTTGTGTCAGTCTTGCCCTAATGAAATATTGCAAGCAGATGCGTAATGTTTTCTTGTCGTCAAACGCGCGTTCGCACCTGTATCTGTAGTTTCCGTTGTCGCATACGTTTGTGGTTTGGCAGGTTCTCTGCACAGTGTTAGACGATGACACACGGTGTTTTTTTGTCGCGCTAGTTGCTCTCATTATGGATGTAATAATGTCAGATATCACCCCTTGAAATTGTACGTTTCACGATGTATTGGTCCAAGTCTGCTTGTTCATGCAAATGCGTGATATGTACATCAATTTTACGCGCGCTTTCATCTGTATTTGCATATTTCCGTTGTCGTTTTATCACGTTTACGCGCGGTCGTATTTGTATCTGTATGTTCTCTGTCTGAATCGTATGTGGTTTGGCAGGTCCGCTATGTACACTGAGGTTGTCGATGATGCACGTGGGTTTGTTTTGGCGGTGTGTTTCGGTTCTGGGCCGCTTTGACAGTTGTTCACCTTTCTCGAAATATGTTGGATATTCATTTTACCATTCACACAAGTTGCTCAAAATTTGTCAACATCTGTGACCAGCTGTGACCAGCTGTGGCCAGCTGTGACCAGCTGTTCATGTTGTCAACAGCTGCGACCAGCTGGTCATGATATGTATTATAACATCGATCTACTTTGTATATGACAGTATCACCTATTTACGGTAGTTATAAATAGCTGCGGGCCAATCGCCATTTACGTTTTAAATTAACA
Organism: Branchiostoma floridae x Branchiostoma belcheri; assembly: GCA_019207045.1. NCBI lineage: Eukaryota > Metazoa > Chordata > Leptocardii > Amphioxiformes > Branchiostomatidae > Branchiostoma > Branchiostoma floridae x Branchiostoma belcheri. The sequence goes on from CM033035.1 coordinate 15,104,723, forward strand.
TGGTTGGTACCTTTATTATGATAATGCTGTCTTCATATTATATACTTCTACATCAGTCTCTTGTCCGATCTCCTTTACAGTGTGGCTGTGAGTTGACTTTTCGGTCTTTTGTGTGACGCTGAATTCCGCGTGTTGTTCAATATTACTTTATGTCTGGCACTGCAGTTGAAGGTACGTAACTGATTTTTCTTGCACTATGCTGTTTTCCCCTTGCTCCGGCATTGTGCCTTTATTATTGAGGTTGGGATCACATATTATAGTAAAAAATGATTTGCGTGGCTGGTAGTCATATGTCTTTATGGTTTAGAACGTGTAAAGTCGTTTGAAAGTTGCCGCAACATCTTACAATTCGCGTTGCTCATTGTGTGCACCTGACACCGGATGTTTAATGAAGAATCACAACTGGATATCAGTAAACCTATGTATATATATATGTATATATATATCACCTGTCCCAAAAGAAAGCTACGTGCATCATGGTCAACCTCAGTAAAGAGGATCGCCAAACAACATAGGTTTCAGTCAACTTGCTTCATACACAGGCATCACAAGCAAAATTACATATACCATCTATTTAACAAGATGATTAGATACATAAAGAATATCAGCAAACAACAAGCAAAAAGAACATAACAACCAACAAAATACCAAACCGACGTCACAGACTATGTTACCTACGGTCACTTGTTTATTATTACCTCCAGAAAATGTGTCATAGGGGTTATATTTTAGGCAGTGTTTGTCTTTCTGTATGTTTGTTGGTCAATAAGATTAGTTTCATATTTTGTGTGTTAGTAGGGTGTGGCAAAAACTGGAAATGATTAGATTTTGGGCCCCCTAGCGGCTTCTCTTAGTACAGCAACGGAACTTCCGGTTTTGGTATCTCGTGTTCTGAACAAGCTATGGTCACGATTTTTAGGTGTTAGATAGCTCTTGTGCTTGGAAAAAGTGACATGAGTATGATCCTCCAGCGGTTAAGCTTGCAATTGCAGGGGCGTTTTTGTAAAAAAAAAGAGGATAAATCAAGAAAGGAATTAGTAAACGGATTTTCATGACTTTTACTGCGCAGGTAGCTTAGTTTTTCCCAAATGCTGATGAGTGCTAAAAAGAGAAACCGGCAAGTAACATTCTTAAAGTCTTCTCACTTGGCCATTGTACCGATAAACTTTTCCTTCAGTAGGATTCATGACACCTATTTTATCAACAGGAGTCTGTGGGATAATTGCTGTCGCCATCTTTGGTGCGTCAATGCGGAATGGCAGCGGGACGGAGCTGCCGATTCCTTTCGGCTACTCCTTCTACCTGACCTGGGTGCAGGCGTTCCTAACGGTCTTTGGAGGAACCGACATCATCGATATCAAAGCCGGGCGTAGGGACACAGAGGATGACCAACCCGTGCACAGTGAGGAAGTTATTGCAATGAGAGAGTCTATTATTTAATCATTATATCTATTTATTGAGAAGAAGAAAGGGGAAGAAACAAAGTGGAAGAAATTGACCTAAAACATGTACTATTACTTAACCCCTGTGAAGATAAACTTAAAAAACTAGAAAGGCCGACATTTGCTTGAGAGCAAATACAGCATATTTCAGCCATAATGCAACAATAGGCCTTGAGGTCGTTGGCCATTGGAAAATGACCCCAAAAAATCCCAAATATATCATTTTAAAGTGTTCCATGCCAAAAATTATACATGGGTCATTTGGATAAATATCTAGAGCACCGCTTAACCAAATTTCGGGTCATTTGGTTGTAAAACGAGGGAACAGGAGCCAAAAATGTCCAATTTTTGTCCAAAAACGGCCATAAAATCGCAATATTTAGCATTACGTTGTACTGTATGGAAAAACTGTTATTGAATTCATGCACACATAATTGAAGGGCACTTTTATACCAAATTTCAGGTCATTTGGTTGTAAAACGAGGGTACAGGAGGCAAAAATGTGCTTTTTTTGTCAAAAAATGGCCAAAAATCGCAAAATTAAGCATTTTGTTCTACCGTATGCCAAAACTGTTATTAAATCTGGGTGGGCATATGATCAGGGCACCTCTGTACCAAATTTCATGTCATTCGGCTGTAATACCAGGGCACAGGAGCCCGAAATATACATAAAAATTGACAAAAAACTCAATAAAATCATTTTGAAGGCAGATATGAAATAAATGGAAAAAACACCTGAGGGTATTGGCTTACTCTACCTTTGTGCCAAATTTCAAGTCAATCGGTTTAAAAACGGCGGAGTTGATTCGATTTGAAGATTTGACAGGAGAAAGAAAGAAAGAAAGAAACATTACGAATACAATATATTTCACCATACCTATGGTATGGCTGAAATATAAAAAGGTCCCAGTGCATGAAAAGGTATAATAGACCAGTCTAAAAACACTTCCACTAAAAATTTAATTTTGAATCATCACCCGTTCAAAAATGAATTTGAAAAAATCCCCCTTCCGTGTGCAAAAAATGGACTCTTCCATGTAAAGTAGAGCAGTCCAAAAATACATCCGCCAAAATAAGACTTTGACATAATCACTGAAGTCCAAAAAATGGATTTTTTAAAAAGCCCCCTCTATGCAAGAATGGACTCTTCCAGAACACCCATGTAAAATTGCAAATTAGACCAGTCCAAAAATAACCCTACTGAAAGACTTTGACAAACTAGAAGTCACCAAAGTCCAAAATATGAATTTTGAAAAATCCCCCTCCGTGCGAGAATAGACTCTTCCAGCACACATTCTGTAAAATTGCAAAATAGACCTGTCCAAAAATACATCCACTGAAAGACTTCACCAGTCCAATGATGAATTTTTAAAAAAGAAATGAACCCCTCCGTGTAAGAATGGACTCTTCCAGATAACACCGGGCTCGCTGATTGGCTGCCATCCCCCCCCCCCTTTAGGATATAGATTCGGGCTAAGTGATTGGTTACCTATCTAATTAGATTAAATAGACATATATGCCAGTAGGTGCAATCTGCAGCTGGGGGTCAACGACCTTAAGGTCATTGACCCCTCTGGCAATTGGAAAATGACAAAAAAATCCCCAAATATATCATTTTGACGTAGTCTATGACAAAAATTATACATGTGTCATTTGAATAAATATCTAGTGCACCCTTTTACCAAAATTTAGGTCATTTGGTTTTAAAACCAGAGCACAAGAGCCAAAAGTTTACTTTTTGGTCATAAAATGGCCAAATAATCGTAAAATTAAGCATTTTGTTGTACTGTATGCCTCAAGTGTTATTGAATCCATGTGCGCACATGTCTAGGGCACTCCTATACCAAATTTCAGGTCATCCGGTTCTAAAACCAAGGTACAGGAGCCAAAAGTGTCCTTTTTTGGTAAAAAAATGACCAAAAAATCGCAAAAAAAGCATTTCCTTATACTGTACACCAAACGTGATATTGAATCTATATGGGGGATTTATCAAGGCACATCTGTGCCAAATCTCAGCTCATTCGGTTCTAATACCAGGGTACAGGGGGCCCAAATATACAGTTTTGGTCTTAAGATGACCCAAAAACCTTAATAAAATCATTTAAGAGACAGATATGGGAAAAATGAAAAAAACGTCCGAGGGTATTGGCCCACTCTACCCTTGTGCCAAATTTCAAGTCATTCGGTTGAGAAACAACGGAGATACCGTGTTCTGAAGATTTGACAGGAGAAAGAAAGAAAGAAGAAAGAAAGAAACATTACGAATACAATATATTTCACCATACCTATGGTATGGCTGAAATATAATAAAAGCCCACATATCTCGTGTTTCAAATCTCATTTCCAGGCACTATTATAAATGATGTTTACATGCACTGTCAATCATGAATTAATGAAACGACCAACTAGATTGCTGGATTTCAAGTTCCTCTAAGCTTTGTTTGTGAAAAAAATTTTCTGTACTTACTTCTGTATTGTACCCGTTGTAATTCAAATAAAGTTGAGTTAAAGTTGAACATAAAACAGGAACTCCTACATCTCGTGTTCACTTCTCATTTCTGAGTGACTTGCGTTCCTTGTCGGTTACTGATTTTCTGAATCGTTGCTGGTTTTATCGAGACGCTGACAAAACCTAGCTGTGAAACATGGCTCCTCTTCTTATGGGTGGCATCAGAAGCTCTCTAGTCGGGGTGATGATGTACGTACGTGGTGGGGATAGGGACACCCGCCTGGTTCAGGAATAGATTTAGTAGCTTGCCTGTACAACAGGAGTGGGGACTGTGGCAGATCTGCACAGCATACATGCCTAGTGAAAGAACGACTTGCGAAATTTACCGAGGTAAGACAGGGAATGGACAAGCAATGTGGTGGTTTTTACGTTTATGAAGGTTAGACACCCAGGTAAACAATATTCAAATACAATCCAATCTCTACAACTGGGTAAACAACGGATATTACTTCCGGACGTTTCGAGTGACATCCAGACGCTGAAGAGGACAAGTGAGTGACACTGAAAAGGAGCGTTTTATCCAGTTGTAGAGATTGAATTGTATTTGTGGTTTTTATTCAGTATATATATATATATATATATATATATATATATATATATATATATATATATATATATATATATATGAAGACGAATGGCATCACTTTGTGACTCACCCTCCTACATTTGTGTGTATCGCAATGCCTTATCTTTTGTTTGAAAATTTTAGTGCACACAAACATGTTTCCTAAATTCTATAGATATTAGCCAGGGGTCCGGTGTCTTCCATCCCACCCGTGCCTTTGCCGTGATCGGATCACTGCTGCTCATCGCTGGTGTAGCTCTGGCCTGCTTCGCCGTGTGCAGGAACTCCAACAAAGACAAGAGGAAATATGGTGCCCCGATCATTGCTGGAGGTATGTTCTTATTATTACCTCCAGAAAATGTGTCATAGGGGTTATATTTTAGGCAGTGTTTGTCTTTCTGTATGTCTATTTGTCAACAACATTAGTTTCATATTTGGTATGTTAGTAAGGTGTGGCAAAACTGGTAATGATTAGATTGTGGGCCCCTTGCGGCTTCTTTCAGTACAATAGCAGAACTGCCTGATTTGGAAGTTCTCTTGTTTTGAACAAGCTATATGGTCGCGATTGTTGGGTGTTAGCTAGCTATAGTGTGTGGAAAAAGTGATGCAAGTTTGGGTCCCCCAGCTGTTAGTTCTGGAATTGCAGGGGCGTTTTCTCATTTGACCATCGCACCGATAAAATTTTCCTTCAGTTGTATGATCTAAGAATTGTTAACTAACTCATTACATTGATTTTATCAACAGGGGCATGTGGGGTAATTGCTACCGCCATCTTTGGGGTGGAATTGCGGAATGCCATCGGGGTGGAACTGTCGATTCCTTTCGGCTACTCCTTCCACTTGACCTTGGTGCAGGGGTTGTTAACGGTAGGGGGAGGAGCCGCCATCATCGCTGACGGTCGCAGGGATGCAGAGGATCAGCAACCCGTGCAACGTGAAGAAGTTACTGTAATGAGAGAGCCTATTATTTAATTATCATAGATAAAGATGTCTTTTGACATTTTCATTGTAGCACCTTTAAAGAAGATACAAACTTTCGTTTTATAGACGTGAACGGTTGGTTTCCAATTATCGCGATATGTCTCTACAACATTCAATCAATCAAAAAATGGTTTATTATGAAACAAGTTTCTGGCAGCCAGGGGCTGAATTGTGTCTTGTTGTACATACGATTGCTTGTTACGACATACATATAATAACTAAAACGTGATCAAACTTTAAAACTAATGATCAAAACTAATGATCAATGGCGACCATTGCTGCTTTAGTAGATATTTCTGTATTACTAATACATTTGGCATACAGCTCGTATACAGTGTCATTTTGTTTCGTTGATAAGACCTAGCAGTGACGGCACTGGGCTGTTACGGAATCTGGCAGTACGGGTGCTAGGTAGAGTCAGTGCCTGTGCGTTCCGCAGGTTACGGCCATGCGGCTGTCCACGGGTCTGCGGTATCAGGTCTGCAGATAGCATTGATGCGTTGATGAAGTCCCTGCGTTGGCAATGAAAACAAAGCAAGATCCTCTACCCAGGACAAACAATTGATAGATTCAGGAGTTAAAGAAGCAGCATCACGTTTTTGTCTGGATCAAAACGTTGCGCCGGGTCATTGATAAATAGCTTAAATAATAACTGGCTAAGATTAAAACCTTATCTTACACCACATGTGTTAACAAAGGAATATGATAATCATTTATCTGCCCTTAAACATATAAGTCATCCAAGTACGCCAAAAATAGTTACTCAAGCAACTAGATATGGTTTTGAAACGGTCAGACGTTTCGGATAGAATCCACTATCCTTCGTCAGTGACACTGAAGAGATCTGGAAGAAACAGGTCTTTTATACTCTAACTATGACTGAAGACAATTTCAGATGTCCAATAGGAAAGGTTGTAAGACAATTCAGACTGAAGACAATTTGGATTCCAAAGAAAACAAAACAAAGCCAAAGTCAAGCTGAAGACAATTTGGATTTCAAAGGATAGCAAGGCTAAGACACAGTTAATGCAAATGAGTCAATTAGCTCCTGTTGTTTTAGTTACAGGAGCTAAAAGTTTCCTTTCCTATTGGACATCTGAAATTGTCTTCATTCATAGTTAGAGTATAAAAGACCTGTTTCTTCCAGATCTCTTCAGTGTCACTGACGAAGGATAGTGGATTCTATCTGAAACGTCTGACCGTTTCAAAACCATATCTAGTTGCTTGAGTAACTATTTTTGGCGTATCTTATTACCTGGATGTCTAACCTACATCGACGTAGTCATCCAAGTACATAGATTTCCATACATTTAAGAAGTCTCCATCGATGCCATAATGTGTCCATTCATGGGATAATCCATCACGCCAAATATTGTCAAATGCTTTTTTCATGTCCCCAAAACAACAATTTTACCTTTCACCTGATTTGAAGTTGGAATGCTTGTGCTACAATGAGGCGAAAATGTGCCCCTAGTGATGATATAATTGAAAAGAGTAACTAAGGACAGAAAAAAATGCTTTGAATTTGATTCATGTTCTAGCATGTTGTTAGAAATCATTGAATCAACCTATTTCGAAACTGCAGGGCCGTTTTCACTTTGAATATGGTTCTGAAATTCGATTTTGTTCTTAAAATGCTATTGTTCATCCATTTTGCTCAATAAAACCATTTTCTAAGTTGATATCTCTTGGACAAAATGACTAAGGTGCAGTGACTTATGTACTTGCCAACTAGCTCACTGCATTTCAAGTTTATCCAATCTTTGGTTGTCAAAAGAATTCTGTTTTATGATTGTTTGAAGTAGAAGAAGAAAGAAGAAGAAGAAAAAGAGGAAGAAATCGACCTAAAACAATATCTTAACCTCTATGAAGGTAAACAGCAAGAAGAAAAGCCCACATATCTCGTGTTTCACATCTCATTTCCGGGCACTAAATGATGTTTACATGCGCTGTCAAGCTGCCAATTATGAATTAATGAAACGACCAACTAGCTTGCTGGATTTCAAGTTTCTCTAAGCTTTGCTTGTGAAAAGAATTTTGTTATAATATCATTGTTTGAAGCAGAAGAGGAAGGAGAGGCTGGCATGAAACAGTTTATTTACTTCCGCATTGTACCTGTTGCAATTCAAACAAGATATAGATCGATTACAATACTCCGTCGACGGAGATTACCCTTCAGTCACAGAGTAACAAAGTTAAAGTTAAACATAAAACAGGAACTCCTACATCTCGTATTTCACTTCCGTATTTCTTATTCCCAAGTGACTTGCGTTCCTTGTCGGTCACCGATTTTCTGAAGCGTAAGATAAAAAAAACAACAACTGTGAAACATGACCCCTTTCTTGTAGGAGGCATCAAGTAATTTCCTTGTCGGGTGGTGTTACTCCTTCAACTTCACCTGGATACAGGTGTTCCTAACGGTAGGGGGAGGGGCCGCGATCATCGCTGACGGGCTCTTGGACAAAAAGATGAGCACGCGGTGCTCCATAATGATAAAGCTATTCCAATGAGGGAGTTACTTTAAAGGTTCACAATTTTTTACACGAATACGCTACAATATTGTAGTAAAGAATTGCTTGCAACTGTTTGTGTTGTTAAGTTTTTAAGTGTGACCAGATTTTACAACGGCTTTTTGTACTATGTAGATGTGGGCGCAATTCAGCCATCAGCTGCAATGCCAATGCCGTACATGTTGCAATAAAACTTGTCAACTCTGTCTCAAAAGTAGAAACGCTCCATACGTACGCTGTGAGCAGCTTAAGTGTTGCAGTTTGGAGGACAGCTAACGGTAGATGTGGTTATGACTGTCCTTGGTGCTGAATGCCGTCCAACACCGACCTCTAGCGATTCATATCCAAAGTGCAGGACAGCGTAGTGGCGTTGCATGGATTCTGCATCATTCGTCAGCTTATGAGATGATGTTTTGCAAAACAAATGGCTTTTGGTTTATCTCTGAATGCCAGTGTGGGGTACATCCTTGATAGTAATTGAACACGCTACGGAGCAACAATTTTAGTAAATTTTTAGTCAGATTTTCCCCAGTGATTATTTTTGTCACAAGAGTTTCTTGTTTCGTTCCTGTATCTGGTTGCATAAGACAGTCTACAATAAAGGTGATAAATGAAGGTTACTTAATGGTGAATATCACGAGGCATATATTATGAGTTTGTTTGTTTAAACCTTTATTTATTCATGAAAGCTCAAATCGGCCTGGAAATGGTTTGGAGTAAATGCTACAATGGCTTTCTGAATGATATTGCAATGTTAGTTGAATACTATTTTGTGTAATTTTTATTGTTCTTATGTATATATGCGGACGGAGTAGGCCATATGTTTGTTGTACATTCCAATGCCATTCAGGCTACCACTATGTGTATGTCTGTTATGTTGTAAATCAATATAGGAAATGGAAATAAGGAATTCATATAAATTATGCTTGTTTGTTTGTTTGCTTGGGGAACTCATTTGCATTTGCACATCATGTTTATGGTAATGAGACAAAATTACTTGATGATGGTATGAGGCCATGTATGCGCTATGGGTCGATGTACCTGAAATATAGAAATCCAATTCGATTCATTTCATTGTATTGTGCATTCCATTGATTTGTCGTTTTATCATAAAGTTGAGTTGTACCTTTGTGTTATGTATGTCTTGTTGTTTCAAATGGCTACATGTTTGTTTTGTTTGTGTACACAGTGCACATTGAAAATCCTAGTAGCAATATGTTGTACCTAAATAAAGGAATGAAATGTAGAGTCAGCTGAACAAGGAAAAGAGTAACAAACCGAACCACTTTTTAATACTCTCCATTGTACATACTGATAGTGATACATGAACACTACTCCTCAGCAGTCCCATAGTAAGAGATGTGCAGACCATGTAGATGATAAATAACTGTAAGGTTGGCAAAATTTCATCCAAATTTGCAGAAAGGACATTAGAAACAAAAGTGTGTCAGAAAGAGATGTATAATTGAGACAATTAATATTGTATTTCATAACTTTTACAACTCTAGCATTTTTGAGGAGATCCAGTATAACAAGCCATTTTGCAGACATGTACTTTTCATGTCAAACATTTTGTTCCTTTTGGCTTTTTGTGGGACGTTGGGCCTAGGAAGGATCCGGAATTTTTTTGAATGCATGAAAATTACATGATATCATTCTGTTCTACATATTACACAAAACTGCTACAATCTCAAAATTCATATGAGACGTCCTGACTTGCTCATCAAAGAAACTACAGCATGAGTGTTACGCCACCTTGCAGAAAAGCTGGGCAGTGCAGCTCAAACTTTCATCATCAAACAGGGCAGTTTTGGCTTGATCCACTTGGCATATCACAAAAATATGCACTCAAGTCTTTCCCAGCATCGTGCATAACTGTAGCACCATACAAAAAGCATCACGACTAAAACAAATATGCAAGTCGATTTGCTCATCAATTTGTTATTTCACCAGATTCTCACATACGTGTATAAAAAGTGGTCTTTTCTACATGTACGATTACAGCTCTAAGAAAATCAAACCCCTCTGTTGCGACCCTCTTAGCATTTGTTTCAATTACAAGACTCCATATAGAAGAGGTACACATTGACTTCATCTTACCCTGCTACAGGGCATTATATATAATTATCATTATAGTATAAGTCTAGGGCATTATCACATCAGTCTAGGGTATTATTATCACGACATTGCTAGTAACATGAGACAATATTGAGCTCTAGACCACCACCATGACACGACTGCCACTGTTCACCCGCTACTACTACTATCACCAGTATACAGGGACTTCTCATCCAACACTTACAGTAGAGTCATTACAAATATTAGCAAGGAGATCCACACTTGGTGTATCAAAATAGAAGCATTGCTGTCAACAGGAATCGCATGTCCAGTATTATACATCATTGATTTGGACTAGATATTATTATAGCATGACTGAGATATAAAACATAACCACTACCATACATTAATTACACCAAGTCCTTACATAGCAATTGGTATGCATTTCATACCCTTATCACATTATACATAGAATGCCATTATAAAATAGCATTATTTTTTCCCATCATTTTCTTTTGCACGATACATGTACTTCAAGTCTTGTAGCATTCCAATAGTAGCTATAGTGACTATGTAATGGTAGGAATTCCCAATATTATCTTCTTCATTATCATACATCACAAGTATTCAAAGATTGGAAATTCCTCCAGGCTTTTATAATTAGTTGCAGACATGCAAAGTCATGGTTTTCTGCGTCTACATACAGGAATTATGGGATAGAAGCAGGCTTACCCATCATGCCTTGCATCAATCAATCATTCGCAGGCATCATAGTCTGATGCATAGCGGCTACAGACATGGTTAATACATTTTTGTAAGTTGTAGTTTTGCTGCTCCGGCTAGTGGCAGTTATCCGGAGTATTAGACATTAGAGCTTGGCGTGCCGTGGAGGTTGAATTGCATGCTGGGATGCGGGATGAGGCATGCTGGGATACTATCGTCTGGCGGCCTCCTTGGCTGCGAGAATGAGGGGCTGGATGCTGGCCAGAGGCTTGGCTAGCCTCAGGAACGGGTGCTGTTAGGGAGGGCAGAAGGACAGGGTTTGCTATGGTTTCAAACAGTCTTTTAGTTTTGAAAAATGAAATAATAAGTAATGACATCATGTACACAGGGTACTCACCAGAAGTTTTGCACAGCATAGGGGGAAGTCATAGCCTGGCAAAGCCTTGACTATTGTGTAATTTGTAGGGAGGTCTATGGTAGGAAAATTCTGTACTCAGGAAAACTATTTCCTGCACTTTGAGGCCAATCTTTATGAAAAAAAGCCAAAATTCTTGTACCTTTGCTATAACAGAAAAGCCCCCTACGCTGGTTCAAACACAACACAGGGGAGCAAATCACAGCATTTTGGCCCAAATCACAGCATCTGGATACAAATCACATTGTAGGGGATCCAAACCACAGCATAGGGGGCCCAAATCACAGTGTAGGGATACAGATCACAGCATAGGGGCCCCATATGCTCAACTCTGCTGGCAAGAACCCTGTGTGGTACTTTTTAGTTACGTCGACTGTTATCAAATGTACACAATACAGACATATTCACATGGAGAAGCAGCATTAGAAATCCATACAGGGGCATCCTTTCAAGCCAGAGACCACGGATTTGTTCTCCTTCCCCTGTCTTAGAAACACTTTTACTTCATTCTTAAAATCTTTGATGAAAGATCACTTCTCTGCACATAACGCAAGAGGGAAAGAAAACCCTACTTCTGATTAGAATATACTGTTAACAATATTATACAAATGATGAATCATAAAACACATATTTCTAAGCCACTTGAACCACAGTGCTGCAGTGGATGAGATCAGGGTTTACTGTAAACTATACCAGAACGAAACACACAGCGTGATACTGAGATCACTAGGCACTGTGTACAGGCTCCTATTACACACCCTTGCAATTTAGCCCCACCTATTGTTAGCTCCTCACAATTCAGCCCCTGGCTGCGAAGAGAGAGTAGTCGGCCCACCCAAAAACAATAACACACAAGTAAACATCCCGCTGTACATCTTAACAAACCGCTGTACAATTTTCATATCATCCAAATAACAGGTGGCATTTTTTTTTCTTTTTTAATTTCTCAAAATTGTTGTTCTGGTACTGGTTTTATGGTATTAATTCAGCCACTTCTCATCCACTGCACTGCAAAAAACACTTTGCTGTACACTTTAACCGTCTCCCTGCTAAGGTTGCCAAAAGGCACCAAATTCGTATTGGTTATGGGGTTAGGGAGCAGAGAGAAGGTTAAAATCAGAGACCATTGTCTAATAAGCTTGTGCTAAGATCCCTGTGTCCAAGGTTTTAAGTAACGTTTCAGTGTCTACCATATGCAATTGGGAAGTGATAGTGGTCACACTGCACATACATCACCTTCAAGCTTTAAGAAAACATTCAATATTGTGAACAAAGTGATTTTTAACATTTTCACTTAGTCAAAAATGTTTTCAGGAAGAATTCTATATATTCTATAAAGTGATCTTAAATGCATTGACCTCCATACAACTCAATATTCATTGCAATCTGTTATCAAATTTTTACAAAGAATTTTGATTCAAACTCAATTTCTGATGTTTGAAAAAGATTCAGGACCACCGCTACCCAGTTGCATCTATGGTAATACTACTTCTGCTCTTCTCTTCTACAAGATTCTCTCATTCGTCCCATCCTGTGCTGTACGTGCTTACGTTTATCTCTGCTGGGCATCTTTAGCAGCGAGAATAAGTGGCCGTAGACTGGCGAGGGGCTTGGCAAGCTTCAGGAATGGGTGCTACAGACACAGGGGGTACAGGAAAGGGAAGGGGTGAGAAGGGACGCATCAGGCCTGTCAAAATAAATGTTGTGTTTCCGGTTACCCGGCCAACCCTAGCAGTAACCTATGAAACTAGCTTCTTTTTTTTTTTTTTTGCTGCTAGCTAAGGGCATGCATGTAAGTTTTAAATCTGACATCTTGTTCACGAAGTTCAAGACTTCTGGTACCAGTATTTCACTCTTTGTTAACAGTTTGGGGCTTGGAACAGTTGTAACAAGACTGTGCAGTGAAGATTATACTGTTCAGTTTCTTAATACACTTGTGCATGTATGATGTGTATTCTGTGCAATATGATGTTAAGTATGTGACTGAAGCATTTCAATTTTACATGACTAAATTGAATTCTTGGATCACTTCATAAGAAAAAAAGAAAGATAAAAAACAAGAGTATCACTAGCAATCAACCATACTTATTTTTACGACCTTAACAGTGGAAACCAGGAAACACAACATTTCTTTGCCAGGCCTTGCAATTACAACCATCTGCATAGAAGCCACCATATTATAGGACAAGGACAGGTGTGCATAATACTGCTGTTGTTGTTTTACCTTGGAAGAAAACAGCTTTTCTGAAACAAGACTAAGTCTTATGACTTGTAACAAATGTTTCAAAGTGGAAGTTCTTTGCAAGAGCTGTCAATCAGAGTAAAATGGTTTGCAGAAAAAGGTTGCAACAGTGCTTTCAAATACAGTGCAACAAAGCCCTTTTGTAGTTTTATACCACTACTGTAGCACAGAGACAATGCTATCTAATTTTCCTGTGTATCATTTGAAAAGAATCAAAATCACTGCATTTAAAAGATCACTTTAAAGACCAATGAATACAATGTTTTCATTGATGACCTTATATCTTAAAAGAAAATTTTGAGTCACATTTGGATTCTGCATAAAAACAGTCCATTTCCATTGGGAGGGAGATTGGGTGAAATATGCTGCGTTTGCTTGCAAGCAAATGTCGCCCTTTCTATTGTTACACTTTTTGTTGTTGTTGCTCATGAACAGACAGTATCATGACACACCTCCCTCTACACACCATATAGGGTAATACAGAAAGCTAATCACAACTCCCCTTAACAGGGTTAATTAAAAAAGAAGAATCAAAAGAAAACCTTGATCCTTAATGGATGAGAATGATGACAAAAAATTATCAACACACAGGAAAGGAAATAAATCGCACAATGCAGTAAATCAAGACGATGATAGGGAAAATGTTTCACTCACTTGTTTGAAACACACCTGGATGAACAGTTACTGTCTTGGACATACATGTAAAACACTACAACTACCTACTTGTTTAAAACTATATACATGCAGATGCCTCACTACAACATACACTTTAGGAAGGGGTGATCAATAAGTTCACCAAGAAACATGGTACACAAATTCAGCAGCATGGTCATTAGGTATGAAACCTTTTATGACTTTCTACCAAAATTCAAATCATCATTATCATTACTTTGTAAGTGACACCAAGTAACATTAGGTGATGGAAAAAAAAAAATTGAGCTCCAACCAAGGTGATTGTGTCAACTTGCTACCACCTTCTTTCTAATTGAAGTTCAAAAACCGGACATTGATGACTTCAATGATTTGAAATTTCAATTTTGGAGGATACAATATTTAGAGACTTCATACTATATGATTATGCCCCAAAATCTATGCTGTGCACCTTATTCCTGGGTGAGTCGGAGAACTTATTGATCACCCCTCGAATCTTAGACTAACATTAACTTTAACCTTGTGAGAACATACATCTAGCTTACCTTTGACCTGACCTTTAGGTCTCACTGAACTTTGACCTGACCCCTGACCCTTGACCTGACCTACCTGCAGCATGTCAGTAGCAGAGCCTCTCTTCTCCACGTCCATCTCCAAACATGAGGACAGGAAGTCCTTGAACACTGGTGACAGTTTCTCGGGGTGCTGGAGCTCAGGGGTACCATTAGTGGCAATCAGGTACAGAGCCTGGTGGGGATATAAACCACAAGTTAACAGAGGACCTTGTATTCAGGTACTTACAAATCATTACCTGTTATGCTCAAATAGATAAAAAAATAGATAAAAAGTGGTCTTTCTACAAGTCTGATTACAGCTCTAATGCTTTACAACACCAGGATAACTTTGAAGCCATTAGACCTCCAGGTTAACTTTTTACCTACTGTTCCAAAAGTGTCCAAAAGGAAATACAATGAGCTTGAATTTTCCTTGACCTTTTTTGAACAACAAATGGTTAGTCCTAGAAATCATTAATGGTGTGAAGTTATCTTTTAGTAGTTACTGAGTTAGTATCTTTTCAACATAAACAGAACTTGAAAAAAAAGAGGAATAGTTCTGCTGATTCAGTGATTGTTACCTTTAGAAGAGATGTGGTAAACAAGTTTTGGCTCGCATGGCCACACATACCTTGGACATGGGATTTCGTAAAAGAAATTGTCCAAAAGCACCCATTGAGCTGTCTCTTGCCAACATTTTGGCAGCACCTGACCACAGGGAAACTGACTGCATGCTGGATTTAATCCCAGATCTACTCTTCAAACCATGAAGTTACCCTAAGACCAAACAGCATAACCCAACTCACCCTGAGAGGGTTCTCATTCAGGTATGGTGGCTCTCCCTCCACCATCTCTATAGCCTATATAAACTCACCCTGAGAGGGTTCTCGTTCAGATATGGTGGCTCTCCCTCCACCATCTCTATAGCCTATATAAACTCACCCTGAGAGGGTTCTCATTCAGGTATGGTGGCTCTCCCTCCACCATCTCTATAGCCTATATATACTCACCCTGAGAGGGTTCTCATTCAGGTATGGTGGCTCTCCCTCCACCATCTCTATAATCTATATAAACTCACCCTGAGAGGGTTCTCGTTCAGGTACGGTGGCTCTCCCTCCACCATCTCTATAGCCATGATCCCCAGGGACCAGATGTCCACCTTGGGTCCGTACTGTTTCCGTGTCACCACCTCGGGTGCCATCCAGTACGGAGTGCCCACCATGGTGGAGCGCTTGCTCTGCTCAGGGGTGATCTGGGCGCAGAAGCCGAAGTCAGCTGCAAAAAATCACCAGCAATTTCAGTTAGTGAGGTACACAACTTGTTTTTGTTGACTGTTTACTCGGTGCGCACATTCAGTTACACTGGACAAAAATTGTTTCTTTTAGGTGATTTCTTTCGGTGTACGTTGTTTTCCATTTTTCTGTCAGTGTTTCAGTTAGCAAAGTACGCAACTTGTTTTTGCTGATTGTTTACTCAGTGTGGACATGTAGTTACACTAAACAAAATCATTCCTTTTACTTGAATTCCTTTGGTGTTTTTTTTTCTCACTTTTCTGTCAGTGTTTCAAATAATATCGTCTCATGCCTAGGCTAAGCTGAAGACTTGATCAAGTTTTGTCCTTGAAATATTGTTTGAAATTATAATGATTTTTTCTTAAAATATCAAAAGAAAATCATTTGTGAATCACACCCAGTTGATATACAAAAATGGGAATATGATCAAAATTTAAATGTGGGCAAAAAAACATTAAGAGAAGGAACAATTTTCGTGAAATACTGTCAAAGTATTAATTTTTTTCTAGGTCCATTGCAGCAAAAATCTTTTCTAGAAGCGACCAGTGCATTGACAGTCACTATAGCACAGCATACATTATATATCACATTGTACAACATTAAACAGAACTACATTCTAAGTGCATTCTCAACATCAATGAATGAAACACATCTAAGTGTGCACAACAGTACAAACAGTACATCAAAGATGGATAGACAACAACTTCAAGAGGCATCTCAACCACAAACAAGACAAGAAGCCATGCAAAAGTCCCAATATTGTTGAAAAATGTAATTTTCAATGAGCTAAAAGCATTTCCACAAGTACATGTAGTATTGCAGCTGTGTATGTCAGACTCTGTGTTTCATTTGCAGATGGAAAGTGCTGAACTGGGCACTAACCGACACCTTGGCGCAGGTGAGGGAACTCTGTCTGAGGAAAGTCTGTTACAGAAGAATATCAGAAAAAGGTCATGGACTTTTTGTAGATAATTTCACTAGCTTCATGGACTCATAAGCAATCTTGCCTTGTTTGTGCTTTATTTTCGCCTCTTAACTAATCAAAGAATTGACTGTCACAATGGCATGAACAACAATCAACATGCTGAAAGTGGATATGTACACAACAGTGAAGTTCACATGAAAAGCACAGACCACGTCACTTTATCAAGCACAACTATCTTTGGAACTCAAACCATTCCAAACCTATTCAGCTATTATAGCTTCTGTTTGTCTGTGTGTGGGAAGTTTCCCCCAAAGATTCTGGAAAATCCAATCTTCTGGAGTATACCTCTGAACCGCTGCTCAAGTTTTTTAAGTCCACATGTCAGAAGTGAATGTGAAGTTTTTATTTTATTTGGTAAGACAATTTTCCATTACTTGCTGTTGAAGGAAGTTTTGAAGGTACTTTACAAATGAATACAGACAATAGACCAATTCTATCTGTCAATCACAATATGGGGTTCAATCATCGGTTTCGCCAGTTTTGACAGAGGCTATGGTATCTGTATATGATGAAAAGACACCAAGACCCGACAGGATTAAAAGCTATGATCACTACATCCACACAGACACCCAGAGCAACAACTGAGCTGTTCAGGCAGGTGACATGCCTACTGAACGTAACATCAAAGATGTAACAAACACGCTACAGATGTGATGATGCTACAGATAGATTAGTACGACAGATCTGCAGGCCGATAAGACGAGTGAAGTTCTACTGTTGCCATGGCAACACTCATGCCACCACCTAGTGTGAGGATGACCATTTGTGGAGGGGTCCAACATCTGGACTGTTGTATAGGTCCATTCTCTAGATATAATGTAAAACTGTTCCTGTCTTTTTTGATATTGTAGATGAGTCATGGTACCCCAACGACCCACTAGAAGGTCAAGGGATAGGTGAGGTGAGATGAGTTGAATATAATAAGGGTTACCTATATCCGTTGTTTTTAAAAACAGGGTATTTAGGGATATCAAGGCAATGAATGGTTACAAGCAGCAACATTTTGAAAATATTTTTTGATGTACTTGTAACTATGTCAAATTTCCAAAGATGGAGCCACCAAACTAATTTGGAAATCGTTAAATTTTTACTGTTTGGAAACACTTTGTAGCATTAGATCAATTGAAACATGAGAAATTTGGCAGTCTCTCTGTACATTTCAACAAATTTTTCTCTCATGATCTCATTCCAACAGTCCAGACAAGCACCCCCCCTAACGGATCACAGACACCCCCCCTGCGCTGTCGCTACTCACTGAGCTTGACTGAGCCGTCCATGCCCAGCAGAATGTTGTCCGACTTGATGTCTCTGTGAATCACCTGGTTGGCATGGAGAAACTCCAGGGCTTGCAACACCTGGAGGTGGCAAGGTACGAGAGTCACCTTTAACCTTTGCCCCGACCCTTCACCTCAGCACCTTCCCTGGTTACTCCCATAGTGTTGCCTGTTGTTCTGAGATGTTAGATTTGGTAGGCACATTATGAGGGCAACAAGGGAAGGTGCCGCACCACACGTTGACCTCGGACTTACTGAGTTTGACATGGCCGTCCATTCCGAGCAAGACGTTGTCACTCTTAATGTCCCTGTGAATAACCCCACTGCCATGCAGGAATTGGAGCGCTTGCAGGCACTGTACGGACGGAACATGGAACAGCCACAAGACATGGAGACAGGGTTAGTTCTCAGTGGAGCTGAGATCGGGATGTACTCCACACTGGTACTAAAAAATGGTCGCTTTGCTTCGGAAACATTTTGGTTGGTAACACTCTTCAACTAGCCTGGGTGCCATTCTAGTTGGATTTTACTACATTGGTTGGAAAAGGGGGTCCCACATATTATATATGGCCTGTGGGTGACCCTGTAAGTTACTAGCCGGCTATTTTGGGGCACAGACAGGCTCCAGAATTTTTTAAACTCACAGTTAAAATCAACCTGGGACCCAGAGACAAATAGACGTCATAAGCTAATTGTGGAAATGCTGAAAGATATCCCTCCATTATCCGACCATCAAATTTGAGGCTTTAAAGTCCAGCTGGGGCCACATCCCCTACATCACAAGTGCAAATGAGACAGTATCGTTACTGTGGCTTCAAGTAAAGTTTGGGAGCCCCGGTAAACTAATTAGGATGGCACCCAGGCTATAATCTTCAACAGGGGGTACAAATGTTAGTGAGAGTACAATGTATCAAAATCCTCTCTACTGTTTCATGGTATTTTAGCGGATAAATGACAGTTACTGTATTCACATGGCTCTTGCTTTGCATGTAGGAATACTAGGATCCACAAGTCTTAAACTTTAAATAAAGTACAGCACTGTTCCCTTTTTCAATTTGACAGTAAGAACGAGGTCTCTGTGTCATTGTAAACACATGATATCATGATCTATAATGGATAGACTTGCACCTAAGTCTTCTACATTCCCACTTCTGGAAAGACGTTTTTAAACTTCGCTCCAGGGGGAATTTTGGTCAACTGACAGTATTTTTAACTGACATAAAGTATAAACAAAAGATCTACATGAAGAAATAAACCCTGCTTTGGTTTCCTACATCACCACATGCTTTGGTTTTCTTACATGACCACGTAAACAGACATCAACAATTTGGTGTGCTGTCGATCTGGCCCTCATCTAAACATGTCTCCCTGTATGGTTTCCTCACTGCGTAATCATTCAAAAACATTCTCTGAAGGACACAACTGAACAGTGGCACGTTACCTCTCTACACACGGCAGCAATCTGGCCCTCGTCCATACAGGTTTCCGTGACAACGTCAGTCAGCGATCCTCCAGCCAGGTACTCCATCACTACCCACAATTCCTCTCCTACCAGGTAGCTGTGCCAAAGATTATATCGTACAAAAATTGACAAAAGAGGACAAATGTTTCGTAGCAAATACATGTCTGGTCGACCGGTCAGGCTTTTAGCTAGGAGACTTGATATGGAATACCCCGTGTTGTATTCCATATGTAGAGATTGAATTGTCTTTATACAAGTTAGAACAATGTTTTCTAAAGTATTCCAAATATTCCAAAATGTACAAATGTACAGACCTGTCCAGGTAGTTGACTATGTTGGGGTTCCGGTTCTCCCTCATGACCAGAATCTCATTGATAATGAGCTCCTTCTTGGGCTGCTGGGACAGGTTCATCTGCTTGATGGCCACCTGGGGGGGAGGGGGGCGGTTCATGTCAGGTCAGGAGATGAAAGAATACACGAGCATGCAATGAGATTTGTTCGGACATCATGTGATACGCACAAATCACTTTGCGAAAACGCACAAACCTTATGAAAATCACACGAATCACTATGCAAAAACATACGAACCTTATGTGATTTGCACGAACCTTATGCGAATGACCTAATGTCACGTGACCCGGCGGTAGTCGGCTGGTTTCGCATAAGATTCATGCAAATCGCATAAGGTTCCTGTGTGTCACATATTGATTCGTGTGAATCACATCAGGTTCGTACGTTTTCGAATAGTGATTCGTGTGATTTTCATAAGGTTCATGCGCTTTCACACAGTGACTCGTGCGTATCACATAATGTTCGTACGAATCTCATAGGGTTCGTGCAATATATCTCATATGCTTACGCACCCCTGTATACTTTCCTGTGTCAGTATAGATTTGTAATAACGATGTAAAAAATGTATAAGATAATTTCAGGACGTGGTTGTGTTAGATTTCCATTTTCTTGTGACATAAGACTACATGTACAACATGTATCTAAAAGGATTTGATGGCGAGCACTACAAGTACAATTATGTACACTTTGTTTTTGTTTGTTTGTTTGTAAGATAGCCTTACCTCTGCACCTGTAGCAGTCTCAATGGCAGTGTACACTGTTCCTGATGCACTGTTGAAGGGAATTATGAAATACTTGACCTGAATGTATTATACTTAGCATACTGGTACTTTAAACATAAAAATCATTTCCTACTCTAACATTCAAATTCTATACATATCCTTAGCTCAATAGTCTTAGTGTCAATTTCTTGTATTGGTTACAGAGTTCCTAATATTTCATCTTAAAATGATACATTTTACGTTGTTCAACACAGCACACTTGAATATAATCTTGCAACTTCAGCTTTCCCGTCAAATGTCTTTGAAAATCTTCCAAGAGAATTCTTGCTAGGTAAGGTAAAATTGAAAAAAATTATTAAAAAAACTGGCTGTTTACTAAGAGTGTGTCTGATTTAGAACCCACTCTATAGTGAAAAAGTTTAGTCATCGGATGAAAATGGCGGGAAGGCGAAACCTGCCACCATCACGGTTCAACAAGGGTTTTGCCTTCCCGTCATTTATGATTCGCTGCTTCCTGACGTCATCCGACGACTTCCGGATTAGTGCTGCGAGTCATTCATCAGACGAAGGTCGGAGTGTTCGGCCGAAAATTTATGGTGAGTTTCCTTTTGTGTTGGAACAAAGTTTAAACTTTTTCACTATGGAATTTACCAACACAGATGAGCTTTCGTTTGGAAACCCTCACTCTAGCTAGATATAATAGACAGGTTTAAGATCTGCACTTACCCTTGACCAATCTTCTCAAACCTGTTGTACTTCCTCTTAGGGTCTCCCACACTGACAATGCTACCTGTGGGGAGGGGGGCAACAACACGTTAACACTTACTGCACTACAGACGTACTGGAATATTGGCAACATGGACAGTTAGTGCATATGTAGGGGTGCGCTTCTGTATACAGACTGTATCATGAGACTACATATCTGACATCATTCTTCTGTGTCAAAGAATACATACATTTTCTATTTTTCCAAATAAGTAGTTAATACTATGAAATGTTGAAATTTGTGGGTCGTTGATAAATGTAGATATTGCCGAGTCAAGAAAAATGCAATAAAACTAATAATTGTTTATATTTCATCAGATTTGAGGCTTTCAGTGTAATGTTTCGTGCGCAAAATGCTCAAAACAGATAATTTAGCTGCCAAAATTTGACCCATGACCTGTGACCTCTCATTAGTCTTTGTATGTGTCACTGGTGGATAGGAGTGTAGCATAGCTCATATGCCAAGATATGCCATAATCCATTATCTTTTCTGTACACAGATTCCATATTAATGAAGCTGCAACAATGGGCCTAGCACGACCACAACAGAAAACGTGTTAAATACAGTCTGCCAATATTCCAGCATTATGATTAGGTGTAGCATAAAACATGGAACAGGACAAAGACAAGGCGGCTCGATATCAACAAAAGCGTTGTGTAATGATAATAACCCTGCTATCACTGTCAGTTGTCAGAAAATGTTTATATCGTGCTCCTTGGTTTGAACTTAAAAAAGAATGAAGAACAAAGATTGTTCACATTATTGGCATTAGCCAACATTGCACGAAATCAGAGTCCACTCCAAGTCACCAAGAGGGTTTTAAGATCATATTTTTAAAACAAGTTTAAACTATGTTAAGAATATCTTTTTAGATTTACAAAGATTTTGAAAATGTTAGAACGAAAGGTGGAAAATGTGGAATTGACTCTACCAATTAAAACTGAATGTTTCTGTATGTTACTTGTGACAGAAGTTACACAACTGTAGTGAATACTAGGGTTACATCATATAATGAACTATGTCTGTTATGGGATACAAGACAAGATAATATTGAATGTCATGCAAAACTCATATTATCTAGACTAAATAGTATATACTATAGACACATTGTCAGAGTGGACAAGTATGGGGAGGGGGGACCAAAATCACACACATGTATAATACTTTTTGTCATGCACTGTGGAAAGAAAAAAAAGAAGTTAGTGCTGATCTTATGTCACACACAAGACAGGAACAAATCAAACAAGCACGGGACAGCGAACATATGGCTAGATCATGCAGGGTGGGGCTCCAGGCTCGCGAGAACTACTAATGCTGTCTAAACCCTATTATCGATAACTTTGAAACTCTAGCTCTATATTAAATTTGTATTACATATAACTGTAAGTGTTAGCTACATTTTGTATTAGAGTTATAACTACAATTATCAGACATAGTTTGTAATGGAAATTTTGTTACCATACGTAGTTTCAGTCTGAATTCTTACTCTTAGACAACGTTTTATTTATGAATCCACATTCATGTGGATAATATACAAATGTCATGTGCTTTTCATCTAGAGATTAAGAATCATGATGTATTGAATGTGGTTTGTTGTCTAGAGAAGTGAGTTTACAGAATCTGATATAGACTGAACTTCAACATGCACACATTTGACGTTAACAACACGTACAGATTTGTGTTGTACTGTATGGTTGAAAAAAACTGTCAATAGGTTTTCAGTGCAATTTTCTTCTAGACTCTCTATTCAGAATGAATATCTCTATCATCATTCATTGCAGCCACTTGATAGACATTTTTTAGAGACAATGTTTCGAGTGCAGACTTAGGCCAAGCTGAGAAATTGGTACAAGTTGGGGCAAGGATTGTAACCTTGCAGTCACTTGATAGACTATGTACACTGCATGTACACTAAGTCTTGTATATATCTGAGATGGCAGTGTTCAACCAACTTTACCATAATGCTTTCTGATTTGCTGTACCTGCAGTCATCTAATAGCTACCTAAGATCTGAGCTATGTTGTATCATTTGATTTTATTTTGATTTGAATATACTTTCTTTTTTATGTTGCACGTAAGACATGTTTTGTAACATTTGTTTATAGCATTCTCTGTTACTTGAATGTTACAATATGCTATAAGCTTGAATTATCTTCCTTGTGCATATTTTACTTTAATGTTGATGATTTCTTATAAATTGAAACAAATGAATTTCCTTCGAGTTTATAATTTCTCTGTATTCTATCCCTGGAGAGCCTGAGAGCGCGGGACCAGGAGTGCATGCCATGTGTATGAGGTACGGACGGACAGGCAGGCGGGTGGGGAGGGGGGCGGAAAACTCATGAGAGCAGGGCATGCATGAGGAGGAGAACATACGTAATCTCTCCAACATTTCCTCCAAACTCATAGTTTTCTTCTTGTGGGTGTCGTTTCTATTCCGTATGGTGACGGCGCCGCCGCCGCTCCCGCTCGTGGTACACGAGGAAGACGTGGGGGAGGTGGTAGAGGAGGGCGGAGTTTTTAACTCCTTGGCTATGGTTGCCATGGCAACAAGGAAGCACAACAGAAAAAGAGAAAGGACAGTCAAAGACAAGAAGTAGTGTTCCCTCTCAACAGCCCAAACACCCTGGCACCCCGGTTCCCAAATGGACCCGTCCTGATTATACAAACTTAATCTTCATCTCGGACCATACCACTTTTTGTAAGGGGGTCGGAGTCTGGAAAATTGACCTAGTTTTCATGGTTTAAAGATGTGTACTCTTTTTGCTCTTTGAGTAAAAACACTGTAGATACCATAACTACCCAATGCATTTAATTTGGAAGTTCAAATCAGAATCTTTCCCTCTTATTAAGATTTCTTAACATTCTGAGCTAGGATCTTGAATGACTAAATGTAGCCAAAGAAGGTTAATCATGGAGATATATTTGCCAAAATTCAGACTATTACACTATGCAAACAGGGGTGGTCAGGATGTTTGGTAGAGAACACTGTATAATCTACTGATTAGTGGAGTTTTTGGAAAAGGAGATATGGTTGGTTAGTGTGTCGTGCACTAAAACTCTACTACTGCGGGTTTTTCATGTTTAGGCAGATAATGACAAACACATAAACATTATATAGCCGCCTTGCCTGGAAGAATGGTGATTCAAACTGACATCGATTGACATGAAGGAACGTTCCATTTTCATGGAGGGTACAAACCTGAGGTAACTTGCTGCAAATACAGCAATTTCTCTCATTTTTTTTCCTTATAAAATTCATCCTGACCACCCCTATTATCACCAAGGCCCTCAAGGACTGAAATATATGAAATGTATTCAGCGGTTGCCTTCAGTTTGCAAATAAATATAGGAGAAATTTCCCAAATACAAGAAATGGTCAGAAAAATAGACCATTTATTGGGATTTCCAATTAACCCATTCAAACCCTTTTAATATGTTACAGCTAGCAGCATTCTCTTTTATATGCTGCATTTATTGCTTGATGAGATAGGGGGAGCCAGAGTGACAGAGTCATTGAGGGAAAACACTGCATGACACCTCCTCACAACCAATTCTTAAAATTATAAAAAAAATCAACAATACATTTATGTTGATGCCAATATATTAATAACCTTAAACACCAGCAACACACAGTTGCTAAACATCCTTCTACAACTTGAACTATTCATGCAGAGTATCAAATTTTTAACTCTTATAGAAAAAGGACATAGTAGCCAACACAGAGCTTGACAGAAAAGCCAATCCATTGAAAAGAATGCTGCTGCGACTTCAGAATAGTAGAAGAAGGTATACAGCTTGCAGAAGCAAATCTAAAAGTTTTTTTGTTTAAAAACATGCTGACAGACTGAAACATCCATTTTTGAAGACAACAGAGGCAGCAAGGTAGAGTTGTCCATGCCTAGGGTAAGGCTTGGAGGCACTTTTTGTTTGCTTATTTCACTTCTGTAAAACTACCTTCTGTTATATACTGTTTAGAACATGCTATGTTTTGTTACTTGCACAAAATCTTTCAATTAATGTCTTCTTGGTTAGCACAACAAGATGGAGATGTCTATGCTATGTTTTCAACGTGTTTTTATGCTTGGTTCTTAGTTTCTGTATGAAACAAGCCCTTTCGGCCACTCCTAGAAGGTTGGGCAACCCTACAGCTAGCTACTCTCGTAGGAAAGTTAGGAAAAGTACCCCGTATCGATCCTGTCGGCACGGCCGTTAATGTGAAGTGTGGAAAACAGGAGGGAAGAAAGACAACGTTTCAGGGAGAGTGTTACAAAACAGACTCAGGTAGTCTAAGGAAAAATCAAGTCTTGGAGGACTTCAGTGCAACTCAACTCTTGCAGGCAAGCTTAGATCTAGAGTTTGCTTTTATACAGCAAGAGTTTGCGACAGCTTGGACGAAGGGACACATTCATACAGATGTTTTCACCATCTATAGACTTTGGTACTATACTGAAAGACTTTGCTGTATACAAATTAGAACAGCAGTTTTTCATTTGAAAAATTTTGTAGACATTTCCAAAGCAATAAATAAGCAAATGTTTTGCGAAACATAAATGTTTGGGAAACACGTCTACCAAAGGAGGAATGAGTAAAACGACCATGCAGGGACGAGAAAAACAAAAGGACAAAACCAGGCAGTATGATTCAAGTAAAAACGACGGCAAGGACAAGGGGCAGACATCTGTGACTGAAAAGGAACTGGCAAATGAATAATTAAAACGCAGACACTAAGACATCTATTTTTTATCCTTCCACTTTAAATCTGTAAGAAGGCATCAATTTTCTTCTTCGTTAAAAATATATCCAGACCCAATCTCATTTGTTAGAATCTTTACCTCAAAGATGTCACCACAATATTGATGGAATTTGTTTCAAATAAACAATACAAATCAGTAATCTCAAGTAATTTGTTCGAATTACTTTCATTTGGTATCTACTTCGTGTTGAAAACTGACAAAGGCCAAAAAAGATGCAACCATTTGCATTTTTTAAACAGTTCATTTCAATGCTTTTGAAATGTTTTGTGTTCAATGCAGCATCTGAGTATAATTGTTGGGGTCAAGCCTTCTCACAGTTTGTGTCAGGATATGGTCATAAATGTTGTCTGAGCACAAAATTAACTTTTGAAATCCAACTATCACATCTGGTCTTAACATCTTACTTTAAGTTTAGAATAATCATCCAAATTGTGAACTATATTTCTCAGGTACTATCTATCAGAATTTCTAAGAACTTGAAATGATTTTTGTTTCCAGAATGATCTTGATTGTTAGATTTGCAATTCTGACAAGAGAAAAATATTGCACATTCAAAATAGTAAAACAACTGGAATGTTCCAAAGTTTATTTTGTGCCCAGTATGACCATTAATGTGTACAGACAAGCATTCTTCACAAACTACCAACCACACAAAACACCTACTACATGTACTACTCTACACAGTTAAGGCTGTAATACTTACGCAGCTTTTCCAGGATCTCTTCATCAGTGAACTTCTTCTTCTTGGGTTTCTCCGGGGGCTTCTGTGGCGCGACGTCGTTGGTGGCGGGAGAGGGGTGGGGTGGGGAGATAGGGACAGGGGGTGGGGGCGCGGGCAGCTGGTCTCCTATCACTGATCTTGTGTACAACTAGAGAAAAAGTTTATCAAGGATTATCAGGTTTGTCTTCCTGTTGTAAAATTCACCAAAGTTTCAAGGCATCTTGTTTATACAGATCTTGCTGAGTACTTCATTGGTAGTAATATCTGATAGGCTTTAGCCGTTGTGTAAACAAAAAGTTATTTTCCGTAAATAGTTTCATAGGTTTTCAAATAACAACATTCTTTGTATGCAGCCAAGTGTTCTGTCCAACCAAAGTTTTGGTCTGTCACCTTCCTCATGGCAATTCTGACTGGTTCATATTGTACTGCAGCATAGGTGGCGCTGCTTACAGATTACAGTTTGGGACTGCATCTGTAAGCCATCTATGCTGCAGTACAATATGAACCAGTCAGAATTGCCCTGAAGAAGGGGACAGACGGTCACCGAAACATCTGTTGAACAAAAGACTTGGTTCATATATAAAGAACGTTGCTATTCAAAAAGTCATATTTTTTCAAATGAATTAGGGATACATGAAGGAAAAAAACAGAAAATAGTTTTCCACCATTCTCTCGTTTTCTTCAATTCAGCCTTGAATTGTTATCTTTTTAAATTCTATGACTATCACTATCCTCCTATCCCAGTAAAAAGAACAAGAAATACAAGAAATTAGGCGAAAAGATGTCACAACTAAATGAGCAACTAACTGCAAAGAAAAGTATTTAATACAAAATAAGCAAGAGAATAGACTGAAAAGGAAGGCACAAGGAAAACAGGAAAGAGAGAGGCACAATTGTGGTAGGCACACTACCATACCTGAGGCTGAGGTGGACTTTTCAGGTGTATTGAAGACTTTATAGAAAGCACAGAGACAGATAAAAAGAAATTTAAAGAAGAAAAAAGAGAAGAAGAAAAGAAAAACAGACAAGCCTCTTTCAAAACTATCTATAGTTATTAACAGAAGGGAATTAGAAAAAGTTTGTTACAGAAAGTGATTGACCAATGAACACAATAAACACTAGGAAATATAACCTATACCTCAATACTAACAAACAATAATAGTGAAAGTTATAAATACTGTTAAAACAGCTTTTCTACCTCAATTATACTACAATCTATTCACATCTTGTAAATGTTACATACAAAGTGTGTTTTGTTCCAAAAGTAAGGGGTCGTACCTTAGACTTGGTGTACTCTGGGCGGGGTGGGGCTACAGGGGGCGGGGCCTCGTCATCTTCATCAGACTCCTCTGGTACCTGGTTCTGTACTTTAGGCTGCGGGGGGGGTGCATACAGAAGTTAGTTCAACATCTAGAGGCCCAAGAAATTAGTCATCTGATGACTACTATATCTGAGGCAATGATGTAGTTAATGACAGCATCCAAACCTCTATGGACTGGTTAAATTCTAACCTGAAAAAAAAAACTTGATTGATACAATGTATGATAGGGAACACTAGAAGCTGAACTTTGTATAACCTTTATCTCTTCAGAATAAGAGTTATGATCATGACGAATTTAATCTCTCCTGTATCTATGAGTTTTCTCAACGATTTCTTAGTCTGTACTGTCTATTTCTAACCCTTTCCTTACCCATTATCAAAGTATACTTCATTATGAAGTACATAAAAATCTTACCGTTAGAACAGCTTGAGTCTGGAATTTGTTTTCTAGAGTTGGCCTACTGTTAACTGATGCTGAAAGAATAGAATATGGTTTCTTAGCAATAATAATGAATTCGAAATACATCAATACATATAGTATCCCTTCTACAGACAATATTAAAATGATTAGCATATAATGAGAAATGTATATTTTGTAATATAGGTTTGAATCATTCTATGACATCTTTTTTCCGATATCCATAAGCTGTGGGTATTACAATATACATGTTTATCTGTATTTTTCTTACAATACGAACATTTTGATTTGTGCACATACAAAAAATCTTAAAGTTTAACTTTCACGCAGACACTTTTAAGCTTTTAAACTGTTTCTCAGTCTTGCTCAATTGTTGCAACTTGAACAATTTCCCCAATCACACAATAGATTTTCAATATCAATTCACAACAAAAGTCACAATCACTTGTCTTTGCAACATTACAGGAGTAGGGATTTTACTTACAGACACTCTTGGAGACTGTCATGTACTTAGTTTCACTGATCTCCCTGTCCCTGGAGTCGTAGAACTTCAGCGCGTCCAGAACGGCTTGTGGGTTCTTCTTCTGCTCCATCTTAGAGATGTTGGACGTCTGAAGGAGCCGTGCCCAAGACTCTGGCATTCCCTACAAGATAATACAAGAACGCACATCTTAAATACTGCCACCAGGAAGATCGTGTATATGTGTTCTGGTTTTGCATATTTGATATTACATACATGCAGGAAGGGAAAAAAAAGAATTATATTTGTCTTCTCATAACCTTTCCTTTTGCCCTGAGCATTGAGCAATTTTAGAATCTTAAAAAAAAAACAAAAAAACAAAAACAGTCGCTGAGAGCATGTAAAATAAGGACAGTGTGGCTTGATGAGTCTGGGAGAAGTCAGACACAGATTGAATAAAAAAAAGGAAGACTTGGTTGAAAGGTAGCGAAAATAATTTTGAAGAGTTGTGGTAAAACATTTCCCTTCTGTGGCTGTAGACATTTTAAAAACATGAGATGAAAAAATGGAAAGAGTGACTTTACTGATCAAGGATTGCATGACTTATGTACTGTTGTTCACAAAAACCCTTAACATGCAGTGCTTTTTACATTAAGCGATAAAAGAAATATGAAAGTGTATTGACTCAACACTTGAAAAATGTATGCTCAAAGGCAATACAGAAAACACCTTCCTGCCTGCATGCATTTTGTATATTTCATGACAAGAAAACAACTGTCTTGTTGAGCCAGTGAGGAGGTATAGTGTGTTTCAAGCTCCAGCCAAGGGTAGGACTGGCCATGAACTCTGACCCATGACCCTTACCTGAAAGTTTGCCTGGTGTCAGAGGCCGTAGGTCAACAAAGAGCAACACAAAATAGTAAATGTTTCTGGCAGATTTAAGGGGCTAAATGAATTGCTATGCCCAAATATCTTAACACTAGATTTTGTGTATTCATTTTTCATTGGTAGTATTAGGACAATAGTGGATAATATTCCAATATTCAAAAGTCTGACATACATTACTTCTTTGTAGAGCGAATAAACTATGGCCATGCCACTAAGAGTTAAAGTTGGGTATAAAATTTCACTATAATCCTGATGGCCATTTTTTAAAAGTTTTATTATGATATCTCTGTTTATTAGTCAACTTAACTTTAGCCATATCAAGTCAATCTTAAAACCGCTGATACTGTAAAAAAGCACTGTCATGCCATCTATAACTTTTCATATCTAAAAGTAATTACAACCATACGAATATGTCTGAAAATATTCTTTCTTTTATTTAGAGAGTTAAATATAACTTATTTGGAATTTTGATAATATCCTTTAATTTATACAATGTAAAAATAAAAAAAAATTGACTTTCAACTCAAAAAGTTTTGGCCATTGAGCCTAGTAACCAATTATAATTCAATAATCCCTAAAATACTATACCAATCAGCAGACTTTTTAATTGTTTATGATAACACAATTTTCAACACCATTTGTACCTCACAGGTACAACACCACACAATACACCACCAGCCATACTCACAGTGAACTCTCCGGTGACAGCATCGAAGCCTACATGTACGGTGTGCTCAAAGTCAGACGGTAACGAGATCTCTGGTCTCTCCTTGTCCTTCTTTTTGGAACCTTTTGGAAATTACAAGAAAAAAAGAGAAAAGTAAAGTTTGTTAGATGCTGCTGTGTTTGATCCTGAAACAAGTTCTTGCTTCATATGTATAGCATTGCAAGAAAACAGAAATAAATCATAAATAAAACAAATTTGTGCAATTCTTCATGACAAGTTGGAAAACAAGACCATTAAAAATCTTAAATAATGCCACACCAATTTAATTTGTTGCTTCTCGGATTTTTTCAGAAAAATATTGAGGCGGTCGGTCAAAAAAAAAGAGAAAAAATGGGTCGTGAAATCCGAGAAGCAACAAATTAAATTGGTGTGGCCGACGTGTGGAATGTATGCTGTACTGAAGACAACACTATTAACATAGAAATGTTGTGTATGTTTCTACTGGTAAGCTTATATTGGTTTAATCACCAAATGTTTTTTTCATTGTGCACTTCTTGTGGGGAAAACATGATTATAATAATAATACATAAGTTTTGAAACCAGAATCCTGCACAATCAAAGATTAAATTGATAAATATATAATATGTCCCTGTGTGCGCATGTATTGTTGCAAATGGACAAACAAAGAGCGATAAAGTGACACATTGATTTAGAAACAAATTCTTAGGCTTACTAATTTTCTTAATTTGGCACAGAGACAAGAAGGAAAGCGTTTTACATTTTCTCTTCTACGAAAAGCGAGACAGACAGCGTAAGCGTAAACAGAAGGAGAATATAAGGAAGAGTGTTGTTACGTTTTACGCCGGCTCGGGTGATGGCAAAGTATATGATACTGGCTCGAGCTGAAATGTCAGAGAAGGAAAGGCGTTGGTACGGAGAACTGGACAGACGACAGAAAGTGGAAACAAAGGAAAAAGAAAGGCAGGAAAGCAAGAAATTATAAAACACAGAAAGACACAAGCAGAAGAATGGTTTGTGTTGGTTTTTAATGTCTGACAATGCAGTGTAAGCTTAGAGTGCATAATTATCATATAATATGACTATAAGTTATTAAAAAATTTTGTTGTTAGCATTAGGCAATCTTGTTAATGTGGATGCAGAATGTTCTTGTAACTTGTGAATAGTGTTGCGTACCTAAACTCAAGTTCAGGTTCAGGTTTGGATTAAGGTCCAGAGGTTCAGGTCTAGTGTACAGGTACGCAGCACTACTTTTAAAAAGTCAACATCACAAACATTCAATGTTCTATCTCTAATGTTGTGTTGGTTAAGAAACCTGTTAGTACAAATAGATACCAGCTTCTTTTGTGACAAACTCTACCACCTACCTGACAGTAGTCTTTCTGAAAAACCCAGAAATAAAGAATTTAAGACAGTGGTCCCCTTTAAATACATAACTTGAATAAAAACATTTATACTGTAGGTAGACTAAAAACACTGAATTCTGAGTCAATGGAATTTTTGTCAGCATTTGTTTTTTTGTCAATTATTATTCGGAATTATTAAGGTTTTTGCAATCATCTTTACAGTGTTCAAAGAATATACTGAACTTAGTAAAATCAAAAAATTAAAGCATGACCAGCATACATAATTGCAGAAAATTATTTACTTTTTTCTTGGTTTTGAGGGATGTAAATACTGTATTCAATCAAATTTAGCATTTAAAAAACAATCAAATTGGACCTTTAAAAATCATCTTACATGCAGTCAGTCACTGCAATGGCTATATAAACAAATTTAGAATTTATGAAAATCGTTTTAAACATATACAGCACTTGTCAAATGGTGTCATGAAACCCCTCAACAATATAATGGAACAGTCCTCAACTCAACACTACATTTTTTACACATAAATAATGTACCACAGTTGTTGAAACAGTATACATGACCTTGCAATATGAAACTAATGACAACTAAAACCTTTGCCATTGGAGGACTGGAAAATGGACTTGAACTTCCCTCCCTTTTTAACAGTTGTAACAGAATACATGACCTTGTAAACTAATGACAACTAACCTTTGTCATTGGAGGACTGGAAAATGGACTTGAACTTCCCTCCCTTTTTAACAGTTGTAACAGAATACATGACCTTGTAAACTAATGACAACTAACCTTTGTCATTAGAGGACTGGAAAATGGACTTGAACTTCCCTCCCTTTTTCTTCTCCTCTTGCGGAGCGCTGGGGAGGGGTTTGGAGCCGGGGCTGTGGCTGTCGGACTTCATGGTGCTGGTCATTCTCATGGGCGGGGCGGGAGGCTTGTCTTCAACGTCCAGCTGGTCGGCCATTGGGAATCACACAAGGGGAGGAAAGGAGCTGGGAAAATGAGAGACAAAATGTTACAATTGGTGGTAACATGTTCTGTACCAGTGTACAAAATACTTTCCTAAGCCAGGTTGCAAAGTGTGCAACCTGGGGCAAAAATACTGTAAGTTCATTTATGTTCGCGAGCACTTAATTTCGCGAGTTTGAGCAAATCGGGAGTTCGCGAGATCTTTGAGTTCGCGAGCGGGTGTTTCAATTATTTCCGATCCGGTACGATGACGGTAGCGAGTGCCCCCCTCCCACCCACACCGCAACACCAGCCATGCCGTCAAAGGTGCCATTTTAATACGCCTTAGAGTTCATAGTTACCCTTCAAAGAATGTCTAAAGTTGGTGTACTCAAATAAAAAATGTGTTTCTACCAAGCCACTGTCTCATTGTTGGCTCATTTCGGCCTGTTTGGGCCGTGATTTGACGATAGCGCACGGAACGCAACAGGGCCAATGACCTCTGATATGTCGCAATCACATTTGCCGCATAGGCTGACGGGATACCCACGCCAAACACAAGCGACGCGGGCGCCATTTTGAAATATTTTCGGCGTGAAAGACGGCGCTAAGTTTTAAACTTTCAGCGTAATTTGTGGACACAAATTGTACACAAGAAGGTGAAGAGTTTATCCCTCCTATATTTACAGCAGTTCTAACTCAGAATTATGAAACGAATGTCTTTTTTTTCGACATGTAAGCGGAGCTTTGTTGCCACGTTTCTAGTCGTGAAAATTTCTCCGCTATTTATTGTTGTAAATCTTAGTTGCTGTAATTCCGTAGTCATTACTTGTATTTGTAAAGACCAGTACTACTCAGTTTTATTTTTTGTTTTGTTTGTAACTTGTAGAAATCTAGTTAAACTAGGATAATGTACAAAGTAAATTGTTATCGCAGCCATGTCACGGCGTGTACGTAAGTTTTGTTAGTGAACAAAGCCGACATGTTTCTTAAATTTTCCTCCGGTCGCCAGTGGCACATAATATATATATACAATAACTGACTCCATGTATCGTATATGTGTTGAATCAACTTTTATTTCGGTTTGAAAAGAATAAATATTCTGTTATCAATTGAGTCTTGTCATTGGTATAAGTTGCTATCATAGTAAACACGTAGTTTCAGAGACTGGATCTTTAGGACGGAGGGTGTGGGGAGGGGGACGATATTGAACATGCATGTTCGCGAGTTGATGACTTCGCGAAGCAGAGGTCTCAGCGAAATACGCGAACTTAAAAATCTCGCGAACTTAAATGAACTTACAGTAGGTTGCACAACTGAATTTCAAGTTGCACCACCTACACTTGTACTACTACAGTTCACTAATTTCTGGAATACATACAAACTTAATAGACATGTTTGGCTGATATGAAACGGAGCTGCCTCAGTCCATTTATTTCTTCCAAGTATTAATTGACAACAAAATCGAGTTCTAAAGATCAAAATGTAAGTTGCACCCTGTGCAACCTGAGTTTAGAAGTAAGTTGCACTAAGCAAAAAGTGGTTGCAATGTGCAAGTGTGCAAGTGGGTATTTTGCACGCTGTGTACAGTCAAAACTTGGCCATTGGGAATCACACACTTGGGGAGGAAAGGAGCTGGGAAAAAATGAGAGAAAATGTTAAAATTGGTGGTAAAAATGTTTTGTACAGTCAAAACTAATGGCCATTGGGAATCACATGTATTTTGGAGCTGAGAAAAGACTTAAGAGACAGAAAATGTTAGACTTAGTTAGACTTCTTGTAAAAATGTTCTGTCCAGTCCATCTGTAGCGGCATCTTCGTTGGATAGTTTTGACGAGCAGTTACAGATAGATGTTCAAAAGCTAGGTGTGACAGGTTGTTCAGCGACCGTGTAATATAACCAACCAGCTGCTGCCGCACCACGTGCCTGCAAACCTGGTGTGTCATTCAGAAGGGCAGTTATACCAGCTATATAGATACAGATACAGTCAAACCTGCCCAAAAAAGAACAGTCTGGGGACAAAAAAAAACCTGGTAAAATCTCCTTGTAAAAATGCCACAGTTAAATACTACAAGCCTACAAGGCTACAAAGTTACATGCATGCATGTAGACTTCTGTTTCCTAAATCATGACAAGAGACAGCAAAAGAGGGAAAGAAATTGAGAGAGAGAGAGAGAGAGAGAGAGAGAGAGGGACAGAGAGAGAGAGAGAGAGAGAGAGAGAGAGAGAGAGAGAGAAAAGGATTGGTTAGCTGGTGGTAAACATGCAAGACTTAGTGTTGTTGAGCTATTTTCAGCATAAACTGTATTGGGACAAGGACAAGGCTGACAGTTCAAATACAGTAATCTATTCCAGGCAAAAAACAATAAAATTTACTATACAGTCGAATGTCTCGGCTTTGGTAAAATGGCCTGCAAAATTGTTTTCGAGATTTTTTCAAAGCAGACGTACAGTATGCGTGTGTATTATCATTCTACTCCTAAAATCAACATAGCGACAGCTGAAAACATGAAAACACAGCTGAAAATACAACAACAGTACCTTACTGTAATGGTTGAGAAATGTATGTACACAACCCCAGAAATGCTGCTTTTCCACAAGGACCTGTAAATTTTG
Source organism: Branchiostoma floridae x Branchiostoma belcheri (assembly GCA_019207045.1). Classification (NCBI taxonomy): domain Eukaryota; kingdom Metazoa; phylum Chordata; class Leptocardii; order Amphioxiformes; family Branchiostomatidae; genus Branchiostoma; species Branchiostoma floridae x Branchiostoma belcheri. Next base: position 15,140,401 of record CM033035.1, read on the forward strand.
TCATAATTTCAGTCGCCAGGCTACTTTAAACCCTCCTTGCGTTATTTGGTTTGCCTGAGTGACCCAACAGTATATCAATAGACATAGAGCAGCTGGTAATGCTGGCTTGTTTGTACAACCTGCCCCTGCAGTTTACTCTGGTCAAGAGATGCCTACAGAACCACCATACTCTCAGTCCCGGGAGAGGCAGATACTCATGTTGGCACATTTGTACCAGTTATGAAAATTATACACTTATCTGGACCAGTCACAGCTCATATCATATATGAGGGTCTGATTGCCCATAATTTGTAGGGAAGACAAATTATTCAGAGACACGTAATTTGCAGCAATATTTCCAAATTTTGCCTTTCTTGATTCTTTGTATAATTATACTATTTTTTTTATAGTAATATGTAGGTTTTCTTCTGATTTTAGCACCAAACATTGTCTGGAACCCCATGCAGACTCTCTCATACAGATGGCATGCAAACAGCTTTTTATAGAGCTGATATTATCAGTTTTACTTCATGTTATGAAACAACCTCCTTCCTACAAATATTACGCATTGCATTTAGTCAATGCCAAAAACTATCAGCAAATATTCTCAGGTTGTGGCTCTTATATACAGTGTATTGAGTCTCTGTAATAATTTTGTCAAATAACTGGTTTGTAATTCGGCTTGAAATCATACATTTGCACTTAAACTGATGTCCCTTATTATATGATGACTATGACTAACATACACAAAACGTACTCAGTAAACATATCTGATAAAATTAAGATTAAGAGATGAGAATGACCTAATACCAGGAAAGGCTGTGGAAATGATTCTATTTGTCATTTTCCATTTAAGTAGGGCATGAGTCATACAGTCTTTGAATCAGAGTCCAGCATTGGTCATCTAATAAAACACCAGAGACAGTAGTACTACTGTATGTGTGACTTAACATTCATGTGTTGGTCATCTGAAGTGACAGACTCTGACTCATTTCCCTTAGATCTCCTCTGCATACAAAGTTTCCCTGTATTCAACTTCCTTATTTCACAGCATGTCTTTTGCACATCAGTTATTGGTGCTACAGTAACTATTGCTAGTGTCACCAAAAAGAAGCACATCTACAGTCAAGGTGGATAATGCCAAGTTAGAAGAGTAAAGAAAAATGTCGGTTGGAAATGTCCACTAACTCCTACCCCACTTGCCTGATCGGGCAAGTAAGATTTTTCCATAGTTATGACTACAAACATTGGTCAGCACATAAAAATTGAGCCAATATATGATAAAAGAATTCCATTGCTGGAAGTTAAAATACATTGAAAGATCCCAGTCAAATTTCTGGCAAGTGAAAAGTTGGTTCTGGCAAGTAAAATTTTGATTTACTTGCCCGATAGGACAAGTGAATTTTAGAAAACTTGTTAAACCCTGACTTATTAAAGCATCATACATGAACACTGGTGGTATACTAACTTAGTACTTTATTAAGGTTTATAGACATGGTTATGCATGACAAGTCAATCAGTGTAATAATATAACCATCTACTGCTGTGTCGCGTGCCTGCGAAGCTGGTGTGTTACACTGAAGGGCGGTTATATCAGCTATTCAGATACAGAATACAGATCATTGCCTAATCCTAACCATGCTCCAAACATGCATGCTGTATCTCCAATTCTCTACTACAGTAACTACATGTACTCGTGTAATAGGAGCCAACAATCAGCCTCAGCTTGTTAAATTCAATCCAATACGTTCTCTATACCATACTTGGTGATTTCCCATATGTGTAAAACCCGTTCCCAGACCTGTATAGGGTGTGTCCTTATTCCGTATGCATGTCTGATAGCATTGCACAGGTGCATGTACTGTACATATAACATACGCACCAGCCAATATCTCACAGTGTCATTATATTGTACCTTAATAAAACCTGCAAAAACGTACATTGTAGTAAGGCCTGGGAAAAAAGTGTTGTGTCTCCTGTTTCCCTACCTACTCTAGAAAACCTGTCGACCATAGACTTTTTGGGGGGTGGGCAGTGGAGTCACATAGCTTCCAGTTACAATTTTCATTCAGCCTGCTTCCCATTCAAGTAAAATGAACCTGCTTGTCCTATCTAATGAAGGATAAATGTATCCACAGATTTGTAACTTTTATGCACAAAATCAAAGTTTGACATTCAACATAAAAGTGTCCGCATGGATTTCAGCTTTACTTTGTTGAAATGTTTTGTATCACTAGAGGTTTGGCCTGAAGTCTAAAAAAAGGATACTCTCTACAAGTCATGTACCTATAAAAAGATTTAAACAAATAAACAGACCTACTGACCCAAATTTTTCAGAAGAAACAAGAAACAAGAAACATTTTTTTCCTAGGCCTAACATAATGGCCTCCAGGTTTGGCTCCAGACCTGTATGATTCGGTATGATTGTCTGATAACGTAGCACAGGTGCATGTACTGTACTGTACATATAAATACACACCAGCCAATATCTCATAATGTCATGATTGTATCTACAGTAGGACCAGCATGAACAGAACATATGGCCTCCCTGTTTGGCTCCATAATTTCTGTGCATACAAATTAAAGACATGTGCACAGCGGACTTGTAATAATAGTACTAGGTCATTATCACTGCCAGGGCCCAACATATACCATCTGGCAAAATGGGTACCAATTTTTTTGACTACCACATGGCACACGACACATTTCACTCACTAATCTATTATACCAAATATGGTACGTTTTAACTAACTCTTGTCACTTAATGTAGATAATTTTTCTGGGTATGTCATGGAGTAAAGTGAAAGAATAAAAGTTCTTTTTGAAGTCTGGATCTGAATTACAAGACAAATCAACTGAGCTGGCTGTTTCATTCTAAAACACTATAAATTTAAACAGGAATTCGGAAGTTGAGTAAAGGTGAATAACGTCAGAGCCTCATTTACATAATTACATGTAAAATGTTAATAATTCTTCTTATATTCTTAAATTTGTTATTTGGGTGGCTAATGAGGACCTTATTGACTTTAACAATGTGAAACATTAATTTCATAACACGTCAGTCGTAAACGGTGACACCATTTGGCAAAGGTACATGTATGACTATGAGTATGACATCATGGAACTCTAGTTCAAACTGTGACCGATCGTTCCTTCATAGAGGGACACATCATTGTGTTTACAGTGTCAATAGGGGGGAATTCCAGCTATATTGACTGGTATAACATCCCAGTCTAGACTGTCAGCACTTTCATATCTGTAACTTCCAAAAGAACAACATTTATCTGAAAACCTCATTTACATTTCTCTGTGTATTACTCCTGGAAGATTAGTTGTTGCATTGATATGTTAACAACTAAAGGAGTCAATGAACAATAAACAATAAACAATTTCTCTTTTGTACATATCCAGTTACAAAAACAAACATATAAAAATAGAAAATTGTTACACTCATGTTTTGAAAATTGTTTGAAAAGTATTTCACATATTACAATGTATCTTATCAACATCAAATAATTTGAAATATGACCTGTACATCATAAAGATTTAACTGTATAGTTCTTTTGATCTTGTCTGCCTACATGTTTTTTGTAAGATTCCAAATAAACAGATGAATATATACACAATGCCATGCATTCTTACAGCTACTACTTTTGAATGAGGGACTGGAATAGCCACAAAGCAATATGGGTAAAGGGCTGAAGTCTGCCATTTACCCTGTTCTGATGGTCAAGAGAACACATCCTTATATAAGAGAGCTGTGTTTTCATCGATTCCTTTTCTTCTAGACAAAGTAGATGTAAGGTGATTTTTTGCACACGAATACAAATTTTATACGAAGTTCTGCTTTCTGTTGGCAATTTTACCATGTTGTTGACTGACGCCACAGCCCAAGGCTAATGCACACACCACATGGAAAGTGCTCCAGACTAGCGGAAATGATCGCAACTCCTGCAAACACCACACATACCAACCAGGAGCAAATATTTTAACACCCTGTTTTCCGACAAGCTCACATCCCTCCAAACTCCGTACTAGCAATTAGCGTGTCTTCATAATCCTTTGTAAGCAATTTTTTATCTGAATGATAACTGCATAATCTTATAAAATTTAACCACTATTTTAAACAAAGTCTTCTATGGTAAGGCTGGAAAATGCAATGTTTATATATAGTAAAATTATTTGATACATACTTGTGCATTCACTATGATCTTTAATTATTTTGTCTCACATTTTGATAGGAAGCAGTGATTCACTATATGTCTCATATAGTGTTATACAATTAGCACAAGCAAGCCTCCATAGAAGGAACAAGTATAACATCCTAAAACTTGGAAGTGAAAGCTATAACGTTTACTTTACTGGAAAACAGCATCACTGAATAAACAATCTTGTTTACCCATCAGTGAAAAACAAAGTTTAAAAAAAACACTTCCCCTTTTTCCTTAGTGGCCAAATCGAAGCTGCAACAGAGATTTTTAACGGTAGCATATTTTAAGGAGATACAAATCGACAGAGGTTATTATATAAAATCCAACAAAGCAACCCAGTATTTTCTGGCCCCTCCCTGTCTTTGCTTACCACGCTACTGTCAAATAGGCACACGGTATTGACAAGAATCGGCTTGCACGGACTTCCAACATAACTCTGTCTTGTAGCAGCCATTTTAGAAGACTTTTAAAAACGACGGCTGCAATTTGTAAGCCACAATCTTAAACAGACACAACCGCGCCTCACGACAAAGAAAGCTCTCATCTTTCTGGACGGCAGGTATTTGTATGTCCTAAGAACTAGACGCCCCCCTCCCCTCTCCATTTCCATTGGTGTTGACAAGCATGAGTCATACATGTACATGTCCTCCAACGGAAAAATCAATGAAATTAGAACACAGGAACCCTCAGCTAAAATACGTTAGCAGGCCACCAATAGCTTAGGTGACTTGGAATATTTTCCCCTTCATCCTTTTCATGTGCCTATAGAGATTTAACAACACGGACATGAAAATTAGCAGATGGTACTTGATATAGATCTATCTGTCGATGATAAAACTAGATTCCCTACCTCCATCTTACCACTCCAGATGTAACTGATTCTCCAGGAAAAACAAGGTCTTTGCCAAGAAAAATGGTCTAGAATCCAGAGTAGAAACAGACAGTGAGGATCAGATGATTATACTTCCACAACGCACGGCCGGCCGGAAAAAAATGAAGCCATGTATGCTGGTGCTGACGTATTTCCCTTCAGTCTCAGGATATCACACAAATATAGCTGCCCCTGAGGCTTCCCTAATATAGCAGCACCCCAGACTGCCAGGAAAGAGGAGATTATGTCATCTCATCTCCAGCCAATCACGGACAAGTATGCAAATGAGACAAAGAGGCTGCCACAAAATTACCCAAGGGATGGGAGCAAGGTTTGATAATATAAAATTACGACAATATTCTAGCGTATTAGGATCGGCATCCATTATCTTACAAGTCAAAATATGACTGTGATTAACACAAATAGATAGCTTGACACACAAGTTTATCACATTATTGCTGTCACACGTTTTAGTCATACACAAAAATTAAAACCATCCAAAGGCAGGCGTCTATCGTCTTTCATTACTACAACTACTGCAGTGGGATAACAGAGAATGTATATCTTGATTACAATGTTTCCGCCGATTAAATACTATCAAGGAAATATCATATCTTCAACGACCGTGGTATTCTTTCTAAAATCAAAATTCCGCATCAGTTGGGGAGAATTAGCGAAAATAGTTTAGAAGCTTATTGAAATAGCAGTAAGTCTATATAGGCTAGTTGGTCAATGGTATACCAAACATATTTGTTACATAGGCGTAGGGGTAAGCTGCAATTTGTGACCATGTACAGACTGTATATAGAAAATCAATGGAATATGAAATATTTATAGAACATGGGGCCTCCACTCTTTCCAAATCTTGCTATCTAGTAAATCTACTGTAACTTACTTCAGTGACAGTAAGTTATGAATGGATGGATGGATGGAAAAATTGTGCACCCAAATTTTGAGCTGTGCACCCAATTTTTTTCTGTGGGTACACCAGGCCAAATATTTTTATAGGTTTATGTATGTAAAGATATAGTAGTATACACTATATTCTTGATATCTTAGTGTTAGAAACATACAGTGTAATAGAATGTTTGTCATAGTACTAAGTCTTGTTAAAGAAATTGAAGTTGGACTTTGGATAATTCGAAATTAGGTTTTTCTGACATTCTAGAATTTCTACTTTATTTCATGTGGTGCACCCAATTTTTTAGGTTAGGTGCACCAGTACTGTAGCTACTCTCGAAAATGGATTTCATGCCCTGAAATGTGTTCTTGATATTGATATTCAACTGAATAATGATATTCAAATGATTCCAACTTAGTATCTGTAATTAGTATCAATTGATTGTAATCTATATTCATGAGAAAGGTACACAAGTGAATATTTTGCAGAGCAGAACAAGTCTTAGGGTAAGTCCACGTGGAAATCAATGAGGTTCAGAGGATATTAGTCATACCAGGGTTGAACAAGTTTTCTAAAATCCACTTGTCCTATCGGGCAAGCACATAAAAAATGTACTTGCCCGAACCAATTTTTCACTTGCCCAAAATTCAAATGTCACTGTTACTAGTATATGCATTTTCACTTCCAGCAATGGAATTCTCTGTAGACAATTGCTTGATGTCATGACTGTAAAAAGTAACAAGTATATCAAAATTGCACTAAAATCAATGGAAAAATCTTACTTGCCCGATCGGAAAAGTGGGGTAGGACATGCACTTGCCCGAACAGCACTTTCACTTGCCATGGACAATAGGGCTAGTGGACTTGTTTATCCCTGCATACATTGTTCTTCTTTTTATTGCTCGGCCCTGCCAATATCCCACTTACGGTATATATTTACAATTTACAATTTCTGCAGTGTTTTAAGGTTGAGCCGATCACACCATAAACTTGTCTTACAACATGTACATTGTGTCAGGGTGGTTTACAGTGGCGTTAAAAATCCTATCTTAATGAAATATAGCAAACTGCCTCTGTACAAAATGTATGTTTGACTGTAGAAACTTGGTACAAACGACAAACTCTACTCTACTTCACTCTTATTTCCTTCGACCGGTAAACACCAATAAGTGTGTGAACATTGTGATATGATGTGTTCATTTTTCAATTTGGTAATTGGTCCAAAACCCGGTCTACTGATTTTTGGAGCAGTCCAAGAAGAAAACCCGGTTTTGTATCGGTCCCCACCCCTACATGATCTATCGATAAAATATTGCCAAGTACGCAATCTTGGCAACGCCACATGAATTTCAACATCTCTATTCATATTGATTTTTGAAGCATAATGTGACCGTTAGTATTCCTGTGGGGTGAAACTACCCTTTTGAGGGATGATGGACACTTTTGGGTCACTACAAAATGGAAGGAGGTATAAGCAAGCTAGCTAAAGGCTTTTTCATTTCCGCTGGTCTGGGAAAGGTATGTAGTAATTTACTCAGCAATATCATTTGTCAATGCAAAATGGCTTGAATGTTACCTCAATTTGCCAAACATAAAAGCATTTTCTATACAGTGCTACATGGGCAATTGTTACCTGATGAAACACTACCTTGGGCCATGTGAAGTTAGTCTATTGGTTTTTGGATTTTAAAAAATATAGACTAGTAATACCACAAAAAAATCTTTTAAAAACATCACAAAGAGTGTAGAGTAAAGATACAGGCAAATACAAAACATTCAGCTTGAAAAAACGCTAACAAACACAACCACTGTACAGTAGCTGCATCTGTTTGTTGAAAATTATCAAAAGTAGTTTTTATGTTCTTCATGAATGCAAACTTTTACTACAATGATAAATAAATCTATTACTTACACTTTTTACTATACCGGAAAGTTGTTGAACGCCTTTATAATATATGCAGTTTAATGGTGAAAATTTGCTGAATAGAGAAGAGGCCATTTTTTTTTTCAAGAGAAATAGGAGTGGATTTTGTGATACTGATAATTGTAACAGCCTACATAAATCATGTCACTTGCACCAATCTTCCAAATCATAAATCAAACACTATAAATATCCATAACTTGGATATCTCCATAATCTAATTCGTTTATCAGCAGGAATTATATTTTGGGGGGCAATAAAATCTAATATGACGAAATCTCAAAACAAAACATTGCATTCAGCAATATAGAAAAACCTTTTAATTTCTAGCTTCCATCATCGTAAATATAATATTTTAATATACACATAAGTACATGCTTTCAATGGCCCTTTGCAAACCATAAGTGCTTTCCTTGAACCCATTATTTGAACAGTATTCCATTCAATTCTCCTGGGAGTTCTGATATTTGCAGTACTTGGTGTAATCCATCACGCAAACCTGTCCCTCCCATAATTGACCAATAATGGTATCATCCTCATTACCATATGACAAATAAGGTCATCATACACCACCATTTAAAAATACAAGTACTGCCCTGTTCTATACAAAAACCTGTGTGTTGAGATTCAAATATATCTTGCTTAAAAATTTACAGCACAATGTCCTTTAAAAGCTGGGGTGGTTCGAGTTCCTTTCTAGTAATTTTAAAGAAAATTTGGGCATTGATATACAGAAGTATATTGTTCCTTTTTTGTTGTACATGAACAATGAAGTACAATGCTTGAAATGGAGTGTAGATTATTCTTTGATAGCTGACACTGCAATGTGGCTTTACTAATACTATACAGCTCACTTGAGTAGTATGTCAGCAAGTACAGTCAAACCTGTCTATAGCGGCCACTCAAGGGACTGGTCAAAATTGGCCACTATAGACAGGTGGCCACTATAGAGAATATGCTAATTAATTGACCACAAGCAATAAGTTACACATGGTTTTAGTACCCACTGATCTTTATTCACATAATACAGTACTGTACATGTACTGCAATGGTTTTTACACTATATGTATTAAGAAAACAAAAGCTATAAAAAGTTTTAAATGTTCTACAGTTGATATTGTCTGAAGAGACCGGTATCGTCATATTTCTTTGATCTTTCGTCTTGTATCCTTTGATACTTCGCCGTCCGTGTGTTCCCGCTCGCGTTCACACGTCAGATTCGCCCATTATGCTAATGTGGTACTCACAAGAAAAGTCACGTCATTTTAGACTTATCTCTTGATAAATGTAAGAATAAAATCCATCATAGTCTGAAGATCATATCATTTTCTCTTTGTAAAAATTTATTTAGAAATTTTTGTGATGTAAATTAACCTAAGCGATAGTGTATTAGAACGTAACTTTAACACAATTTACCTCCGTAATATTGGTGTCGTCTATTGACCTTATAGATAACTTTATTGCACAACAATTGTACGAGGTACAAAGTATGGCATCTACATAACTACAGTTCTATAGCTTAACTAACTAATACTAACTAACTAACTTATATGACCTCGTTTGTCAGCGGGTATGGGTAGCGCCAGTTTACGAAGTTTTGTTTTGAAAATAAGTCAAAGAGGTTTTAAATCCGGCGAAGGGTGACGATACGGCCGCTGTATATGGCCTAACGCGTGCCGAAACATAGATCAGCGGTCCGCGTGGCCGTAATCGGCAGTGTTTTTGTACCTGCGGAACCGGAAATCGTGTGGCCGTGGCCGCGTTGGACAGGTGGCCGCTAAGCCTATTTCTTAATCATTACGAATCCAAGGGACCAACAAAAAGTGGCCACTATGGGCAGGTGGCCGTTATGCAAAGGTGGCCGCTAATACAGGTTTGACTGTATAGTACATTTTATCATTATGTCTTTACAAAGTGTATATGTCCATAAAAGAAATGGCTGTTATACATTACGTTTGCCCCACCTCATAAATGCTACCCTTGCAATGATGGACTACACTTGTGCCCTTTGCAGAGCTAACGCAGGTGGCTTATAGGTACAAGGTACACTCCTGGGACACACGTGTTGGCAAATAAAAGCCCTAACGATTCCTCTAGGCAAGATTTTACAGTCCACATCCCAGGAATACTAATACATCTATAGGAAGGATTCAAGGATGTATGAGGATGAAACGCCTTTGGATTTTATTTTTACATCAGAAAACCACTTTGATGTTTACTTAGAATGATTGGACTGTTCCATGATTATCAGGGGGAGGCATAATTTGTGGGAGGGGCAAGAATGAACTTTTCATTTTTCCGCTCAAGAACATACAATTAATACATATCGGTAAGGGTAAAGCTCTAAAATCTACCAGAAGTCACATCCTCAGTTTTGATCCCAAAGTAGATATAACTTTTAATAACTTCATTGAAAATTGCAGTGTTGCCATTGAATTTAGAACCAATGTACAATGATTTTTAAGGTATGAACTTATGAAGGAAAGTTTCATTCTTATTTTTCAAAAGATTTGCCATTACAGGTGACCACTTGGAGCCTGTTGATGACAAATTAACAATTAAAAACAGTCAACAACATGCGTGGCCTTGTGAGATATCTACTCTACTCTAGACCTTACTACAGTTCTCACACAGTGACAAGACAGTCTTTCTCTCTCACCTACTCACCTTACCTGTTGTTTATCTAGTACATGACCTCTGAGGATTTACTGAGACTTATGGGGTCCTAACAGGGGTTTCCATGTAAGGCACTTTTCACTCTACCATTTCATACTTCAAAAGACAGTCATGACTACAAATGTACATGTATAAAACTACATATTAAAAGATAAATTTGCTATATCTTATGACGACGACGACGTAGTAAAGGCAAATAAGAGGGCAGTAGAAATATCAGCACAAATCATGTAGCCAGAATTGACAAATTTGCACAGTTAAAAATAAATCAGAGACATGTTTAACTAAGAGTCACACCCAAAGGGAAGAGGTAGTTCTGGACTAACTTAACACCATTATCCAAACATAAACAAAGAAAAGGCTATAAGCCTTCCAATACCATTGTACAGGTTTTGTCAGATTTTCAACAGAGTTTCTCAATACTTTACAGGAACGTTAATTTTCTTTGTTAAGTCCCTTTTTATGGGCGGTAACTGAAATTGTTGATCAATGTTTATCTGATTTCACTTCAATCTAGTATGAAATCTGAATTTGAAATCCCGACGTAACAAATTGAACAATCCAGATGTAAACTCTAGTATACATTACATGTTTGTTTGTTTTTTTGAACCTCTATTTATTTATTAAAACCTCAAAACCTCAAAAGATGTTAAAAACACAGGTATTCTCAATACAGTCCTATACAAGTACCCATGGCCTTTTCACTCCATATATCCTGAGGGTATAAATTCTTTTGCCTAATTGCAGGACACCTTCTCTATTTCTCATATGATACATGTTTTGGTAACCGCCTTCTTTTTGTCCTATCTTTCTTTACATATACAAATTCACTAATTCACCCATCTTTACAACAATATACAAACATGATATATACAGCGATGTATAGTATAATCTCCCAGTAAAATATCCCCCAACCGCAGCCTTCATTGCATACTGTCTTCTTGCCCTACCTGTCCCCAGGTATTCCTTCCCACCCTACCTGCCCCACCTTACCTTATCCATGATGCTTCTGTGGAACACCTTAACACTGTTAGGACAGGTATGGCACTGCTCACAGACAACTGGCCACTGTCCTGGGCACTGAGAGCGTGACTACCTACTTCCTGTGAGCACACCGACCACTGGGACAAACCAACATCTCACCAATACGGGGAGGGCGTCGTCTATGAAAGCTATACATAATTGCTTCATGCAAATCCTATGCATTACATTTGTATAACAAACATACAAAAACATCATGAAAAATATAAACATAGAACATGCCATATAATTTGCCACAAACAAATAGATATTTGTAAATAATTACTTTACACCCCCTGAACATTTTGACCAATGGAATATTCTAGACTAGATGAAGCATCACCTGACCTGCACCATTAAATGGAGCAAAACCCTTGTTACATGATGGGGTTCAGCTGGTTCAGGTAAAACTAGGTTCCTGAATACACTTTCTTTTCTCTGTTGGGCCATGTTGATTTGATTATATGGATAGCATCCTCTGGGAACTCCAAAACTGGCACGAGCGAGCGAATAAACAAAAAAAGTTTGGCAAATAAAAAAGTTACCTTCATTATGACATCTATGCATGCATTTAGTCAGGAAGGTTGAACAAATGACTGAACACAACGAGTATGGTATACTGAACAACGGATTCTTCAATTTTGTTCTTCCACATATTTGACTTCAGTATGAACTTAAGCGACGTTAGAGTTATCTAGTTGCTGTTTTTCGATATTTTTTCTCCAAGATACACCCATGTACTTACTCATTTTGCAGCAGCATTGTACGATTTTCATTATGGTTTAAACTTTTTTTTAGGGGGCATATGGTTGAAAATTGATGGGAGAGCGGATGTCATCCATATAATCAAATCAATATATAGGTACATTTTTGTACATTGTAGCTGCAGTGCTAGGACTTCACTATAAACATAATTCATACACAATCCAGTCTAGCTGGAGCAAATCGTCCCTGAGTTGTTGTTAATAGTAAAACACATTAAACTGTAATTCCAAGAGGTCTCAGGCAGATTTACGACCACTACACTGCAAGAAGTCGCTACATACTGTATAAATAACTGAAGCACATTTTATATGCTTGTACAAACAAACACAAGGACAAGTGCCAGCAAGACTCTTCACTGCCAAGGTTGGTAAGCAGCGCCTCCTATTGGCATGTCATGAACTGCAGGAGGTCTCAACAGCAACATTTACATGCAAATATTACAAGAATCAAAGTCATTAAAAATATCCTTTTACCTTGTGGAGTTAAAGGTAAAATGGAACCAAAACAAATCTTCTGTAAATGTACAGTACGTTAATAACAATTCGTTCCATTCAAAATTAGGGGCTAGAGACGTCTCGACATCGGTCAACATTTATTTTTCCATGTCAAGTGTTATCGATTTATGGTAAACAAATACCACTGGTAAGACCAGTCCAGCCACAGCCACTTGAACTCTGGGGTCCACTAGATACATGTAACCTCAATAAACTCAACACTGATTCTAAGAAGGAAACTTCAGTTGCTATGTAATCCCAACATTGAGAGCCTTTCAGCAAAATGCCTGAGGTTTCCTCTAGCTCACAACTTATACTGTTCAGTTTCAAGTCTCAAAGTCTTTCTACAGCAAAAACTTCTATTCTCAGACTCCCAAACAATGGAAAGCTCTCTATGACAACTGTTCCCTTCCTGAATATAATCTTCAAGCCTTCAAAACCAGTTTTCACTGCTATCTCTTCGAGCATAATTTCCACCATCCACCATCCACTTAGTTCATTGCCTAGAAGTGGTGAAATACTGAGAAACTACTTGTACTTTGACCAGGACCTCCTATGACCCTGAAATGTAACTACACATGCATGCAGTAGTATAGCTCAAGTGAAACCTGTTTTAACCTCTCTTTTTTCCATTAAGCATTATCGACATGCGTAACGGTACAGGGGAACATTGTATGGGTCATGAGCATGGACGGCACTCTGCATAGAGAGCACGTGGTCAATGGAACATGTCCACTGTAGTTACTGTAAGTGTAAACCCTCCCATTTGAAACATGGAAAATAAAAATGTTGTGGTAATTCTTACATTAATACTATTATGTATACCAGACTTACACTATGTAGAGTAGCAAAGAAATAATTTTTTTTTAAATCTCACATTTCTTATTAGTACAAAATTTTACATCCATAATTATATAATAAGGCACAGAAACTGCCCTGATAAAGGAAATTTATGGTCACATCATATATAAATTTTTAACATTGAGTTAGATCTGAGGAGAGAAGACGAAGAAAATGCACATTATTTCTACCAAGGTTCTTTTTCGAATCCACTCCTAATCACTTCACTACCATACAGCCCTTAGCTCTTTGTCTCGCCGATTTCTGCATACATACATACCATATGAGCCGGGATTGATTTTATCTTATACTGCACAGTATGGGAGGGAGGGACACTGCATTGTCACAATGGATTTGACTGAGAAATAACGACAATTATTCCGATGTTCAAGTCTCATTAACTCACGGAAACACTGGCCATTGTCATGCCCAAGCAATTTGAATTCAATTCACTTCCATGCACATGGATACACATGAATTTCACTCCGACCATGCATGAAAACCAAATCACACCATAATGATTATTTGGTACATCATTTCACATGTTTTAGGAAAAAATGCTATAAAAACAATTGCTACACATATATATATATACGGTAGCGAACATATAATCATTAGGGTATGACATCATACCTCAATATATGTACTTTACGACAATAAAATCGCACATTGAAATTCAGTAACATACCATTGGAAGATTAAAAAACAATGTATTTTCATCTATTCAACCCTGTATCAATAATAGCAAAATTAGCTTCGACACATTTTAAAAGAAGATATAACTTCACTATGTGAAATGTGGCGAAGTGACCTCTAGCTTTGAAAAAATGTTAACGAATAACACATTGTTCACTGTTCAGCTTCCAAGCTAAATAAAATAGGAACAAAGCAGCTTACAATTCTAAAGCATTTAAACTCAAAAACAATGACATTGACATCAAATTTTAACAGGTAGTCCTAAGCATAACACGAACCACTGTGTGAAATATGATGCAGGAAGTTATGAATAATCATAGCTCATTCTCCCAACATCACACCAGGCACCGTAAAAACTCTGAATATTACGCAGTCGAGCTTTAATTTGTCTGCACCCTCGGGGGCAGACTTATTACATGTATAAACGTTGTGTATATATATATAGTTTTCATACCTAAACCGTCCAAACAATCATGATAATAATTGATTAGATATCGTATCTTTGCCAAAGTGAAACTAAATGTGTCGTGTTTTCAAATTGGGGTATCACTGTATTGCACGAAGAACAACAGAGCCCCCAACACGTCTATTTTTATCAATTTTGCTTATGAACTATAAATAGCACGTGTGGGAAAGTCTAGAGTTACATGAGATGAGATTTTGAGTCGCTCCTACGACACTGACAAGTCAACTGAATTATGATTATGTCTTCGCATGCGACACTTTGGAAAAAGATCAGAAGATAGGAAGAAGGAGGTCTACATACCAATGAGGAAGTGTATAGTTTCCTAAACGAGATATAAAGTGTTCGAGTTTGATATAAAATGTGTGGTGGGGTTTTGGTGTGATTATTTTCGGTGGTAAATATATGCCTCATTGTTAGTATGATGTCATGTAGCAGACAGCCGACCACCACCGAGAGGCGGCCGCCGAACTGTTTCCTGCCTTACCTCGCGAATTCACGGGAACAAGAAGCGATGAGGGACGACTAGAGCAGTCTACAGGATCCCTGGGACGTTTCCTCTGCCGGTCTGGGCTGTCTCAGTGACAGGGTTTCCGTGAAAAAGCTGACGATGTGCAGGAAAGTTGTCGCTTCCTCCTGCCGACTTCCACCATTTCCCTACAACATGGCGGAAGTTGAATCGCGGATGGACACCCTTACAAAAAATAGTGCTTAACTTTCAAACTCAAATTCGACAAAACCAGCGTAATTTTTCACGTTGATTTTTTTCGAAATTTAAAATGATTATACCACTAAACTATAAAATGCGTTTATGATCCAAATATTATATTGTATTGCTGGTAAATAGACTTTATTTTCTTATATTCATCCGCGGCCGCCTTGTCACTGCAAATACCCATCATTCACCTGTACAGACGAAACCATTTCTACAAAGGGAAATTTTGCACTTGACTTTCTTTCGTGGTCAGGTGGTTTCTGGTCATTAAAAAAAGGGGAATGTCCGGTCCAAATTTCTGTCTGTCGGGAATCTTCAAAGATCTAGAAAATGTAGTAGATTGACATGGCATAACATTACATTTCTCAAACGAATGAATGAATCATGTAAAATAAAATAAAAACTTGAGGCCATTTTGCCAAAGTAAGTTTTAGAGCATTTTTTTATTTGACTAGTGTTGATACTTGCTTCGCTGTACATGACGTATGAGTCTCATTGCAGTTTAATACGCTCTTTGGTTGTCCAGGGGTGGGGTAACCTCCGAGGATGGTGCCCGCACGGTCTAGCTGCGCCACTAGTTGAACAGTGGTGGTACTGCAGCCATGCTTACTTTCCCCGATTTGGTCTGCTTTGAGACTGAACATTGATTATGCAAATGAGGACTACAGTTCCGCTAGTAAATGTAGGACGCGAAAATTAATTAATATGGTGGAAAGCCGATTACTGCCTCTTTCCGACAAACCTATTGTTATCGTCTGTTGCCTCTTTATTTTGGGTAGAATATGTAGTAAAATTTTAAATTTGGACCCGAAAACTATCATTTTTTAACACTTTTTTGATCGAAGCTGCTTGGAAAAAAGGAATTTTCCCAGGATAACGGCCTACGTGGTAGAGAAAGCTAAATTCTTCATGTTTGTATAAAATGAAAATAGAAAAATTCCATGTGATAACTTTTTTGCAATCTCCGATGACGTCATTTCTTCGAAATCGCATGAAAAACGCCGCTATTTGGGTCATCAGGCGAAAAAAACGCATCACCGTTGCAGCGGACTAATACAAAAATGGTTTCGCTGTTTAGTTAGGCGGAGACAACAGCGCACTTCCGGCCTATTACACCACCCTTCCGCCAGATTTGAACTCCGACCCGGAACGTTAACCTGTACATAACTCCAGTCATTTACCACAGATGACAATGACAAACACAATTGGTACAACAGCTGAAAAGGTAAAATCATTTGGCGAAGGCATGGCATTGTAGAACTCTTGTTGAATGTGAAATCTTAAACATCGTGATATGTTTTTTTTTCTATGGCATTTCGGAATTAATGACAATGAACTCGCATTTTCATGCCCCAATGGGCCTAAATTCAGTAAGTAAACAGAAACATCTCTGCACATCTCTTATATATACCTACATTCTACATGCTTCATCCCTCTTCTTAGAACTTACGTAGTTCTTCTAATACGCCATGTAGTTTGTTGATGACATTAGATATTGGAACAAGTCTTCCTTTGTTAGGTGTGCATATTTCTGTTTTACAAGTGGAACTTTAAGAGCAAATGTCTGTAAGAATCAAACAACAGTGCTCAGGGTCAAAAAATCGATTTGGCTCATATTTTGCACAGTGATAGTACTTGGCCCACAACCCCTCAAAATAGCTTTCTTTCCGGTCAAAACTCATTGTTGACATGGCAACAGCCCAAACAAGTTTTGAGGCCATTTTCACAGATTTTTTGCATGTCAACAACATGGAAATTGGCCAAGTTTAGGACACGATCACTACCAACTGCTTTATCGCATCGAAAAATAGGAAAGGATTTTGTTAAACTGATGTCTAAACTTGTACAAAATAGGTGTGAACTCGATGAACATATAGATTTCAGTCCATGGGCAGCCTCAAAACAATACCATGTTTTCAACTTTGTAAGTCTCAAAGTGGAGAATATTTTTGCTTGAAATGTATAACAGATATAGATACTTGAATTAGCTGTCGAATAAATCCTTGCAAAGTTTGAGTTCTTCTCTTGTTAGCGTACGGCTGCTACCAGAAGTAGGTCACTTTTCGTGATTTTGGAAAAATGTGATTTTTCCTAACTTTGACACTCAAAATCTGATCAATTAAGATGGATTTATGGTTTATATTTCTGTCAACTCTAGACCCTAATATAGTCTATTAACTGCATGGTTGCCAAAGTTTCTATGTATTTTTGACTGGAAAGAAATTAAAGAATAAAAGAAATTTCGGCTCAAAACATGGCTTTAAAATGTCGCAATTAGAAATGATTTGCGCGTACTTCGACTTGAATACTAAATATAAAAGATTGAAAGGCTGAAGGTTGATTTGAAATCTTATGTGGCGTGTCTATATTCAATCAAATTATATAAATTTTGTACATTCATCGGTTGCCAGGCTATCGTTGCTGATATAGGGTCACATCAAGTGAACCGTAAAATATTTCAAAATGTTAAAAAAAAAGAAATGTCTTGAGAATGACATGAATGAAATTAGCAAATGTACATACTTTAAATGTTGGTGTTTTAAGTTAAATGGTTGGTTTGGGGACTGTTAGCCTTGTTAACCATTCTCCGCTGGTCGGCTTTGAGGTGCTTTACCCGGCGCAGTGTGCTAAGGCACCGACCTGCTTCTGTCAGCCTGTCTGATTAGCTGCCCTTTGAGATTTCGCCGCTAACGCTTGTAGCCAACCTTTGGAGTTTTATGCCGCCCGCGAGAAATCTAACCAACTCCGTAAGAACCCCCCCGCCCTGCGCTAATTAACTGCACGGGCCCGTAACGCTTACAGCGCCGAAGAGCATCTCGAGCGCCTCCATGGTATGGTACCCAGGTTAGGGGACTGTACGTATTACAAAGCATATGATGCTTTATGAAACATGACTTTGGTATGATGAGTACCTGGGTTACGTCAATGCTATACGTACAAAAATATGTATATTATAGAATAATCCGATGAGTTATTGACTGTGATAAGTCAAACTTCATAACATGTATTATTCGATGTGACATAGATCATCGCAATAAGATGTTTTTTATTAATCAATGTTACAGATCAAGGCACGCATTCCGGTCCATCGTGCTGCTAATGAAATCCACTCATCATAGCTTAAGTGGGACTCTTCGTCTTTCACAGCTTCCCGAAAAAAAAATCAAGCCCCAAATTCTTAGATCGTAGCTCTCCATCGTGAGCTCTCAGCAGTCCGTATTATTGCTAGAATAGTCATTTGTTTCCAATTGTCACCATTGTTATCTATACCAAAGTCTTTTTTATTTTATGTATGTTTGCTATGTATTCCGAATGTCCCATATTGCAATTAGCCCTCGGGCAAGAACTTGCAAGTTAGCCTCCTTCACCGGCCTCTCTGGGAAGCTTGGCAATTTTTTTTTGGGGGGGGGGGGGGGTGGCGGTAGGTCGATTCGCGATTTTCAACTGGGAATATGCCGGGAAAGGAAATATGCCGGGATACTGGGAAGCCGATTTCGCCTAGCCCGTACAAGCTTTCCGGTGTATATTCCTTTCCCGGCATATTTCCTTTCCCGGCATATTCCCAGTTAAAAATCGCGAATCGACCTACCGCCACCCCCCCCCCCCCCAAAAAAAAAATTGCCAAGCTTCCCAGAGAGGCCGGTGAAGGAGGCTAACTTGCAAGTAACCTTTCAGTATTAAATTGTCACAGCCTATACAGTGTTGTCATGGGAACATCCTGCGCAAGGCTTGCTCACTGTAGCAACACACAAGCAAGCTCATTAAACAAGCCACGCACTTCTTCGCAATTATATCATACCCTCTTATGATCTTGTCCACGCGAAGGTCGTTTCGCCGCAAGCATTCAGATCACACCCGGCTTTTAAGCTTCATCTTCGGGTCCTCCAGTGCTTCATAAATTGGTTGGATCTTCCCCGGCTGCTCTCTTCAACATGAGTGTTCATTATCTTGATATTCCGACGGCCTCTGCCCAGTCTGTATATCTTCTTATCAACGACATCCACGTCAGGCAAGTCTTCGGTACAAACAAGCGGATTCTGACTTGTTTCCCTGGCTGTACAATTGGCTCAGACATGGTCAACGACAGCTTTGGCGAGCGAACTGTTGGACAAACATCAGCTGTGAGTGTTCGTTATCTTATATCCTGACAGCTTCGGCCCATTCTACAGTATATCTTCTTTATCAACGCCATCCTCGTCAGACAAGTACAAACAAGCGGATTCTGACTTGTTTCCCTGGCTGCACAATCGGCTCAGACATGGTCAACGACAGCATTGACGAACTGTTGGACAACAATCAGTGAGTGTTCCTTATCTTATATCCTGACGGCTTCGGCAAAGTCTGTATCTTCTTATCATCCGCGTCCGACAAGTCTTCGGTACAAACAAGAGGATTCTGAGTCGTTTTCTTGGCTGTAAAATCGACTTAGACATGGTCAACGGCAGCTTTGGCAAACTGTTGGACAAAAATCAGTCATCTGTTCCCGACTTTGACGGGTTGATTCCCTGCTATCGGTGGTACGTACAGAACAAATCTGTGCCGTACGAACAGGCCCACGAAGCGTGTTCTGTGTATGATTTTGTTGAGATGGGGACAGGGATGGACATAATCTTTTGGCTGACAGGGATCTTCATAATCACCAGTAATCTTATGGTCCTCTTGGGAATGATCGCAACACGGAAGCGCCTAAAACCAATTTGCTTCTTCTTAGCAAATCTGGCAATGTCGGACCTGTTGAGTGGGGTTGCACTTCTGTATCGCACCGAAGGCCATGTGTTTCACAGTGTGAAGTACGGCTTTATGATGACTTTTGTTGATTTAATGACATTCACGCAGATGATTTCGGCATCAGCTCTATCCATATTGTCTGTGAACGGTTGCCTCGCAGTATGCCATCCCATATTCTTCCGCGCCCATGCCGGCAGTATCAAACGCCTAACGTACTTTGCTATGGGTTTTTCGTGGATTGGTTTTGCCCTCCTTGCCTTTTCTCCCAGTATGGGTTGGAACTGTTTAGACATGCAAACTTTGATCACTGGAAAGTGCATCAAATATTACCCCATGGTATTCTTTATCATGACAATATCCATAATGTTTGTCCTTGGTAGCATCATGCTGTTCACAAACATCGTTGTGTACATAGTTATCAAACGGAAACAGAAAAACAGAGCTGATCAGTCAAACACACCCCAAATCCCCAAGAGGAATGATCTTAGACAGAACAGTAAGAGTGTTGATCAGGAAACGAGTAGGAAATTTGAAGAAAGTGTACAGAGGGCAAAAACAACAATGCTACATATTGTGGTAGTGTTCACCTTCTGGCTGATAACATTTATGGTCATCCCCATATGTAATGCCTATAGAGACATGTGCCCTCGTATGAATGTTATAGTCGCAGCAGTATGCTTGAGCTCAGCTTTCAACCCGATCGCAACTGTCGTGCGTACGCCTCCATTGAGAAGGGCACTCCGGCAAAAACTGACAGATTTCTATCGGATGTTTGCAACCGCAATGCCAGAAAATCCACAGGACGAGCAACTGGAACTTGAAAATGTTGCACGCCTTCAAGACGGCACCACCACACAAGCACAAGAAGTCTCGCACCTTTGAGAAGAATATATTCAATGCTTTATTGCAAATTCAAGTCCATGGGGCTAATTGCAAGTGAAGAAAGACTAGATACATGAAATGAATGAATGTGGTCTAAATACATGTAGATAATCTAAATTCTAACATACAAATATTAAGTGCTGAATGTACATACGGTACAGAATAGGGTACTAAATCTACGTTACTATCACGAAGTTTGACTTCTTGAAGACAGTTGAAAATGAAATGCTCCATGTATTCTATGATAGATTGATTCGATGATCTTAGTTGGAAGAGAATCTTTTGTGGCGTTTTCAACAACGTAAATGTTCGTGTGATTTCGGTCACTCTTTCAAATAGTCTTTCGGCATCGAATTGGGGACATTCACAAATAAAATGTGTTTCATTTTCCACTGCATTCGTTGTTCACTGATTACAAATTCTTTCTTGAACAGGTAGCTTTATCTAATTTTTGTATAGTCTGTTGTGACAGAGAACTGGTGTATAGTCCATGACGACCCAAAGATGTTCTTCTTAGAAGACGGGAGTGTCTATTTTGCCTTTGTAGAAATGCATTAAAAAGCACGGATAACTTATCACACAATGTTAACGTGTATCATCAACCGTTGTAATGCATCTTTGGTAGTCTCAAATCAGTGTAATGTATAGAGCTGTCTGCACTTTTGAGGCATTAAAACATTTCAAGTCTGTAAAAAACTTTGTCAGCTTTTTGTGCAGCTCAGATTACGAAATATAGGCAACGACTTGAGAATTTCTGACAAGGTCTTATCTTTTTTCCTGACAATCAAAGGTTAAGAATATGCTGTGTATTACTCATAAAGTCTTATACTACTGTTAAACTTCATTATTAGCCAACTTCATAAGAAACTGGCAAAAAAACAATGCAACATCGCTAATTGGAAAAAACAGTTGAGAATATGGAGTCACTAACTCATAATGGTTGTATGGAAATGTCACCGATATGTAAATCAGTGACATTTACATAAGACCAATATAAGTTAGTGACTCCGTACATAAAAGCTCATTTCCCTCTCACAAGCCATTTACAAATTTGAAGAAATTGAATGCATAAAGTATTGTTACATTTTAGCAAGTTACATAACAAAATGTACAGTATAAAATATGGCATAATTTACCTAGAATAGCTTGTAATGTAGGCTTCCCCTATGGTAGAATCGATTAAAAGTTGTGAAATCCTTCAGTCTATTTTACCGATCAATTTCACCTTATCTGTATTTTCCCTGGTAGAATAAAAGATTGCCTTAGTACAATTTCAACCTCCCTAGGGGAGATTGGAATTCAAATATCTTCTAGGAGAATTCCAGATTCCTCTAGGAGAGATTGGAACTCCAGTTTCCTTTCCCCTAGGAAAGATGGGAATTCCAATCTTCCCTTGTGGAATTTCGAATTCAAACAAAGCATGTACTAGAACATGCATGCCGCAGAGAAATAGCAACTCTCTTCTCAAAATCAATCGCTAATTAGCACATTCCTTATTCACATAGCCATGTTGACACGTACAGGTTCATAGCTTTGTGGACCCATGACAGGTGAGGATCGTCTTGTCAGGTCTTTTTGATGATCGGTCATTTCTCTGACACCGTCTGTTCCCACACGTATAACCAGGACAACAACTGCGGAAAATATCAACATGTGTAGCGTATAAGTTAACTTTCACGGGCAGATGGTAAATGCGTCATTTTTTCAAATTTAAAAAAAAAAAACTTTATTGAAAATTAACAACATTTTTATACATTGTGACACAAACAGCTTAATGACTACATTTCGACTACAAAAATGGCAGTGTTTTGCCATTACGTTTACTATATAAAACCTACATACACATAATAAGGTTTCACAAATATCAAAACACACTGTGTACATACTATGGTTCTTCCGTGTGTGGAAATATTTTTGGACAGAAACATTTGTGTCTTACTGCTTTTACCATTGAAAGTTTTGCTGGTTAACTATTTGACCAGCAGTAATTGACCCGCATCTATCTCCATACAGTAGGATCTTTATATACAGAAGCAAGTGGACAAATCATTTCATAAGCACATGTGTAGATTGTGGTTACTGCTTTGAAATATCTAGTGAAGAAAACCAAATCTAAACATAAGAGCGAGGGAATTTACGGATCAGCGACTTTGCTAAATTTGATAGCCATCAATCTCATAAATGGCACTATTCAATCGTACTGTACAGTGTTTATAAAACGTACAATCTATCTGCGACTTACCTTTGCAGTTAGCATGTTACTCCTTTTCTCCTTGTTGTTCTGGTATCACAGATATAGGGGTGAGAAAATAAATGGTAAATTTCCCAAAGGCAGTTGTACTTCAGTGCAGACGATATGACAGTGAATTGGTGAATACAGAGAAAAAAGGATGAATTCGCGAATTCTTTTTACTTATCTCTTTTAATGTACAGTTTTGTGTTTTCAGCTTCTTAATGCAACCTACCGACATCTGGGAATTTGGTCCTAAAACCATCCACTACGCTCTGTAGCTCAGCCTCTGACAGAGCCTCCATCAGTACCTCCATGGTAGCGGCGTCTCCTTCCCGCTTCTGCCACTCACACAGCAGGTCAAAACAACAGGACTTGTCGTCGGGGTTTCGGCGGGCGATGTTTCTGATGTCAGCCCACTTAAACCCAAGGTGGATAGCCAGATCTCCCCAGTCCGTGCTCACTTCTTCCTTGACGAAGTAGAAGTACTTCTCTAAACCTAGCAGATAAGGAGGAAGATGGACCGTGTAAAATGCATATATTAACTCTTTTGTGTATTTATTCCAATAGAAGAATAAGGTGATCTAGCGTTATCAAATCAAGTTTTTTTACATTCTACATAGCAACTGAACTATAAATTGCGTCTTTAATGTTTCGTTCTCACTGGGCTGAGGTACTGTTGAGGTACGTCGGAGTTTGATCACCTCTGCGCATCTTTAGCCTCAGCCCAGTGAGATAGCGGATTAACAATTGTATACTTAGTAGAGCCTAAACGTAAGGGAAAGACGACAGCAAAATGATTTTGTCCAAAAGAAGTGCAAACAGGATGTAATACTTTCAGGATCAGGATTTTTCATGGTGTTGCTTTGATAACTTTTACATCGTTTAATTGTTCCTCACCTTTTGAGGCATCTGCTCCATACCCTGACGTCTGTAAACACAAAAGGTACGTTTTTATTAATTTTCAGTGATATTTCAAATTTTATCAGGAACATATACATACAATAAAGCATTACGTTGTGGTATCAAACAATAGCTTTGCGCTGAGACACATTATAGTGGAGCAGAACATTTTGCCAACCAAATAGGTGTACTGGTGTTATAATATGTTCTGTGTCATTAATTTATCAATTAATATATCATTTTATTAACATTCATTGTAACTAAGGATGACATTGACTTAACAGACAGTACAAAAATCTGACTTACCACTTTTGGAGTCTCATACGCCACATGGATAGGGATCTGGCACAGCAATTCTGGCTTCGGAAACTTAACGGCTTTGTTGCCCTTCTGCGCGACAGCTGCCCTTACGTGTTGCTCTTTCTCACGCGGGACTTCAATGCGTGGCAAGGCAAAGAATGAAGTGCCCCCTTTGCCATCTAAACTTGGCTGATCCTTTGCCTTCAAAGCAATGACCTGCATCTGAAGACGGTTGCTCCTCTGACTGTGGAAGGTGATCTGTGGTTTGGGGCTGAACGGAGCGATCGACACGTTACCCAGCAAGCTTATTTCTACTCTTTGTCCTTCAAATACCTTTACTGAACCGGTAGGTACCGGACCCTTGTACCCCTTCCGAAGCAAAGCTGTGTGTTTCATTTCTGCGTCTTCTTCTAGAGCACATTCTATGACGAATTCGTTTGCGTTGAGCTTCCGCTGCAGTAGTATGAACTGTACGTCACGATTCTGGAGCCATCGGCAGAGCTTTAGTGGGATTGGTCCGAATTCTTTTGGGTCATCAAAGTCGTCTGTGACAATGATTACAATCCACCTGGAAATGAAAAGTATATTCGTTTGTTTAGTTGAGAGACAAATATAAACGCATACTGATAAATGTTTATTTCTAACAAATTAAGTAATACGACTATACACGTCAAATGATATGACAATGAGAGATGTCTTTGTCATCGCTGTATTCAATTATCGGCATGTGACCCGCCCTAGTATATAATATGACGTGTTATACTAGTAATTCTCGTAATTTATCATAATCGACGTCTTTAGTTTCTGAGATAAGAAATCATGAAATTACCTGGTACAATGGCTGACTTCAAACTCCACCAACTCTTCGGACTCCCGGGGGTTACTGGTATCAGTCTCATCTATCCAGTCTTCTGTTCCTTTCTCATATGACATCACTTTTAATGTTATGTCGGGCCCCTCATCTTGGATGTCCATGTAGCGTTTGGGATGTGGGACTTGCACTGTGACTGGTTTGAGGAACTGGACTGCAGAGCCCGAGTCAGTTTCCACACTGACTATCGGGCTGGTGCTGACAAGGCCGCGGGAAGACTGGTCTTTTGCTTTCATGTCCTCGACCGCTCTTTTGGGAACTTCTTGCACCTGTAATTGAAATAAAGCAATATGTTGAATAACGCAAATGTAAGTCACAATACTATCCATTATCAATCAGGACAGATAAGGTCGCACCAATATTGACCAGGTTGTTTTAATGGGCACTATGGAAAGTATTCTTGAGAACAAAAAATTCATGTGCATGACATGTACAACCACTTTTTAGCATATGTTCATTATCATTTTTATATTTCCGGTGTCTTTGAGCGGTGTCTAGTTAGCCATACATGACGCTGACCAGCTTACTAGATAACAACAGAAGCTCTCATTTCCTGAAAGTACTCATATCTTTTACCATAAGGGTAGAATATATTTCTGAATAAAGTAGTAGTTTGTAAGACAAAGTGGGGTTATTTTCCTGTCAAAGCTGCAATTACTCAGAACAAAAGACCCCATTGACCACCTTTGCAGTAAAGAATGCAATCCTAACCTGTACAGTGACTTGTGTTGGTGTTGTTACAGACTGTGTGGGGAAGCTGATTTGTACCGCAGGCTGCGTTGATGACGTCAAAGTGCACTCTTCTGTAGACACAGGGAACGTGTCCTGTTTGGGCCGACTGATGACGGCAAAGATGGAGAAATGGTCTACGGACACTGTCAGCTTGTTCTCGCTCTATAATGAAATAAAAAAAGATAAATACATTAACCGATATAGAGGATGGCCTCTCATGTGCAGGCAGTCTTTCCAATACCAGAGTTCGCCCACGCATTGCCAAATTGTATTGGGTAAACTATAATAGATTTTCTCTAAATTGAATAGTTTCATGTTTATTCACATACTAGTTCAGTCGTCTTCAGTTCCGACCATTGCGATCTGTCTTCAGTGACCATCACAACAGCTTCCATGGCGCCACCTGACGACGTGCTGCTGTACTGCATCTGTACAGTGACAGGTTTGCTGAAGGTTGTCCCTTGCGGACCCAGCTCTATGACGTCACTCACGAGCATCGCTCCGTTCTCCAGGGGCAGGGTGACGTCGTTGGGGTTGATGACCTGGCAGTTAATTTCTGTTTCCATGGTAACGGCCCCGGGAAGAACGGTGACTGTACAAGACGAGGTTTGTAGTTCACCTCCTTCTGGACCCACTTTGCGCACGATGCGCCTGTAAGGTTTTTGACAAAATTGAATCCTGAAGCTAAGTATTTCACTAAAAGTACAATGGAAATTCGAAGTAGGATAACCATCATAGGATTATCATATATATACAGATGATGCATAAATATCTGGTGGTTCAATGTAGTGAATGCTGTCCTGGAACAGTATATTATTGACTTTTCATTGTCTTTGATAAGTGTCTTGCTGATAACACCACCTTTTATAGCACATGTATCGAACCAGATTTAACCTACCCTGTCATCTTTGCTGCTGCAAGAAGGTCAAGAATTCTCTTCCTTCCCTCCAGGATGCGATGTTTCTCATACTCGCCTGGAACGTCTTCTCTTGTGGCTATGTCCTCAGGCGTCTTGCCATACTATACAAAAATTGTAGACATTAAGACAATGCTTCTAAGATATTATTCCAAGACAACATGCAGGGGGTCTACCGAAAGTGCGAAAAGGAACGAAAAGGAACGAAAAGGAGCGAAAAGGAACGAAAAGGAACGAAAATGAACGAAAAGGAACGAAAAGGAAAGTACCGAAAGTGCGAAAAGGAACGAAAAGGAACGAAAAGAAACAAACGTTCCTTTTCGTCCCTTTTCGCACTTTCGGTACTTTCCTTTTCGTTCCTTTTCGTTCCTTTTCGCACTTTCGGTACTTTCCTTTTCGTTCCTTTTCGCACTTTCGGCACTTTCTTTTTCGTTCCTTTTTTGCTTTTTTGCTACCGAAACTGCGAAAAGGAACGAAGAATGAAGCAAACTAAAATGAAATCAATGGGAATATAAGGAACCGGTACTGCGGGCGTTAGAAGCCTATGAAACGTGTTTTATTTTACTCAGAATTTGGCAATATCAAATGTTTACTGGGCTGTTTTAGGCTGTTGTGTTTGTGTGGCTAAATTATTCTCTGAAGATCAGCGAAATACAAGGAAACATAACTGAGATAAGAAAGTAAGGACTAAAATTCAGTTACTGGTGGGTGATGGATAAATATCGATTGATATACATTTCAGAATGAGGCAAGATTGTAGCGTTGTTGTTGTATTTGGGTGGCTTCTGTTCTCCCAAGATGGGAGCGCCGCATGCAAATGACCTGCGATTGTTTAAGTCTAATAGAAGTCCGGTCAGGAAGGATATGCTAATAAACTGCTGCCCTACGAGCATGACAGCTCCCTTCAACAGGGCCCACAACATGGTTTTCTGGAGACTGGAGACATATCTTCTTGCTCGTTCACGACAAAAGAAAAGCTGTGAAAGGATAGACATGTATACATTGTACCAAGGAGTTTTCTTCACGTTGTACCATGAGTATTAATCATTTTGCGGGAAGAAATGGCCAACGTGAGGAATTTGTGCAAAGGATATTGGGAAACTACGGAGAGATCTGGCGGGCGACTCACGTCTCCCGTGCAGGTTCGGCAGAAAAAGTCTTTGGAACCAGGTCTCAAATTGAAATCAACGCGGTGTCCCGATTGCCCGGGGCCACTTATAATTTAGGCCGGGACCACTAGAAAACGACTTTGTGAAATTTTTGGGACCGTAGAAAAATAACCTAACCCGTCAAACGTTTTTCTAGCGCGCTACTCAGCTGCTTTCAACCCCCCACCCCACCCCCAATTTGATCTGTGACAGCCCGCGTGGGAACCCGGGACGCGCTGATTCGTGACTCCGCCCATCGCCTTTGATTTGTATTTAGCTATTTCCACGCGTGCACTTTCCAGCCGGTTCGCCGTTGAACCATTGGAGCTCTAGATATTTCGTGGAACAAGCCACAAAATACAAAAATAAAGTCCGTTTCAAATGCATTTGCCGATCACAGTACCGTTACCTTATATTCCCATCGATTTTATTTCACTTTCCTTAATACTTCGTTCCTTTTCGTTCCTTTTCGCACTTTCGGTACTTTCCTTTTCGTTCATTTTCGTTCCTTATTCAATCTTTTCGTTCCTTTTCGTTCCTTTTCGCACTTTCGGTACTTTCCTTTTCGTTCCTTTTCGTTCCTTTTCGCACTTTCGGTACTTTCCTTTTTGCTCCTATTCGTTCCTTTTCGCTCCTTTTCGCTCCTTTTCGTTCCTTTTCGCTCCTTTTCGCTCCTTTCCGTTCCTTTTCGCTCCTTTTCGTTCCTTTTCGCACTTTCGGTACACCGCATGCAGGCATGAATAATAGACTGAAGTAGAAAGTTTTACACTTATGCCTTTGACACTACAGGAAATAAATGCCATTAAAGATAGAAAATACATCTGACGTCAATTGCTGTAGTAAGCATCAACCCTTACCTGATCCCTACTGTCCACATGTGCATCAGCCTTCAGAAGGAGTTCAGCAACACCAACATGTCCCCAAAAAGCTGCATAGTGAAGTGGTGTGGCTCCAGACTGTTACAGCAGGGAAAGAGACAACTTAACATGGCAAGATCTAGTGAGGACTCTTCTTGAATTCTTATATAATTAATAATATTTCAAATGATCACACCTTGTTGTATCATGTTATACTATCTTATAGTTAGCCTGTCCAAAACATAGAAACAAACAGTAAATATACGTGACGTCAAACATTCAAACAAGTCAATCACATGTAGTAAGCATCAACCCTTACCTTACTCCTACTGTCCACCCGTGCTCCATTCTTCAGAAGGAGTTCAGCAACACCAACATGTCCTCCTCTAGCTGCATAGTGAAGTGTTGCGGCTCCAGACTGTTACAGCAGGGAAAGAGACGACTTAACATGGCAAGCTCTAGAGAGGCCTCTTCTTGAATTCTTATAATTAAAAACATTTTAAGTGATCACACCTTATATCATTTTATACTATCTTATAGTTAGTCTATCCAAACCATAGAAACAAACAGTAAATGTACGTGACGTAAAACACTCAAACAAGTCAATCACATGTAGTAAGCATCAACCCTTACCTCATCCCTACTGTCCACCCGTGCTCCGGCCTTCAGGAGAAGTTCAGCAACACCAACATGTCCTCCTGAAGCTGCATAGTGAAGTGTTGCGGCTCCAGACTGTTACAGCAGGGAAAGAGACGACTTAACATGGCAAGATCTAGAGAGGCCTCTTCTTGAATTCTTATAATTGATAATATTTCAATTGATCACACCTTGTATCATTATATACTATCTTATAGTTAGCCTATCCAAACCATAGAAACAAACAGTAAATATACGTGACGTCAAACACTCAAACAAGTCAATCACATGTGGTAATAAGCATCTGCCTTTACCTTATTCCTACTGTCAACCTGTGCACCATTCTTCAGGAGGAGTTCAGCAACACCAACATGTCCTCCTGAAGCTGCACAGTGAAGGGGTGTGGCTCCAATCTGTTACAGCAGGGAAAGAGACAACTTAACATGACAAGATCTGCCCGGCTTGAATTCTTATGATTGATAATATTTCAAATGATCGCACCTTGTATCATTATATACTATCTTATAGTTAGTCTATCCAAACCATAGAAACAAACAGTAAATGTACGTGACGTCAAACACTCAAACAAGTTAATCACATGTAGTAAGCATCAACCCTTACATCATCCCTACTGTCCACCCGTGCTCCAGCCTTCAGGAGGAGTTCAGCAACACCAACATGTCCTCCTGAAGCTGCCCTGTAAAGTGGTGTGGCTCCATACTGTTACAGCAGGGAAAGAGACAACTTAACATGACAAGATCTAGAGAGGCCTCTTCTTGAATTCTTATAATTAATAATATTTCAAATGATCACACCTTGTTGTATCATTTTATACTATCTTATAGTTAGCCTATCCAAACCATAGAAACAAACAGTAAATATACGTGACGTCAAACTCTCAAACAAGTCAATCACATGTAGTAAGGATCAGCCCTTACCACATCCCTACTGTCCACCAGTGCTCCATTCTTCAGGAGGAGTTCAGCAACACCAACATGTCCTCCTGAAGCTGCCCAGTGAAGTGGTGTGACTCCATACTGTTACAGCAGGGAAAGAGACAACTTAACGTGGCAAGATCTAGTAAGGCCTCTTCTTGAATTCTTATATAATTAATGATATTTCAAATGATCGCACCTTGTTGTATCATTTTATACTATCTTATAGTTAGCCTATCAAAACCATAGAAACAAACAGTAAATATACGTGACGTCAAACACTCAAACAAGTCAATCACTTGTAGTAAGGATCAGCCCTTACCAGACCCCCACTAATGTCCACCCGTGCTCCAGCCGTCAGAAGGAGTTCAGCAACACCGAAATGTCCTCCTGAAGCTGCCTCGTGAAGTGGTGTGTCTAAAAGCTGTCATAACAGGAACAGAAATGACATTACATGGCGATATTTACATTATCGAAACTTAAAATCAACACATCGAATTATAACATTCCATACTAGATTTTCTTATACGCCTATCTAAACCAAAATGATAAACACTTATCAAATTTATACATGACATTATCCACTCAAATATGCAATCAACTTCGGACACCTCCCGGCTGACTGTCCAAAGTTAGGATGACGTCATGGTTAGGGAGTATACATGTAAATACTACGTATACATGTAATAGTACCTAGGCTTTAGTACTAGTATTCCATGTAACACTATTATATTACTAGTGTTTTTACCCATATGGGTAGGAACATGCAAATAAAGATCAGCCATATAATAGAAAACGATTTCCTTCCATGGGGCCAATAAATGATGAAAGATATCAACGCGGCTTCGAAAAGGTGTCTTTTGACACCTGTTCCGCCATACCCTCCAGTGTGGAGAATCCTAATAAAATAAACATAACAATGATCGAAATCAGTGAAATTTAAACCTAACGAGTTTCTGCCTGACCCTCTGCCTTCGTGGGTATGTCTGATCTAGTTATTGTATGCTCCTGAAACACAAAGTTCAGTTTGTGATATCCTTGCCATAGTAGGAAACTGTGTTATGGGGAATGCCGATGAAGAGGGTCACCTATGTTCAGATGCGTCTGTGAACCGTCTATGCGTCGATTGGGAGAAAATAGAGAGTATAGCTACATGCACGTATACACCATGGCCCAGCAGCATGGGGGACGATATGCCCCCTCCCCAACCTGGCCGGTGCTCAAACAGGTAAAAAAATGGTCTTTCCCTACTCACCACATTGACACAGTTTACATCCGCTCCCTGTTGGATAAGCCGTGTCACCTTCTGTATATCACCATCTCCAGCTGCAGCCCGGAGTTCCTGAGGAAAGTGGCATTCATCATCAGAACAGAGCAGCAATAAAACAGTAACAGGTATCAAGAAAACAATATGATTAATTGTCCTGACTTGACCATAATTTGTACATTGATTCTAAGA
Organism: Branchiostoma floridae x Branchiostoma belcheri; assembly: GCA_019207045.1. Lineage (NCBI taxonomy): Eukaryota > Metazoa > Chordata > Leptocardii > Amphioxiformes > Branchiostomatidae > Branchiostoma > Branchiostoma floridae x Branchiostoma belcheri. Next base: position 15,172,550 of record CM033035.1, read on the forward strand.
ATAATGAGTCACTGATATTTTCTTCTGTAGCCATTTGCTGAATGTAATGATAACAAATACTGCATTTTTGCTTTCAAATTAATCAAAATTGCCAAAAAAGTAATGCAGAGGACATCCAATTAAAGCAATAATGCTGTGTTGTTTTTTTGTGCCATCAAACATACACTGTAAAGTTGAAAATTTTTGATTCACATGTAATAAAGTTAGTACATCACATTATTTACATGTCATATTATGACAAAACAACAATTCAAACAAAACAATACAAAACTTTTCAATCAATAATACTATATACTATTAGTTAAACAAAGTATATAGGTAAAGATCGTGGGATGTCAGAAGTTGTAACTAGCCTCAGTACAGAACTTGGTGTAAAAGATTGGAAGTGGGTTTATATATAGGTCTGGTGTCAACTGCTTGCTTGCTTGGTATTTATGTTCAAAGAATGTAACCGAAGATTTCCGTCAGCCTTTTTCACAGCAGAGAAGAAGCAACGGAATTTGACATTATTGAAAATATGGACTTTCTGATGTGTGACGTGACTCTCCAGGTGTGTCAACCCATTATCAAGCCAGTTAGTCAAACGTCTTCGTCAATGTTTGCCCGTCAAACCAGAGTCAAACAGTCCCACAGCAAATACTTTTGAAAGTTATCAGGTGCGATATGGTTGCCTGGTAAACATCTGAACAAGCCTCGGCATCAGACGTTCAAAGTCCACAGACGCTGTGCCACGTACACGGTGCATCTAATGTATTTTTGTAAGACGAATGTTTTACAGATGAAATTCCGGTTAAGCAGGTGCATAAAAGTCTATATCATTATCTCATTTCCGCCATTGTAACGTTGCTTGTTATGCTGCCATTCACGCAGAATTTCATCTTCCAAAGTGACCAGAAACAAGCACAACTAAAGCGACCACACCTGACAACTAATTCGAAATGTTAGTACTACATAAAGCAGGTGAAAAGGGCTTACCCAGTAAAGGTCCCTCTTAAACATCTTGCTTGACTTGGTTGATCTTTCCAAAAAAAGTCGTGTCTTGCTTGTCGTGGGTAATTAGGATATAATTACTTTTGGTAGGGACGTGGAGTGGTCGGGTAACGTTCCGCCTAGGTGTCCGCCATTTTGTTCCATTGGTCAATAACCTTCCGAACACGATCGCGACGTACTTTGGATTGTTCCATTCTCTTTCAGGGCGCGGTCATCACGTATGCCATGTGATCGTCGTACGACGTTGATGCCATAGGATTTTAGGCAAGCTGTGACAAAACCGAACCACGGACATGGATCTAAGACAGCCTTTTGTGTAGCAAGACAGGTGAACGACAAATGCATGGCTGACACCACCCCCGCCCTCCGTAAATGCCCTACGTAAAGCTAGGGGCACAACCCGCCGTACTTGCAAGTTCGTGCTGTCTACGAGCCAAAATGTGGGCAATCTTCTTGGATCCGTAAGCGGTACGTACCACCTCCGCACGAACACGTAGGGAATCCGACGGAGAACGCCGTATAACTTTACATGCAGGCAAAACTCTGTGTGCCATCGGGACACCTTGAGCAACCGTGCGAGTGACGTGCGTTGACGTACTCCCTCCCTGCTCTTGACAGTCGTTCCCCACGTTTTCAGAAATACGTGGCGGACGTGGCCTCCCAAAAAACGCACGGACAAATTGCACGTACGGCGGCTTGTGTCCCTAGCTTAAAGCTTTCGTATGTAACCGCTAAGAGGGGTTAAAAGTACGTACCGGTAATATTTTTATGTTCTCGTCCATACGTAATATATCAGGTGAACTATTGTAATCACAATTTCACACAGTAATTGTTGTGTAATATAGAAGAACTTTATTGTACGACAGATGTACATGGCGCAATGTATGGCAACAACAATTTTGCAGCTAAAGTTCAAAAGAAAGGTATAGAATAAAGCCTAAATCCCAGATTGACATGAGAATAATGGCTAACATAATTCTTTGATATAGTGTTACAATGGAATAGGCTAATCATTAATTTCGGTATTCTTTCTAATAACAAAAGAGCCCTAGATATATTTGCCTATTTTTGGTACCACTACTTCTTAAAATGTTTCTATTATAAAAAAGGGGAAAACTACCGAACAGAAGGCAATGGTCCCATTGTGTTGAAGGCAATAAGAAAGCGAATTAGTTAGTGGAATATTTCTCTCTCTCTCTCTCTCTCTCTCTCTCTCTATATATATATATATATATATATATATATATATATATTCCAAAACATCGTCCAAACAACTAAATGGCGCAAGCTTTTATAAAGATCACTTATACAATGTAATGCTTTTGCTCACCCGCCCACCACCGCCATGATCTGTGGAATGACTGTGAAAGTCTTGCACTTGAGCGTAGACGAAGTTTGACATGGCACGTACCAAGCAGACCGCCCGTAAATCCACCGGTGGCAAGGCCCACAGGAAGCAGCTTGCCACCAAGGCTGCCCGCAAGAGCGCCCCGGCTACCGGTGGTGTCAAGAAGCCTCACCGCTACAGGCCCGGTACCGTGGCCCTGAGAGAGATTCGTCGCTACCAGAAGTCGACGGAGCTGCTCATCCGCAAGCTGCCCTTCCAGCGCCTGGTGCGAGAGATCGCACAGGACTTCAAGACCGACCTGCGCTTCCAGAGCTCGGCGGTCATGGCCCTGCAGGAAGCCAGCGAGGCCTACCTGGTCGGTCTCTTCGAGGACACCAACCTGTGCGCCATCCACGCCAAGCGTGTCACCATCATGCCCAAGGACATCCAGCTCGCACGGCGCATCCGAGGGGAACGCGCGTAAGGAGGATCAGAACAAGATCGACAACCCCGGCCCTTTTCAGGGCCACCTACATATCCCAGAAAGATCTATATCGTTCACGTTTCTTGCAACATTTGAGTCAGAATCCCTGGTACACAGTTTACACGTTGCCCCCCTCCCCCTCATACTTGTACACACAAACCAATCAGTCGACAGGGGATTAAATCAGTACTTGTGAACTAATAGACTCACAACAACCAAGCCATCAAAGAAAACAAAAAATAAACTCGTTTTCATCATGTGTTTCTGACCACGAAAATACAACGTACACTCTCCACGTGTTTTTTCGTGCTCTCCGACTACGCGTACATATAATGTAGAGGTATGTCAGCTAGCAGGAAATGGCACACTTGGAAGAAAGCTATATTGCGGTCATTTCTGACGTGACCAGTCTTGCTCACAAACGTCACGCTCAAGGTTGTCTGTCAGGAATATCCAATAGATTTGTTTTTGTTTTGGTGTGTGTGTTGGCGGGAGGGGGGGGGGGTATATAAATTTCATACACGCATTTATTTTCTGTATTAGTTTTCTTATACAATAGCTCATATGTAAAGCTAATTTTGGTGATCATGATACAGTTCTTTTGAGAGGATTTGGGTGGCCCTGAAAAGGGCCGGGGTTTAAATCTCTCCGTCTGGATCTTACTGGGCCTTGCTGGTCTTCTTGGGCAGAAGCACGGCGTGGATGTTGGGGAGAACGCCGCCCTGTGCAATGGTGACGCCGGACAATAGCTTGTTCAACTCCTCGTCGTTGCGGACGGCAAGTTGAAGGTGACGAGGGATGATCCTGGTCTTCTTGTTGTCGCGGGCAGCGTTACCGGCCAGCTCGAGGATCTCGGCGGTCAGGTACTCGAGCACTGCCGCCAAGTACACAGGGGCGCCGGCACCCACGCGCTGGGCATAGTTTCCCTTGCGCAAGAAGCGATGGACACGGCCAACCGGGAACTGCAGTCCCGCTCGGGAAGAACGGCTCTTTGCCTTGGCGCGTGCCTTGCCTCCTTTACCACGTCCAGACATGATGTAGAATGAAGTCGATTGATTAGCGTCAAACGGCCAAAAGAATGAATGAATGAAGAGACCAAATGCTCTGCCCAAACGATTTATACCCCGCTGCTGGATTCACGGCTTCCGACAGCGAACCAATAGCGAGAGCTTACCGTGAGAGGTTCTACCACGTCCGCGCCTTGGACTAGACAATCCGATAATTTGCATTCTTCCCCGATATAAAGGCAAAGCAGACACTGAAGCAATTATTCTTCGCTGTCTGATACGCCAAGAACGTCGTCATGCCGCCAAGTGGAAAAGCTGCTAAGAAAGCTGGCAAAGCCAGGCCAGCCGGAGACAAGAAGCGCGGAAGGAGGAGAAAGAGAAGGGAAACCTTCGGTGTCTACATCTACAAGGTGCTGAAGCAGGTGCACCCCGACACCGGTGTCTCCAGCAAGGCAATGGGCATCATGAACTCCTTCGTCAACGACATTTTCGAGCGCATCGCCGCCGAGGCTTCTCGTCTGGCTCACTACAACAAGCGCTCCACCATCAGCAGCCGCGAGATCCAGACCGCCGTGCGACTTCTGCTACCGGGCGAGCTGGCCAAGCACGCTGTCAGCGAGGGCACCAAGGCCGTCACCAAATACACCAGCTCCAAGTAGACCTACGGCACAAGCTAACGTTATAACCCCGGCCTTTTTCAAGGCCACCCACATCCTCACAAAAGAGCTATACCAGTCACGCTTTTCAATTGACACACGCACACAAATCACTAACCTGTGATCGCAGGTACCATAATAATTGCACAATGTCCGGTAAAATAACACACCAAGAAGTCACACCAACCACTCGTGTAGACATCAACAGAAAGAAAACCAAGGAAGGATATCATTATGACGCAATAAATTTCGAACACAATTGCAATGACATATGTACTTCCTTTTTGACGTTCTTTAGAACAATGCGATCGAACGGCGTTGTCTTTCTCTGCAACGTAAACACACGATGCCTCAGGTTTACATGTAGCCAAACTTTTGGGTAGCTTTGCTTCGTTTTGTCGATGAATCGAACTCACCAATGGCGAACATACAAAGTATGATTTGGGTCATCAGGTCGCTTTACACCTAAAGCGAACATAGAAGGCATGATTTGGGTCATCAGGCGACAGGGCCATGTCACCATTTTCGCGGACTAATTTACCGTCTTCTGCCCAGCCGCAAAATTCAACACAACACAACAGAAATCGCCATCCAAGTTAAAACAGACATATTCTTCTAACATTTACAGCACTTGCGCACTCGATCACGTACAGTCAACAATCTATCACACCCCACAACAACACGAACTACTTCGTGCCCGAACTACGATTGTCCATCCAGATAGAACATTACCTCACACAGTTTTATGACAAGAAAATGCTTTGTTTTCCCTCGAATTATCATTATTCCTCGTTGTTTGTCTTGTCGGTGGGATACGCTCAGCATGGCATTGTCTGTCGCGCCTCGTGTGGGGTGGGGAATGGCGTGATCCCATTGGCTAGTTGCGGCGGCGGCAAAGACTCCTCGTAGGTCCGCAGGGCGAATATTAAAGCGGTGACGACAGGTGACATTGCATTTATCCATTCTTTCTACTCTGAGTCGAGAAGACTACAGTATCTATCATGTCTGGACGCGGCAAAGGAGGCAAGGGTCTCGGAAAGGGAGGCGCCAAGCGTCACCGTAAGGTTCTTCGCGACAACATCCAGGGCATCACCAAGCCCGCCATCCGTCGTCTGGCTCGCCGTGGCGGTGTCAAGCGCATCTCCGGCCTCATCTACGAGGAGACCCGAGGCGTTCTCAAGGTCTTCCTGGAAAACGTCATTCGTGACGCTGTGACGTACACCGAACACGCCAAACGCAAGACGGTCACTGCCATGGACGTCGTCTACGCTCTCAAACGCCAGGGCCGCACCCTGTACGGCTTCGGCGGCTAAAGAACCTGACGGACTCATCATCGCAAGCAAACCCCGGCCCTTTTCAGGGCCACCCAAATATCCAAGAAAGAGCTGTATCTTCTCACAATACGATCGCACGCATGAACACGCCTGACGTTATATCAATACACAAATGATAGTAAAGAATGATTGAATGAATGAATGAATGAATACCTTTATTGCCGAGCTTAAGAACAGATCTCAACACATTGTATATGAAAGTATCACGGGTCTAGTCTGACATAGTATCGAATAAAGACAAGGTCAAACCCAAGCCGACCATGTAAGCACTCAGCAACAACCGTGACCCCCTTCTCTATACTGATATATTTTTGTGAATTGTTAGTTCCCGAGAAATGCGTATGAAGTGCGATACGTTTTCCTTGGCTGACGTTGTTTCCGCAGCTGGTTGTCGGCCTACTTTGGGTGTGTGAAAGGAGGCGTTTGAGTGAGACATAAGCGTACATGTGCGTTCTCTATGAAAGTCGAGTTTGCGTGTTATGAATTCATACAGTCACCCATTCCTTTGCAAACTGGATGAGCCGTTGAACGTAGTCGAACGTCCCCGCTCACTTTTTCCGAAGCGTGCTTACCGAAAAGATGTCAAATATCTCAAGATCTAAGGACTACTGACCAGCCGCTACCATGAAATTATTAAGTCGGACATGTGCTCCTGTACGGAAACCGATCCGATATTATGTTCGATGGCCGGGAAAGGAGAAATGTCACCGTAAAGTTAGAAAAGAAACACAAATTTCGCCGGTACGGACAATAGGACACAGACAAGCTGTCGTGTTTCCGATCACGTCCGCACCATGACTACTTGACGCCAGCCTGACAAGATGTCGGGTTCATCTGCACGTCTTAGCTATCGAAGACTTGTCACGCCAGCATGTCCGCCGCAGCATCGTCCCCCAAGAAGGCCAGCAAGCCCAAGAAGGCCCCTGCGGCTCACCCGCCCACCACCGCCATGATCACGGCGGCTTTGGAATCACTCAAGGACCGCACGGGTTCTTCGTTGCCGGCCATCAAGAAGTACATCGCCGCCAACTACAAGTTCGACGTGGTGAAGAAGTCCCACTTCATCAAGCGCGCCCTGAAAGCCTTGGTGGAGAAGGGTACCCTGCTCCAGGTGAAAGGAACCGGGGCGTCGGGATCCTTCAAAATCAACGTGGCAGCCAAGAAGGCCGCCGAGAAGGCCGCCAAGAAGACTACCAAGAAGCCGGTCAAGAAACCCGTGGCCAAGAAGGCCGCCAAACCCAAGACCACCAAGCCTAAAAAGCCCAAGGCTAAGAAGGCCACCACCCCCAAGAAGTCTGCCAAGAAGCCAGCGGCCAAGAAGTCTGCCAAGAAGACTCCGACAAAGAAACCCGCTGCCAAGAAAGCTGCCACTAAAAAGACTCCGGTAAAGAAGACCGCCAAGAAGACGGCGCCCGCCAAGAAGGCAGCAAAGCCCAAGAAGAAGTAAAGACCTGACCGTCACATTTTCTGCAAACCCCGGCCCTTTTCAGGGCCACCCACATCCTCACAAAAGAACTATGTCAGTCACGTCTCAAAGTTATACTTATTCCACACGAATACACACTATCCGGACAGATAATTGATAATAAACGAAATAAGATACAATGTAAGCCCCCCTCCCTCCAGCACACACATAAACACAAGAGCATGTAGAAGGTGATGGATGGATGAATGAATGAAGACCTTTATTGTACACACAACAACAAAACTACAATTGACACGTTAGATACATGAAATATATTCAATATCCGCCAACACAGAAACAAACACACGCTAGCAGAATATCGTTACAGAAGACATTGACGATATTTATTTATCAACTCAAAACTTGAATGGGCAGAAATGTGTCCCGTTTAAACTGTTAGACCCCACGCGTGCACATCACTTGAAATGTCCTCTTGTAGCCAATAGCAATTCTTCAGTATTCAAGTTCAGTACCCTTGCCCCATACTTCTGCGGGAGCCCAAAACGTGCTGAGCTTGCTGCAAAAATCGGATCCTGGAGCCACGAAAACTGACCAATGGCAAGGTCTGGTTTTGGCAAGAGGACCAATCAGACGTCAGAGTGGCGGCCAATTGAAATCTGCGGACATCTAATTAGCGGGTCTTATAAAAATCACTCTCCGCCGTGCGCCGACTACTTTCATTGTCTTGCCCTTGAGCGTAGACGAAGTTCGACATGGCACGTACCAAGCAGACCGCCCGTAAATCCACTGGTGGCAAGGCCCCCAGGAAGCAGCTTGCCACCAAGGCTGCCCGCAAGAGTGCCCCGGCTACCGGTGGTGTCAAGAAGCCTCACCGCTACAGGCCCGGTACCGTGGCCCTGAGAGAGATCCGTCGCTACCAGAAGTCGACGGAGCTGCTCATCCGCAAGCTGCCCTTCCAGCGCCTGGTGCGAGAGATCGCACAGGACTTCAAGACCGACCTGCGCTTCCAGAGCTCGGCGGTCATGGCCCTGCAGGAAGCCAGCGAGGCCTACCTGGTCGGTCTCTTCGAGGACACCAACCTGTGCGCCATCCACGCCAAGCGTGTCACCATCATGCCCAAGGACATCCAGCTCGCACGTCGCATCCGAGGGGAACGCGCTTAAGGAGGATCAGAACAAGATCGACAACCCCGGCCCTTTTCAGGGCCACCTACATATCCCAGAAAGATCTATATCGTTCACGTTTCTTGCAACATTTGAGTCAGAATCCCTGGTACACAGTTTACACGTTGCCCCCCTCCCCCTCATACTTGTACACACAAACCAATCAGTCGACAGGGGATTAAATCAGTACTTGTGAACTAATAGACTCACAACAACCAAGCCATCAAAGAAAACAAAAAATAAACTCGTTTTCATCATTTAATCATGTGTTTCTGACCGCAAAAATACAACGTACACTCTCCACGTGTTTTTTCGTGCTCTCCGACTACGCGTACATATAATGTAGAGGTATGTCAGCTAGCAGGAAATGGCACACTTGGAAGAAAGCTATATTGCGGTCATTTCTGACGTGACCAGTCTTGCTCACAAACGTCACGCTCAAGGTTGTCTGTCAGGAATATCCAATAGATTTGTTTTTGTTTCGGTGTGTGTGTTGGCGGGAAGGGGGTATATAAATTTCATACACGCATTTATTTTCTGTATTTAGTTTTCTTATAGAATGGCTCATATGTAAAGCTAATTTTGGTGATCATGATACAGTTCTTTTGAGAGGATTTGGGTGGCCCTGAAAAGGGCCGGGGTTTAAATCTCTCCGTCTGGATCTTACTGGGCCTTGCTGGTCTTCTTGGGCAGAAGCACGGCGTGGATGTTGGGGAGAACGCCGCCCTGTGCAATGGTGACGCCGGACAATAGCTTGTTCAACTCCTCGTCGTTGCGGACGGCAAGTTGAAGGTGACGAGGGATGATCCTGGTCTTCTTGTTGTCGCGGGCAGCGTTACCGGCCAGCTCGAGGATCTCGGCGGTCAGGTACTCGAGCACTGCCGCCAAGTACACAGGGGCGCCGGCACCCACGCGCTGGGCATAGTTTCCCTTGCGCAAGAAGCGATGGACACGGCCAACCGGGAACTGCAGTCCCGCTCGGGAAGAACGGCTCTTTGCCTTGGCGCGTGCCTTGCCTCCTTTACCACGTCCAGACATGATGTAGAATGAAGTCGATTGATTAGCGTCAAACGGCCAAAAGAATGAATGAATGAAGAGACCAAATGCTCTGCCCAAACGATTTATACCCCGCTGCTGGATTCACGGCTTCCGACAGCGAACCAATAGCGAGAGCTTACCGTGAGAGGTTCTACCACGTCCGCGCCTTGGACTAGACAATCCGATAATTTGCATTCTTCCCCGATATAAAGGCAAAGCAGACACTGAAGCAATTATTCTTCGCTGTCTGATACGCCAAGAACGTCGTCATGCCGCCAAGTGGAAAAGCTGCTAAGAAAGCTGGCAAAGCCAGGCCAGCCGGAGACAAGAAGCGCGGAAGGAGGAGAAAGAGAAGGGAAACCTTCGGTGTCTACATCTACAAGGTGCTGAAGCAGGTGCACCCCGACACCGGTGTCTCCAGCAAGGCAATGGGCATCATGAACTCCTTCGTCAACGACATTTTCGAGCGCATCGCCGCCGAGGCTTCTCGTCTGGCTCACTACAACAAGCGCTCCACCATCAGCAGCCGCGAGATCCAGACCGCCGTGCGACTTCTGCTACCGGGCGAGCTGGCCAAGCACGCTGTCAGCGAGGGCACCAAGGCCGTCACCAAATACACCAGCTCCAAGTAGACCTACGGCACAAGCTAACGTTATAACCCCGGCCTTTTTCAAGGCCACCCACATCCTCACAAAAGAGCTATACCAGTCACGCTTTTCAATTGACACACGCACACAAATCACTAACCTGTGATCGCAGGTACCATAATAATTGCACAATGTCCGGTAAAATAACACACCAAGAAGTCACACCAACCACTCGTGTAGACATCAACAGAAAGAAAACCAAGGAAGGATATCATTATGACGCAATAAATTTCGAACACAATTGCAATGACATATGTACTTCCTTTTTGACGTTCTTTAGAACAATGCGATCGAACGGCGTTGTCTTTCTCTGCAACGTAAACACACGATGCCTCAGGTTTACATGTAGCCAAACTTTTGGGTAGCTTTGCTTCGTTTTGTCGATGAATCGAACTCACCAATGGCGAACATACAAAGTATGATTTGGGTCATCAGGTCGCTTTACACCTAAAGCGAACATAGAAGGCATGATTTGGGTCATCAGGCGACAGGGCCATGTCACCATTTTCGCGGACTAATTTACCGTCTTCTGCCCAGCCGCAAAATTCAACACAACACAACAGAAATCGCCATCCAAGTTAAAACAGACATATTCTTCTAACATTTACAGCACTTGCGCACTCGATCACGTACAGTCAACAATCTATCACACCCCACAACAACACGAACTACTTCGTGCCCGAACTACGATTGTCCATCCAGATAGAACATTACCTCACACAGTTTTATGACAAGAAAATGCTTTGTTTTCCCTCGAATTATCATTATTCCTCGTTGTTTGTCTTGTCGGTGGGATACGCTCAGCATGGCATTGTCTGTCGCGCCTCGTGTGGGGTGGGGAATGGCGTGATCCCATTGGCTAGTTGCGGCGGCGGCAAAGACTCCTCGTAGGTCCGCAGGGCGAATATTAAAGCGGTGACGACAGGTGACATTGCATTTATCCATTCTTTCTACTCTGAGTCGAGAAGACTACAGTATCTATCATGTCTGGACGCGGCAAAGGAGGCAAGGGTCTCGGAAAGGGAGGCGCCAAGCGTCACCGTAAGGTTCTTCGCGACAACATCCAGGGCATCACCAAGCCCGCCATCCGTCGTCTGGCTCGCCGTGGCGGTGTCAAGCGCATCTCCGGCCTCATCTACGAGGAGACCCGAGGCGTTCTCAAGGTCTTCCTGGAAAACGTCATTCGTGACGCTGTGACGTACACCGAACACGCCAAACGCAAGACGGTCACTGCCATGGACGTCGTCTACGCTCTCAAACGCCAGGGCCGCACCCTGTACGGCTTCGGCGGCTAAAGAACCTGACGGACTCATCATCGCAAGCAAACCCCGGCCCTTTTCAGGGCCACCCAAATATCCAAGAAAGAGCTGTATCTTCTCACAATACGATCGCACGCATGAACACGCCTGACGTTATATCAATACACAAATGATAGTAAAGAATGATTGAATGAATGAATGAATGAATACCTTTATTGCCGAGCTTAAGAACAGATCTCAACACATTGTATATGAAAGTATCACGGGTCTAGTCTGACATAGTATCGAATAAAGACAAGGTCAAACCCAAGCCGACCATGTAAGCACTCAGCAACAACCGTGACCCCCTTCTCTATACTGATATATTTTTGTGAATTGTTAGTTCCCGAGAAATGCGTATGAAGTGCGATACGTTTTCCTTGGCTGACGTTGTTTCCGCAGCTGGTTGTCGGCCTACTTTGGGTGTGTGAAAGGAGGCGTTTGAGTGAGACATAAGCGTACATGTGCGTTCTCTATGAAAGTCGAGTTTGCGTGTTATGAATTCATACAGTCACCCATTCCTTTGCAAACTGGATGAGCCGTTGAACGTAGTCGAACGTCCCCGCTCACTTTTTCCGAAGCGTGCTTACCGAAAAGATGTCAAATATCTCAAGATCTAAGGACTACTGACCAGCCGCTACCATGAAATTATTAAGTCGGACATGTGCTCCTGTACGGAAACCGATCCGATATTATGTTCGATGGCCGGGAAAGGAGAAATGTCACCGTAAAGTTAGAAAAGAAACACAAATTTCGCCGGTACGGACAATAGGACACAGACAAGCTGTCGTGTTTCCGATCACGTCCGCACCATGACTACTTGACGCCAGCCTGACAAGATGTCGGGTTCATCTGCACGTCTTAGCTATCGAAGACTTGTCACGCCAGCATGTCCGCCGCAGCATCGTCCCCCAAGAAGGCCAGCAAGCCCAAGAAGGCCCCTGCGGCTCACCCGCCCACCACCGCCATGATCACGGCGGCTTTGGAATCACTCAAGGACCGCACGGGTTCTTCGTTGCCGGCCATCAAGAAGTACATCGCCGCCAACTACAAGTTCGACGTGGTGAAGAAGTCCCACTTCATCAAGCGCGCCCTGAAAGCCTTGGTGGAGAAGGGTACCCTGCTCCAGGTGAAAGGAACCGGGGCGTCGGGATCCTTCAAAATCAACGTGGCAGCCAAGAAGGCCGCCGAGAAGGCCGCCAAGAAGACTACCAAGAAGCCGGTCAAGAAACCCGTGGCCAAGAAGGCCGCCAAACCCAAGACCACCAAGCCTAAAAAGCCCAAGGCTAAGAAGGCCACCACCCCCAAGAAGTCTGCCAAGAAGCCAGCGGCCAAGAAGTCTGCCAAGAAGACTCCGACAAAGAAACCCGCTGCCAAGAAAGCTGCCACTAAAAAGACTCCGGTAAAGAAGACCGCCAAGAAGACGGCGCCCGCCAAGAAGGCAGCAAAGCCCAAGAAGAAGTAAAGACCTGACCGTCACATTTTCTGCAAACCCCGGCCCTTTTCAGGGCCACCCACATCCTCACAAAAGAACTATGTCAGTCACGTCTCAAAGTTATACTTATTCCACACGAATACACACTATCCGGACAGATAATTGATAATAAACGAAATAAGATACAATGTAAGCCCCCCTCCCTCCAGCACACACATAAACACAAGAGCATGTAGAAGGTGATGGATGGATGAATGAATGAAGACCTTTATTGTACACACAACAACAAAACTACAATTGACACGTTAGATACATGAAATATATTCAATATCCGCCAACACAGAAACAAACACACGCTAGCAGAATATCGTTACAGAAGACATTGACGATATTTATTTATCAACTCAAAACTTGAATGGGCAGAAATGTGTCCCGTTTAAACTGTTAGACCCCACGCGTGCACATCACTTGAAATGTCCTCTTGTAGCCAATAGCAATTCTTCAGTATTCAAGTTCAGTACCCTTGCCCCATACTTCTGCGGGAGCCCAAAACGTGCTGAGCTTGCTGCAAAAATCGGATCCTGGAGCCACGAAAACTGACCAATGGCAAGGTCTGGTTTTGGCAAGAGGACCAATCAGACGTCAGAGTGGCGGCCAATTGAAATCTGCGGACATCTAATTAGCGGGTCTTATAAAAATCACTCTCCGCCGTGCGCCGACTACTTTCATTGTCTTGCCCTTGAGCGTAGACGAAGTTCGACATGGCACGTACCAAGCAGACCGCCCGTAAATCCACTGGTGGCAAGGCCCCCAGGAAGCAGCTTGCCACCAAGGCTGCCCGCAAGAGTGCCCCGGCTACCGGTGGTGTCAAGAAGCCTCACCGCTACAGGCCCGGTACCGTGGCCCTGAGAGAGATCCGTCGCTACCAGAAGTCGACGGAGCTGCTCATCCGCAAGCTGCCCTTCCAGCGCCTGGTGCGAGAGATCGCACAGGACTTCAAGACCGACCTGCGCTTCCAGAGCTCGGCGGTCATGGCCCTGCAGGAAGCCAGCGAGGCCTACCTGGTCGGTCTCTTCGAGGACACCAACCTGTGCGCCATCCACGCCAAGCGTGTCACCATCATGCCCAAGGACATCCAGCTCGCACGTCGCATCCGAGGGGAACGCGCTTAAGGAGGATCAGAACAAGATCGACAACCCCGGCCCTTTTCAGGGCCACCTACATATCCCAGAAAGATCTATATCGTTCACGTTTCTTGCAACATTTGAGTCAGAATCCCTGGTACACAGTTTACACGTTGCCCCCCTCCCCCTCATACTTGTACACACAAACCAATCAGTCGACAGGGGATTAAATCAGTACTTGTGAACTAATAGACTCACAACAACCAAGCCATCAAAGAAAACAAAAAATAAACTCGTTTTCATCATTTAATCATGTGTTTCTGACCGCAAAAATACAACGTACACTCTCCACGTGTTTTTTCGTGCTCTCCGACTACGCGTACATATAATGTAGAGGTATGTCAGCTAGCAGGAAATGGCACACTTGGAAGAAAGCTATATTGCGGTCATTTCTGACGTGACCAGTCTTGCTCACAAACGTCACGCTCAAGGTTGTCTGTCAGGAATATCCAATAGATTTGTTTTTGTTTCGGTGTGTGTGTTGGCGGGAAGGGGGTATATAAATTTCATACACGCATTTATTTTCTGTATTTAGTTTTCTTATAGAATGGCTCATATGTAAAGCTAATTTTGGTGATCATGATACAGTTCTTTTGAGAGGATTTGGGTGGCCCTGAAAAGGGCCGGGGTTTAAATCTCTCCGTCTGGATCTTACTGGGCCTTGCTGGTCTTCTTGGGCAGAAGCACGGCGTGGATGTTGGGGAGAACGCCGCCCTGTGCAATGGTGACGCCGGACAATAGCTTGTTCAACTCCTCGTCGTTGCGGACGGCAAGTTGAAGGTGACGAGGGATGATCCTGGTCTTCTTGTTGTCGCGGGCAGCGTTACCGGCCAGCTCGAGGATCTCGGCGGTCAGGTACTCGAGCACTGCCGCCAAGTACACAGGGGCGCCGGCACCCACGCGCTGGGCATAGTTTCCCTTGCGCAAGAAGCGATGGACACGGCCAACCGGGAACTGCAGTCCCGCTCGGGAAGAACGGCTCTTTGCCTTGGCGCGTGCCTTGCCTCCTTTACCACGTCCAGACATGATGTAGAATGAAGTCGATTGATTAGCGTCAAACGGCCAAAAGAATGAATGAATGAAGAGACCAAATGCTCTGCCCAAACGATTTATACCCCGCTGCTGGATTCACGGCTTCCGACAGCGAACCAATAGCGAGAGCTTACCGTGAGAGGTTCTACCACGTCCGCGCCTTGGACTAGACAATCCGATAATTTGCATTCTTCCCCGATATAAAGGCAAAGCAGACACTGAAGCAATTATTCTTCGCTGTCTGATACGCCAAGAACGTCGTCATGCCGCCAAGTGGAAAAGCTGCTAAGAAAGCTGGCAAAGCCAGGCCAGCCGGAGACAAGAAGCGCGGAAGGAGGAGAAAGAGAAGGGAAACCTTCGGTGTCTACATCTACAAGGTGCTGAAGCAGGTGCACCCCGACACCGGTGTCTCCAGCAAGGCAATGGGCATCATGAACTCCTTCGTCAACGACATTTTCGAGCGCATCGCCGCCGAGGCTTCTCGTCTGGCTCACTACAACAAGCGCTCCACCATCAGCAGCCGCGAGATCCAGACCGCCGTGCGACTTCTGCTACCGGGCGAGCTGGCCAAGCACGCTGTCAGCGAGGGCACCAAGGCCGTCACCAAATACACCAGCTCCAAGTAGACCTACGGCACAAGCTAACGTTATAACCCCGGCCTTTTTCAAGGCCACCCACATCCTCACAAAAGAGCTATACCAGTCACGCTTTTCAATTGACACACGCACACAAATCACTAACCTGTGATCGCAGGTACCATAATAATTGCACAATGTCCGGTAAAATAACACACCAAGAAGTCACACCAACCACTCGTGTAGACATCAACAGAAAGAAAACCAAGGAAGGATATCATTATGACGCAATAAATTTCGAACACAATTGCAATGACATATGTACTTCCTTTTTGACGTTCTTTAGAACAATGCGATCGAACGGCGTTGTCTTTCTCTGCAACGTAAACACACGATGCCTCAGGTTTACATGTAGCCAAACTTTTGGGTAGCTTTGCTTCGTTTTGTCGATGAATCGAACTCACCAATGGCGAACATACAAAGTATGATTTGGGTCATCAGGTCGCTTTACACCTAAAGCGAACATAGAAGGCATGATTTGGGTCATCAGGCGACAGGGCCATGTCACCATTTTCGCGGACTAATTTACCGTCTTCTGCCCAGCCGCAAAATTCAACACAACACAACAGAAATCGCCATCCAAGTTAAAACAGACATATTCTTCTAACATTTACAGCACTTGCGCACTCGATCACGTACAGTCAACAATCTATCACACCCCACAACAACACGAACTACTTCGTGCCCGAACTACGATTGTCCATCCAGATAGAACATTACCTCACACAGTTTTATGACAAGAAAATGCTTTGTTTTCCCTCGAATTATCATTATTCCTCGTTGTTTGTCTTGTCGGTGGGATACGCTCAGCATGGCATTGTCTGTCGCGCCTCGTGTGGGGTGGGGAATGGCGTGATCCCATTGGCTAGTTGCGGCGGCGGCAAAGACTCCTCGTAGGTCCGCAGGGCGAATATTAAAGCGGTGACGACAGGTGACATTGCATTTATCCATTCTTTCTACTCTGAGTCGAGAAGACTACAGTATCTATCATGTCTGGACGCGGCAAAGGAGGCAAGGGTCTCGGAAAGGGAGGCGCCAAGCGTCACCGTAAGGTTCTTCGCGACAACATCCAGGGCATCACCAAGCCCGCCATCCGTCGTCTGGCTCGCCGTGGCGGTGTCAAGCGCATCTCCGGCCTCATCTACGAGGAGACCCGAGGCGTTCTCAAGGTCTTCCTGGAAAACGTCATTCGTGACGCTGTGACGTACACCGAACACGCCAAACGCAAGACGGTCACTGCCATGGACGTCGTCTACGCTCTCAAACGCCAGGGCCGCACCCTGTACGGCTTCGGCGGCTAAAGAACCTGACGGACTCATCATCGCAAGCAAACCCCGGCCCTTTTCAGGGCCACCCAATATCCAAGAAAGAGCTGTATCTTCTCACAATACGATCGCACGCATGAACACGCCTGACGTTATATCAATACACAAATGATAGTAAAGAATGATTGAATGAATGAATGAATGAATACCTTTATTGCCGAGCTTAAGAACAGATCTCAACACATTGTATATGAAAGTATCACGGGTCTAGTCTGACATAGTATCGAATAAAGACAAGGTCAAACCCAAGCCGACCATGTAAGCACTCAGCAACAACCGTGACCCCCTTCTCTATACTGATATATTTTTGTGAATTGTTAGTTCCCGAGAAATGCGTATGAAGTGCGATACGTTTTCCTTGGCTGACGTTGTTTCCGCAGCTGGTTGTCGGCCTACTTTGGGTGTGTGAAAGGAGGCGTTTGAGTGAGACATAAGCGTACATGTGCGTTCTCTATGAAAGTCGAGTTTGCGTGTTATGAATTCATACAGTCACCCATTCCTTTGCAAACTGGATGAGCCGTTGAACGTAGTCGAACGTCCCCGCTCACTTTTTCCGAAGCGTGCTTACCGAAAAGATGTCAAATATCTCAAGATCTAAGGACTACTGACCAGCCGCTACCATGAAATTATTAAGTCGGACATGTGCTCCTGTACGGAAACCGATCCGATATTATGTTCGATGGCCGGGAAAGGAGAAATGTCACCGTAAAGTTAGAAAAGAAACACAAATTTCGCCGGTACGGACAATAGGACACAGACAAGCTGTCGTGTTTCCGATCACGTCCGCACCATGACTACTTGACGCCAGCCTGACAAGATGTCGGGTTCATCTGCACGTCTTAGCTATCGAAGACTTGTCACGCCAGCATGTCCGCCGCAGCATCGTCCCCCAAGAAGGCCAGCAAGCCCAAGAAGGCCCCTGCGGCTCACCCGCCCACCACCGCCATGATCACGGCGGCTTTGGAATCACTCAAGGACCGCACGGGTTCTTCGTTGCCGGCCATCAAGAAGTACATCGCCGCCAACTACAAGTTCGACGTGGTGAAGAAGTCCCACTTCATCAAGCGCGCCCTGAAAGCCTTGGTGGAGAAGGGTACCCTGCTCCAGGTGAAAGGAACCGGGGCGTCGGGATCCTTCAAAATCAACGTGGCAGCCAAGAAGGCCGCCGAGAAGGCCGCCAAGAAGACTACCAAGAAGCCGGTCAAGAAACCCGTGGCCAAGAAGGCCGCCAAACCCAAGACCACCAAGCCTAAAAAGCCCAAGGCTAAGAAGGCCACCACCCCCAAGAAGTCTGCCAAGAAGCCAGCGGCCAAGAAGTCTGCCAAGAAGACTCCGACAAAGAAACCCGCTGCCAAGAAAGCTGCCACTAAAAAGACTCCGGTAAAGAAGACCGCCAAGAAGACGGCGCCCGCCAAGAAGGCAGCAAAGCCCAAGAAGAAGTAAAGACCTGACCGTCACATTTTCTGCAAACCCCGGCCCTTTTCAGGGCCACCCACATCCTCACAAAAGAACTATGTCAGTCACGTCTCAAAGTTATACTTATTCCACACGAATACACACTATCCGGACAGATAATTGATAATAAACGAAATAAGATACAATGTAAGCCCCCTCCCTCCAGCACACACATAAACACAAGAGCATGTAGAAGGTGTGATGGATGAATGAATGAAGACCTTTATTGTACACACAACAACAAAACTACAATTGACACGTTAGATACATGAAATATATTCAATATCCGCCAACACAGAAAAAAACACACGCTAGCAGAATATCGTTACAGAAGACATTGACGATATTTATTTATCAACTCAAAACTTGAATGGGCAGAAATGTGTCCCGTTTAAACTGTTAGACCCCACGCGTGCACATCACTTGAAATGTCCTCTTGTAGCCAATAGCAATTCTTCAGTATTCAAGTTCAGTACCCTTGCCCCATACTTCTGCGGGAGCCCAAAACGTGCTGAGCTTGCTGCAAAAATCGGATCCTGGAGCCACGAAAACTGACCAATGGCAAGGTCTGGTTTTGGCAAGAGGACCAATCAGACGTCAGAGTGGCGGCCAATTGAAATCTGCGGACATCTAATTAGCGGGTCTTATAAAAATCACTCTCCGCCGTGCGCCGACTACTTTCATTGTCTTGCCCTTGAGCGTAGACGAAGTTCGACATGGCACGTACCAAGCAGACCGCCCGTAAATCCACTGGTGGCAAGGCCCCCAGGAAGCAGCTTGCCACCAAGGCTGCCCGCAAGAGTGCCCCGGCTACCGGTGGTGTCAAGAAGCCTCACCGCTACAGGCCCGGTACCGTGGCCCTGAGAGAGATCCGTCGCTACCAGAAGTCGACGGAGCTGCTCATCCGCAAGCTGCCCTTCCAGCGCCTGGTGCGAGAGATCGCACAGGACTTCAAGACCGACCTGCGCTTCCAGAGCTCGGCGGTCATGGCCCTGCAGGAAGCCAGCGAGGCCTACCTGGTCGGTCTCTTCGAGGACACCAACCTGTGCGCCATCCACGCCAAGCGTGTCACCATCATGCCCAAGGACATCCAGCTCGCACGTCGCATCCGAGGGGAACGCGCTTAAGGAGGATCAGAACAAGATCGACAACCCCGGCCCTTTTCAGGGCCACCTACATATCCCAGAAAGATCTATATCGTTCACGTTTCTTGCAACATTTGAGTCAGAATCCCTGGTACACAGTTTACACGTTGCCCCCCTCCCCCTCATACTTGTACACACAAACCAATCAGTCGACAGGGGATTAAATCAGTACTTGTGAACTAATAGACTCACAACAACCAAGCCATCAAAGAAAACAAAAAATAAACTCGTTTTCATCATTTAATCATGTGTTTCTGACCGCAAAAATACAACGTACACTCTCCACGTGTTTTTTCGTGCTCTCCGACTACGCGTACATATAATGTAGAGGTATGTCAGCTAGCAGGAAATGGCACACTTGGAAGAAAGCTATATTGCGGTCATTTCTGACGTGACCAGTCTTGCTCACAAACGTCACGCTCAAGGTTGTCTGTCAGGAATATCCAATAGATTTGTTTTTGTTTCGGTGTGTGTGTTGGCGGGAAGGGGGTATATAAATTTCATACACGCATTTATTTTCTGTATTTAGTTTTCTTATAGAATGGCTCATATGTAAAGCTAATTTTGGTGATCATGATACAGTTCTTTTGAGAGGATTTGGGTGGCCCTGAAAAGGGCCGGGGTTTAAATCTCTCCGTCTGGATCTTACTGGGCCTTGCTGGTCTTCTTGGGCAGAAGCACGGCGTGGATGTTGGGGAGAACGCCGCCCTGTGCAATGGTGACGCCGGACAATAGCTTGTTCAACTCCTCGTCGTTGCGGACGGCAAGTTGAAGGTGACGAGGGATGATCCTGGTCTTCTTGTTGTCGCGGGCAGCGTTACCGGCCAGCTCGAGGATCTCGGCGGTCAGGTACTCGAGCACTGCCGCCAAGTACACAGGGGCGCCGGCACCCACGCGCTGGGCATAGTTTCCCTTGCGCAAGAAGCGATGGACACGGCCAACCGGGAACTGCAGTCCCGCTCGGAAGAACGGCTCTTTGCCTTGGCGCGTGCCTTGCCTCCTTTACCACGTCCAGACATGATGTAGAATGAAGTCGATTGATTAGCGTCAAACGGCCAAAGAATGAATGAATGAAGAGACCAAATGCTCTGCCCAAACGATTTATACCCCGCTGCTGGATTCACGGCTTCCGACAGCGAACCAATAGCGAGAGCTTACCGTGAGAGGTTCTACCACGTCCGCGCCTTGGACTAGACAATCCGATAATTTGCATTCTTCCCGATATAAAGGCAAAGCAGACACTGAAGCAATTATTCTTCGCTGTCTGATACGCCAAGAACGTCGTCATGCCGCCAAGTGGAAAAGCTGCTAAGAAAGCTGGCAAAGCCAGGCCAGCCGGAGACAAGAAGCGCGGAAGGAGGAGAAAGAGAAGGGAAACCTTCGGTGTCTACATCTACAAGGTGCTGAAGCAGGTGCACCCCGACACCGGTGTCTCCAGCAAGGCAATGGGCATCATGAACTCCTTCGTCAACGACATTTTCGAGCGCATCGCCGCCGAGGCTTCTCGTCTGGCTCACTACAACAAGCGCTCCACCATCAGCAGCCGCGAGATCCAGACCGCCGTGCGACTTCTGCTACCGGGCGAGCTGGCCAAGCACGCTGTCAGCGAGGGCACCAAGGCCGTCACCAAATACACCAGCCAAGTAGACCTACGGCACAAGCTAACGTTATAACCCCGGCCTTTTTCAAGGCCACCCACATCCTCACAAAAGAGCTATACCAGTCACGCTTTTCAATTGACACACGCACACAAATCACTAACCTGTGATCGCAGGTACCATAATAATTGCACAATGTCCGGTAAAATAACACACCAAGAAGTCACACCAACCACTCGTGTAGACATCAACAGAAAGAAAACCAAGGAAGGATATCATTATGACGCAATAAATTTCGAACACAATTGCAATGACATATGTACTTCCTTTTTGACGTTCTTTAGAACAATGCGATCGAACGGCGTTGTCTTTCTCTGCAACGTAAACACACGATGCCTCAGGTTTACATGTAGCCAAACTTTTGGGTAGCTTTGCTTCGTTTTGTCGATGAATCGAACTCACCAATGGCGAACATACAAAGTATGATTTGGGTCATCAGGTCGCTTTACACCTAAAGCGAACATAGAAGGCATGATTTGGGTCATCAGGCGACAGGGCCATGTCACCATTTTCGCGGACTAATTTACCGTCTTCTGCCCAGCCGCAAAATTCAACACAACACAACAGAAATCGCCATCCAAGTTAAAACAGACATATTCTTCTAACATTTACAGCACTTGCGCACTCGATCACGTACAGTCAACAATCTATCACACCCCACAACAACACGAACTACTTCGTGCCCGAACTACGATTGTCCATCCAGATAGAACATTACCTCACACAGTTTTATGACAAGAAAATGCTTTGTTTTCCCTCGAATTATCATTATTCCTCGTTGTTTGTCTTGTCGGTGGGATACGCTCAGCATGGCATTGTCTGTCGCGCCTCGTGTGGGTGGGGAATGGCGTGATCCCATTGGCTAGTTGCGGCGGCGGCAAAGACTCCTCGTAGGTCGCAGGGCGAATATTAAAGCGGTGACGACAGGTGACATTGCATTTATCCATTCTTTCTACTCTGAGTCGAGAAGACTACAGTATCTATCATGTCTGGACGCGGCAAAGGAGGCAAGGGTCTCGGAAAGGGAGGCGCCAAGCGTCACCGTAAGGTTCTTCGCGACAACATCCAGGGCATCACCAAGCCCGCCATCCGTCGTCTGGCTCGCCGTGGCGGTGTCAAGCGCATCTCCGGCTCATCTACGAGGAGACCCGAGGCGTTCTCAAGGTCTTCCTGGAAACGTCATTCGTGACGCTGTGACGTACACCGAACACGCCAAACGCAAGACGGTCACTGCCATGGACGTCGTCTACGCTCTCAAACGCCAGGGCCGCACCCTGTACGGCTTCGGCGGCTAAAGAACCTGACGGATCATCATCGCAAGCAAACCCCGGCCCTTTTCAGGGCCACCCAAATATCCAAGAAAGAGCTGTATCTTCTCACAATACGATCGCACGCATGAACACGCCTGACGTTATATCAATACACAAATGATAGTAAAGAATGATTGAATGAATGAATGAATGAATACCTTTATTGCCGAGCTTAAGAACAGATCTCAACACATTGTATATGAAAGTATCACGGGTCTAGTCTGACATAGTATCGAATAAAGACAAGGTCAAACCAAGCCGACCATGTAAGCACTCAGCAACAACCGTGACCCCCTTCTCTATACTGATATATTTTTTGAATTGTTAGTTCCGAGAAATGCGTATGAAGTGCGATACGTTTTCCTTGGCTGACGTTGTTTCCGCAGCTGGTTGTCGGCCTACTTTGGGTGTGTGAAAGGAGGCGTTTGAGTGAGACATAAGCGTACATGTGCGTTCTCTATGAAAGTCGAGTTTGCGTGTTATGAATTCATACAGTCACCCATTCCTTTGCAAACTGGATGAGCCGTTGAACGTAGTCGAACGTCCCCGCTCATTTTTCCGAAGCGTGCTTACCGAAAAGATGTCAAATATCTCAAGATCTAAGGACTACTGACCAGCCGCTACCATGAAATTATTAAGTCGGACATGTGCTCCTGTACGGAAACCGATCCGATATTATGTTCGATGGCCGGGAAAGAGAAATGTCACCGTAAAGTTAGAAAAGAAACACAAATTTCGCCGGTACGGACAATAGGACACAGACAAGCTGTCGTGTTTCCGATCACGTCCGCACCATGACTACTTGACGCCAGCCTGACAAGATGTCGGGTTCATCTGCACGTCTTAGCTATCGAAGACTTGTCACGCCAGCATGTCCGCCGCCGCATCGTCCCCAAGAAGGCCAGCAAGCCCAAGAAGGCCCCTGCGGCTCACCCGCCCACCACCGCCATGATCACGGCGGCTTTGGAATCACTCAAGGACCGCACGGGTTCTTCGTTGCCGGCCATCAAGAAGTACATCGCCGCCAACTACAAGTTCGACGTGGTGAAGAAGTCCACTTCATCAAGCGCGCCTGAAAGCCTTGGT